>CM060895.1:149470195-150070195 GCA_030762935.1 Hymenopus coronatus
AGTGGCCAATACATAATCTAGCTAAAACAACTTGCTCACGGCGAAATAAACGTGAGGAAGTCACCCAGTACATAGGAGTTCCTCAACCTCCCTAAGTTGTTACAACGATGTAGAGAAGGTCATGTGAATGGAACACATCAGATTTTTTTCATGTTATTAACACTCTTGAGTTAGTAGTGGATGTTACAGATCAGAAAACCCTGCAGTGTAGTTGACGACGTGCAGAGCATGCATTTGTACAATCCATGACCTTGCCATAAAACAAAGGCGCTGTATAATGATACATTTTGGATTACAGAATGTGAACACTAATTTTGATAACTTATAACTACAGCAACATGAAAAACATATGAGCTCATATTAATAAAATACAAATTGCAAGATGCATTTGAGGCTGTATTCTCCAAAAAAATACAATGATTATTCTTACATATAATAAGTGTGCTATATATAACTCACACATAAACTATATATGGCTAAACACAACTGACAAAAATATATTTATGGCAATTAGCAGTTCCTCCACAGTAAACAACAATAACACGATAATACACTGGCTTTAATATTTCAGAAAAAGGTGA
Source organism: Hymenopus coronatus (assembly GCA_030762935.1). Classification (NCBI taxonomy): domain Eukaryota; kingdom Metazoa; phylum Arthropoda; class Insecta; order Mantodea; family Hymenopodidae; genus Hymenopus; species Hymenopus coronatus. The sequence continues at coordinate 149,470,777 of CM060895.1, forward strand.
GGCACTTGCTTGCCTATGAGTAATCTATCTCTTGCAGTTTTATTTAAACATACTAATATAAGAGTAAATTTATACATTGTTTCAACATAAAACAAACTATATTTTAGTTTGTGTGGCAACAAAGATACATTTTAAGTTTAATAACAAAGAAATACAACTCTCCTTGGAGATCACTAAATCTATATGATATAAACCAAATGCTTGCAGCTTCAGTTTCATTAGTGGATTATAGAGTGTGCTTTTCAACACAGTTCCATGCAACATACAATACACAAAAATATCATCTCTAATTACAGTTTAAGTACCTGTAAATTAATGCAGTATTTCTCAATTTAAAGGGTCACTCTCTGTGGTGTAGTGATTATCATACTAGCCTCTTATACCCAAGGTCCCAGGGTCAAACCCAGGCGTACAAATCCTTAGCATGGCTTTCTTACCGTGTCATAGATTTACAGTACGTAAAAGAACCAAAGAGACCTCTGAGCAAAATTAAGCAGTCTTTCACGCCCAAGGTAGAAAGGGATGCCGAGAACCATTATGGTTAGAGCATCCGCAAATAAAACTCCATTTCATTTCAATTTAAAGAATGCAGTCCTGTTCTTCTTCTAAAGGTAATTTTTATGTTCAAGTCTAACAGACCAGGAATAACCTTTAAAACGGGCATTATCATCTAGTTGCTCTTTTGAGTCAAGTAAGGAGAACAACTTTGTTCATTTCTCCTCAATATCGCCTACTGTGCACTGCAAGACTTTCAAGTGCAGGAAAGCCGGAATAGATAATTCTTTCAATGCAGTGCTATTATGTGATATTTTGGATTTGAAATTCGTAATCCACCATTCATAGGTTAATATGATCTATTATAGGTTACCAAGCAGTATGGGTCATGCGGTTTGTAAGTGACTAGCCTGACCCATGGGTTTTTTCAAGTGTTTCCCTGGGTCACCACGGAAATACTGGGCAAGTTTGTTTCATCCCCTAAATTTCTAGTCCCTCCATAACATTTCCATTGTCATTTCATTCATTCCTCATCCTGTTGGTTTGTTTCAGGGTTGGCAATGGTGTTCTGTGCAGCACAGCACAGAAGGATGCTCAAAGTGACTATTTCCATGCTCTGACTTTGGCTGGTTGCCCTGGACTATTTGTCCAACTGTTGCAGTGCTTCGATCTGGAAACTGTGGGGACCTTGTTATTACTGTGCTGTTGCTCCTGGTTCCTCCACTCATTCATCCCTCCCTTCTGGGACATAAGTTCGGTGTTAACACCACTCTAATTATATCCTATCCTATTGTTTCTCCAAAACATGATGGCCTTCTCCCCCTGCTACTGGGCAATAACCTTAAGCAAACAAAAGATGACCCTGTACTAGGGTGAGAGGTAACTGTTTCCTGAAGACTCAGCTTGCAGGTCGAGAATTACGCCTCAGTTAAGGGACCAGTAAGTTTAAGACTTGGTAACAGCAAGGGTTGTTTTCCTAACCACTAAACAGAAAAACTGCAAACCCTAACTTCAAAGTCAAACTGTCTTTGGAAGAACAGTGGGGCAGCGTTATCATGTTCTGAAAAATACTGTACCCACATTTAGCATCTGGGAGGGGATTTACAAATAATACCAATATTGATAGCATATTAAAATTACAAAAATATTTATCAGCTGCATCTAAAATCATCACTATTGACAGTCCTGTAGAAACACATTTATAAAATATAAGATATTGACTGTAGTCTCTATGTATATATAACTATTCTACTTGTCAAAAATAAGATGGAATTTAATGTGCTCAACAAACAATACCATTATCACGATACAAGGAGGGCAAATGATTATCATTGAGTACCAATTAAACTCAAACTAATAAGCACCCTTATAAAATAGATGTATTTTACAATAAGTTACCACTGCAAAGTCTGTTCACTGGTGTTATAGACAGTGGGCTGGGGTAGCTTATCGCTCACTTTAACTTGTGGCAGTACATGTATGCTGAACTCGTGCTGCATACAGTCAACAGTGTTGCAATACTTTACTCAGAGTTGGATGACTTTGCCGAAGGGTACACAATCCTCAAATTGTACACAGTGAATACACAAATATTATTGGCAACAGTGGTTCCTTCATGTGCCTTTACCCCTCACTTGCTTCAGACTAAAAAACACTGCCTCTATCGAAGGGTGCCCCAACCTACTAGCTAAAACACAGCTACACAAACAATACCTATAATTATATTTATTGTATGTTTGTATATATTTTACTTTATGATTGTAATACTTGACTTCCTTTGAATATAACAATTAATGACAATGTCAGATGCTGTTGTAAAAACTCTCTTGATTATAACAAAGATGATTATTATTACTGTAGAACAATTACCCTATTATAATGTTCCTTGCATTAGTATTTACATTTCTGATATGAGAATATACATACATTCATAGCTTTGGTCATAATTGCAAAAAAAAAAATGTCAATTGTTACAGTAGCATAATAAAGCAAGCCCTTTAACTTGGTCAATACTTTTGCAATCACATTGTGATGCTTATGGTATGAGAATTAATTTGTAATGAAAAACTTTTATGTTTATAGCAATGAACATGAACATGCCTCTTGGTAGTTCGTTAGATTCTCGTACAATTAAAAAAAAACAAAAAAACATCATGATATCACTTATATAATGATGCTGCAAATTGAATTTTCTGAATGCAGAACTTTTAAACATTTATTCCACCAGTTTCTAGGCATAATCATACCAATCAACAGCCTGCGTGTTGGATTGCCTTTCGTTCCCAACATTACACGTGACATATTGTACAAAGAGAGACCATCAAGTGTTTATCCATGGAGCAAGCAGGCTTGCTGCAGCATAAAATCAAGGAAGTTGGTAACACCTGCTTTTAAAAACTATTTCTTGGGCCACATTGTAAAAAAACTAATGTACCTGAACAAATGGACGTAAATACCATCTTTATGAAGTACAGCTACATAGTGAAAACACATTTCCATATTTTATGTATTTATGCCATGTTTTCGATAAACATGTACACCTAGAACATTCTTGGTTAATTTAATGAATCATACAAGCTTTGGTAGTAATAAGCAATATTCATTTTCAAATTCTTTAGCATGTCATGTAAAATAATAAAATCTCATTCACAACTCAGAAAGCTGCAATGTACTTTCATAACAGATTCCAACCTTCTTTTATCTCATATATTTTATTTTCTTTGGCTTCAATGCAGAACTGAATTAGGAATTTTCAGTAGTAATAATTGGCCTGTAAACCCGGATAATTCATTTCAAAGCTGGAACCCAGAGATCTGGCAACCCTAATCACCTGGAACTTCATTTTGGAGGAGTGTTTTACACGTTAGTAAATCTACTGACATGAGGTGCTCTATTTTAAGCACACATAAAAACCATTACTGTGAACCTATGACCTTGAGAACAGGACACACACCTAGGTGGCACAGGTTTGATCCCAAGTGACTGCATGTGAGATTAGTGATGCAAGGGCTTGTTTCCCCTATCACATTCCATGCACCATCAGTGTCTTTGCCTGCAGTACCTTATGTAGTAAAAGCGGGCATTAAACCCTATATAAAATAAACTAACCAATTGAGCCACCCAGACCAACATTTTGCCTTAGGTAATGCTTTATATGTGTTCTTTCATTACTTGAACATTTAATCAAAATTTTGAAACTCAACTTTTCACGGCTGTCCACTAATTTTAAGGGAGGAGGGCATCTTAGGAAAGGCAAGAAAAACACAGAACTATTTATTTCTTACAATACAAAATTGACATTAAACTGATTGCTAACCTTCAGTGGCAAATCCTGGAGGTCCAGAACAATCAAAGGGTCCATGAAAAATACCAATTTTAGCTCCTCATAAATATGCTAAGCAAATACTCATACACTTTAATATCAGTAATGTTAAAGTTCTAAGTTGTGCATGGGCATTTAGGATACCAGTTTCCTATGTTCCTTGTCAGAACATGTTTTTAAATTCTAGTGTCTTTGGAAGTTTCCTGTTCTAAGTATAAGGTAAACTCCTGGTTAAAAAAAAAATGTTATCCAGGTACACCCCAATTGAAATTCAAACTCATAACCATTATAAAATGTGCAAGAACTACGAGGGCCATCCAATAAATAAGTTTTCATATTTTTTCTCCGCAAACCACATGTTTTAAAATTAAGTTGGTACTGTAGGAACTTTCTCTGTGCTTGACCTTCAACAGCACATCCTTGCTCTGTGTATGCCAGAACAGCGCCAGCTGCCATGTAGCTACCACTTGAAAATGTGTCCACTTGTGAACTCCATTCTTTTATTAGCTTTTTCACAGCCAAAAATGAAACATCTATGTGTGTTTATGGTTCTTGAAAGGATGGCAAAATGTACATGGTGAAGAGTGCAGTGGCAACCACACTATCACTACAGGCAATGCAGCCTGATCTTCGTCCACCACATTCTCAACTGCAACAGTGGCAAACCATTTGGATGCTCATACATCCTTCACCATAAACACACACTAAATGGCGAGGAATATTGATAGGTGTTAAAATTCTCCTAAAGGAAAACAAGGTTTGTGAAGCAAAAGCATTTATGTTGAATCAATGTTAGTTAATTATAAACCAATTAAAATTAATGTCAACTTTATGTTGTTTACAGGCACGGAATAATGTGTGAAAGCTGAGTTGAGCAATGGTGCATTGATTTTAAAAATGAATGTAGAGATGTTCACGATGCGGACTGCACTAATGATCAATTAGCAATGAAAATGGATGACAAAATTTGTGATAATCTTTGTTTCATGATTTACAGAACTTTTGGAACATTTCCCCCAAATTTCACAGAGTTTGATGCATAAGTGGTAGGATTTTCTATTGCATTTTGACAACTCACAGAGAGCAAAGTAAGGAAGGCACAGTCCTCATGCTACCACAATTGGATGAGTACTGAATGTAGGAACGTTCTGGTACCAAGATGGCAGCTCTGGCCCTACTCATCGCCACGATAAGAGTTTCCCTTCAGTTGCCTATTTGCTTAAAGTGCTTGGTTGGTATCTAACGTTAAATGCTTGATAATGAAATCATTTGTTTTCTTGCACTCCAATATTTAGCAGGGAGGTTGTAATGTTATGTAATAGTCAGACTATGTAGAAGAAGATCACGATACATTTCTTCAAAAAGTTTGCAGGTACTTAAGCTTCAGAAAAGATTACGATAAAAATCATAAAATAGTCAGATAGTAAGATAGTATTCGAACAACTATGTCTATATTACCCTTACCTTGTATATGTATCTTAGAGTCAATCTCTTTTATACATCAGAATTTGGATCTCTTTAAAAGAAAGTCAGCCCTACAAGAGCCTTCAGTAATATACATCTCAACACTCACAGGCTCACCAGGTGTCGTAAGTCTATTATCACATCAGGGTAGAAATTTATACAACCATCATCCAAACAGTGTTAAAGAGCTTAATCGCAGAACATTTACAATGGCCATTAAGAGCCATCTCAAAAGTCATTTACCACTCACTATTAATGAATACTTCAATCAGAAACTCTAATTGTTCCACAGAATACAAATTAACTGACTAAAAATCATTATTATTTATTATATATTTTTACTATCTTTGCAACCGTATTTCTACGGCCACTTTTTGTTTGTCATTAAGGTTCCATTCTGTAGAAGTAGGGAGGAGCCTGGCGCTGGCAGAAAACTATTTTGGATTTTACTTTATACATATTCTGTATATATTTAAATTCAAATGTAACAAAATTTCATTGCATTTTAACGATGCCATGGAATCTGTATTTCTTGAGGCTGATAATAAATCTATCTATCTCTTCATTTAAGTTACAGAAAAGACTATGCCAAATCTGTATAAGTATTTTTGTAACCAGTCATTTCCTGTTTGTAGTCTGAAGGTTGCTACTGCAGATTTTCTTGGTAACGCAGAAATATTGTAATATTGTATATTTTTCATTCTTTTCCAGATGTTTTCTTTGTACTCATTTCATATTATTCTTTTAATAGAGCAAAATGGAATTAAACTAGGTGTTGATTTGGTGATAATTTTACTTCCCTTTTTGGCCAAAAAATCAGGTACTTTATTATTGCACAATGGGCTGGAATCCACTGGATTACCACTCTTTTATGTAAATGGGTTAATTGTTGTATTATTTTATGACATTCTAGAACAAAGAGCGCTCTTTGAGCGGGCGAGCCACAAAGACAGCTCACTGTGTCATAGGAAGAATGTGTGCAGCTGGTTGCTTACGTATCCTTAATAATGGAGCAATCTAAAAGTGACCATCAGGCAAATACTTTCAACGTTGCGTGGGAAAGCGATTACTTTTCCATAGCAGCTGCAACAAATTCTCAGTGCCTAATGTGTCACAAAATTTTGAAAGGTAGAAAAAAGCATTATATAATGCATCACTACGACAAAACACACAAAGATGTTTACAGTGAGCTTGTTGGTGAAGATCGCAGTAAAAGGTTCACGAGTTGAAGGTTGCATTATTACCCGAGATAAGGTTGGAATTTATAATACTTTATTACTAGAGGAGTTAGTTTCCATGTTTATAATATCACGAAAACATGGAAAATTGTGAATGTGAATATGTATTTATTTATTATTACAGGAGTGTGGCGAACCAACAGTGTTTAATGAGGCAATGCTACTCGTGAGTTACAAACTGTCATATGATATTACAGCAGCAGGAAAACCATTTTCTTTCAGCTGCCAATCACATAAAATCATGTTTTGATGCATTGGTAAAGAGACACAACATATAACTACTTTGTACGCAGATTTATTCTGCTATAGAAGGCAATAATTTGTTTAAAATAAATATTTTTCCATTCCATAAATTAGTAAAATAATATTTTGAGAAATCATTTATGAAAGCTTGCACTTCTTTTTGTGTACGGACTGTACGATACCTCTCCTCTCTGTTCCACTTGTAAACTAGAGTGCTGCCAGTACCTGTACTCCACTCGCAAATTGCGAGCCGGCTTCGGGAGCGCAAATCCTGTGCAGGGCTGTTCTAGAATATTAATGTTTTTAGGTGTTGTATCTTGCATTATAGTGATAATGGCTGCTTTTGAATCAGATAGGTTTAAAGTTACTTTGCTTTAAGTTGCATAATGCACAAAACCATTATTCAATTTGCAATTGTTTTCTGAATAAGTCTTTATATAGTTCTAGTATACGTAAACCCCTCGCTTTACGTACCTTACAGCTGTCGAGTTAATGTCTACAGAAACACAACAAAGATTGAGAAATACTGCAGCATCATACTCTACAATACTTAACTTGGTTAGCCATTTCTTTAACGCAACTTGTTGCAAAGAAATAAAACTAATAACAAAAAACATCATTGAAGTAAATGTCCTATCTATTAATTATACAATATACTCTTGCTCTGTATAATTATATTCTAGAACAGGCATCACCAACTGGTTGCTATTTGAGTAAAGCAGAAAAACTCTCTGCTCAATACTTACACATATTCACCTGCTATGGATTGCATAGCCTTCAATTGTGCAGAAAGTAGAAACAGATGATGTGTTCACTGCAATATTGGCATATAAACACTACGTGATCAAAAGTATCCGGAAATCCCCACAAACATACATTTTTCATCTTAGGTCCATTGTGCTGCCACCTACTGCCTGGTACTTATCCGTGACCTCAGTATTCATTAGACATTGTGAAACAGCTCCGTGGAACTCATGGACTTCGAACCTGGTCAGGTGATTGGGTGTCATTTGTGTCAGAAGTCTGTACACAAAATTTCCACACTCCTAAACATCCCTTGGTCCACTGTTTCTGATGTGATAGTGAAGTGGAAACGTGAAGGGACATGTACAGGCCGACCTCGTCTGTTGACTGTCAGAGACCACCGACATTTGGAGATGGTCGTAAAGAGTAATAGGCAGACCATCACAAACTGCATCAGGATCCACTCCAAGTACTATGACAGTTAGAACCTTGGATTCCATGCTCATAAGCCACACATGATGCCTCACTTGGTGTAAGGAGCGCCAACATTACATGATTGAACATTGCAAAATTTTGTGTGGAGCAACGAATCACAGTACATAATGTGGCGATCTGATGGCAGGGTGTGGGTATGGCGAATGTCAGGTGAACGTCATCTGCCAGCATGTGTAGTGCCAACAGTGAAATTTGGAGGCAGTGGTGCTTTTCCTGGAGGGGGCTTGCACCCCTTGTTGTTTTGCACGGTACGATCACAGCGCAGACCTATATTGATATTTTAAGCACTTTCTTGATTCTCACTGCTGAAGAGCAATTTGGGGATGGTGACTGCATCTTTTAACGCGATCGAGCCCTTGCTCATACTGCACGGGCTGTGGCAGAGTGGTTACAGGTCAATAACACCCCTGCACAGAGTCCTAAACTTGAATCCTATAGAACACCTTTGGGATGTTTTGGAACGCCGACTTCGTGCCAGACCTATAATTGATACCTCTCCTCTGTTCTGCACTCCCCGAGAAACCTTCCAGCACCTACTGAAAGTATGCCTGCGAGAGTGAACCCTGTCATCAAGGCTAAGGGTGGCCAACACCATATTGACGTCCAGCATTACTGATGGAGGGCGCCACGAACTTGTACGTCATTTTCAGCCAGATACTTTTGATCACATATTGTACAACATTTTGCATTTGCAATAGTATTCCACCATTCATTAATTAATATATCTATTCTAGGTTCATGATTGGCTATTATAATGTCTCTTACATTAATATTTATATTCCTAATATGCAGTAAGGATAGGTTAATCAACATCAGATAATTCAAATTTTTGGATAATTGAATAAAAGCACAATCCCCCTGAAATTCCTATTTAAATTAGCATGCCAACATAGTCCGAAGCTGCAAGGCCCCCGCAACTCTATGTCTTCACTCCTTGGGGGCATTCCTACCACCTTATGCATATAAAATACAATGCTTTGCTACTTGTTGAGCTTACTTTCAATAGTTTATAGCCCATTGTTGCAGGTGTTAGTACAAAAATTACATGGGGGTTTACTTCAAGCAAGGCATTATTGCACCTGGGTGAAAAGGTCACACCTGTGTGCAATGTACAAATGCAAATAATGACTTCTGGAAATTTCTTGCCACTTCATCAACAGCTGGAGACATTTATTTTAATCAGGTCTGTATTAATAAAAAGATTTTTATTACAGTATCTAACACAATTGAAGCAAACTATATTCTGAACCTTAAAAGACAATATGGTGGGATGGTATCTAATGTTAAATGCTTGATGATGAAATCATTCGTTTTCTTGCACTCCAATATTTAGCTGGGAGGTTGTAAAAGTTAGACAATGTAGAAGATGATCATGATCCATTTCTTCATTTAAATTACAGAAAACACATATAGGAGTCTCTGCTATGCCAAATCTGTATAAGTATTTTTTATATTTTACAGTCATGTCCTGTTAGTAGTCTGTAGGTTGCTATGCAGATAGATAATATGGAGTTAAATGAGATATTCTGTCTCTAATGCAGGTATTAGTGTCATCCTTTAATATTCTTGCACCGTTGCCAGGTTGCTAATAATGTGTTGTAAATATTTATTGTTATAATTTTCAGCTTAGAACACATTATCATATGCAGAATTTTTTTCTCTATCATATTACATCATTTTTAGAGCCTTTTAGATTTCTCTGGGCCCAAAGTTCTAAATAAAACATACTTTTCAGTAAAAGTTTGATATTTGCTGCTTGTATGCTTACCACACATTAACTAATAAAGTAAAAGCACCATGCAACAACATTTTTTCTTAGTTACATTAAACTAAACACTGATGCATGCCTTTAATAAGACAAGCATTATACTTTTTTTTAAAATAAAAGATTTATGAAAAATGCTATACTTATGCAGTAGAAAAGTCAGTCAAGGAGAAACCTTTTTGTTATTGGGTTTACAATAGGGACTAAGTGAGACAAAACAGTGCAGCACATCATTTATTCTTTGATGTTTTAAACATTCCAAACATCTGAATATAATATTGTCAAAAGTAAACAATGATGTCCTAAAAAGATCTTGATATTTTTATATTTGATAGTATTAAAACTATAAAGAGAAGAGATAAACGTGCAGGTGAAAAATAAATGCCTTACAATAGTCTTAAATAGCAGTGTAGATATTTCTCTATTTGGTAATGTATTATTCATAAGATGACATTGAATTTGTAGATCTGTAAAGTTCTACAACTAGTACATGTGGCAACAGTGTGCTCCATTTAATGCGTACTGTCTTCTAAGTTGAGATGTTCTTTACAACATACAGTATACTCTTGATTATTCATGTGCGGATTATCTGTGCATCTCCCTCTCAGTGAAAAAAAGTTATTGTATATGGTTTTTCTTTGGAAACAGCAATAAAGGACCCACCGCATGACAATAACTGCCATTTCTATTGTTTAAATGATCGCTGCGTGACAACAGAGTACCGTTTCCATTGTTATCGGCTTGCCTGTTCTGTGTAAATTAAAAACAGATTAAGTTTTTCTGATGTTAATCAGTGTGTAAGTGTCAACCAAGCAAGTTGTAAAACAGATGGTGCAGAAACGAAAAAAGTGTTTACATTAAAACAAAAATTAAAATTAATTGAGACATTTGAGAAAGAAGAAACTGTTGCAAAACTAAGTGCTGATTATGGGAATGGAATGTAGACTGTTCAGGACATTAAAAACAGGAAGTTATCAGGTACTGAGATTCTAATTCTGGACCATCTACATGAAAAAGCACGAAGATATGCTCTTTTACAATGGTTTAGCCAAAAACAAGCAGAAGGTGTCATTGTTTTGGGTGTGATGTGTGCCAAAAAAACTTGCATTTTTACATGAAGTTCTAGGATTAGAGGGAGAATTTAATGCCTTAAACATCATGATAATCACGAACTTACTGCAAGAAAACTTTGAAATGTTGTGCAAGAAAATGTCAACTGTTCTTAGAAGCAGACCAACATCACGTACATCTTAAGAAATAAACAGGTCTACAATACCTAGGCACAGAATTAGAATAAACTTCTGAACAAAGAATACATGTTGAAAGAAGCTTTTAAACGTAATTTCCTATTTAGACATTATGTTGTACCTTAAAAGCATTAAATTACAGGTTTCTCGATTATTTGTGTTTCTTCTCCTCCATATTACCCCGGATAATCAAGAATATACTGAACTTAATAATTGAGACATTATAAAATAGCTGAAAAACTATAATTGTATGCCACTTTCTATAAATAAAAAAGATTCCTCCTAGGCAGGCATAAACCTATGAGCCAATGGCCTCTATTCCTTGTATTATAATCTGACACTTGAGTATTGTGCAAGGTGCAAGCCTGCTTGCTACACGACAAAATCGAGCAAGTTGGTGACACCTGTTCTAGTAAGTTTTTATTTATCTTTTCATAGTAATGCCTATAATTCCATTAAAATGTATTATAACTATTAAATGAGTCATTAGTGAGTGACTCATCATCACAATTAATATCTTTTCATTTTCTTATACAGTATTACAATTTTTTGTAACATAAAAGAGAATATTTCATTTGCATATGAAGCAAAAAAACGCCTGTCAGAGTGCAATATCATTAAAGGCATTTAAGCACCTCGGCTATATGTTTATATTTCTCATGTTTGTTATACACTATGTTCTCAAATATGTTCCTACATTAGCTCCTGACTTAAATTCTTTCATTTTCTTATTTTTTAATACTTTGTGTTTAGGTGCAGAATTTTGTGGAAATATAATTTACAAGTTGTTGCTTCAAGCTATATACTTTGTAATGAAAATTATAATACAATTTGCTCTAAACAATGAATTTAGCAAATACTTTTCATTCCTCAAACTATACATCATTGTGGTGATTTCTTAACGTGATGCTGGCTTCAGTAGCAGACGGTACCTCTCTCCTGACTGATCTAAAAACAAAAGATAACTCATATTAAATTATGCTTTTATTTTGTAAATTGGGATTAACATCCTGGAAAATATGATGTAATTGAACTGCTGATCTTCTCAGCATCTCATTCTAAGGAATATTGGGGGGGTGAAAAATGGCTCAATTTTGTTCAGAGGGCTCTTTATCAGACCTGAGGTCCCTTCAGAAGGAAGCCTGTAATCTCGGGAATCAGACTAACATGTTACCCCCACAGAGGTTGGCTAAAAATTATATAATTTTGAGCTATAAATTGAATTGCAATTTATTTTTGGAAAAATCTTAAATATAGTGGTAATCTACGTAGAGATAACATTGAAATAAATAATGTAATTTTTTTTTTATTTTGTCAGCTTAAAGTTACTACACATTCGTCTTGTCAGGATAAGGGAAAACCTCGGAAAAAAAACTGTATCTGGGCAACTCACCCTAAGCGAGATTTGAACTCACGGCCTGTCTAATGTGAGGCAGACTAATAGTGGCATTAATTCTGGACATTTTTTATTAAATTAACTTTCAAATTTGGATATTGCATTCACCTCTTATTCAGAAATCTATTCCGCTCAACTATTAAACGGTCAATGCAATGGCCGAGATTAGGCAATTTTTATCAATGAAGAGATATTGCCTATAATGTCTTATCACAGCTGATGTCCATTTCTTTGAAATCTTATCGCACCTGACCTTCATTTGTTTAATTATTCAGGAGTCAGTGAAGAAAGAAAGAGAAGGAAAAAAGAAAAAGGTAAATAAACATGGTCGAATGAGTCATCTACCATTTAAGAACTAATGTAAGTATTACAATGATAACCTGATAAAATCTTCCTTCCTATATATTACAAATTACTAATAGTCTATTTTGCTGAATTGTCTTATCAAATACAACTCGAGTTTTCATCTCATCCCATTGTTTTACTCCGGTCATGAATTATCACTCATGGTATTACTTATGAGAAATTATAGTAGTACCATAAACCAGTATTGAACCTTTTATCTTAAACTCTGGCTAATTTGGTTCTTAATTGGATATTTTGGCCCAACTTTGGAAAATACAGTTTTCTACAGCTTAATATACAAAAGTCAGAGTATGTATGTATACACCATCGCCCAAACACAAGGCAAAAATTACTGTCTAGCTTATAATTTGAAACACTGCACCATTTTATAGGATTAATTATTCAATTTGATGTGAGGCCTACAAGGCCTTGCCAGATCATCTATATGTTTCTCAAAAATAATCATTACACTTTAGGCTTTCTCAGCCCCACAAAATAACAAAGGAACTGCAAGTTCCATAAATGTGACTAAACAATCACTTTTATTTGAGAAATTATAATATTTTGAGCTGTATTATTACATTGCAATAATAGAAATAGCACCAAACCAGACTAAATACCACCCCTAACTTCCTTTTTATGTTAACTTTGGCTTATTTTGTCTTTCATGGTTTTTTTTAATAACGTTATGTACATTTGTTGTCAAGGATGATCTTTTCGATAGGCCTACTTCTCATAATGAGATCTACATTTTTTGTGTAGTAAGTTTTTATCTATATCTTATGGTTTACCAGTTATGCAAAATTCAGCAAAATTTACTCAGAACAAACATGTCTTTGGAGGCCATTCCCAGAAAATTTAACATATACATTTTATTTGTCATGTATATTTCTTTTATATACAGCATTTTATTCAAAATTGCTTAAACATTTTTGAAAAAAAATCTTTGTGTTACATCCTTGGAAGACACAAAACTTAAATACCAAGTTTGGTATTTTACGTATTCTTCGTTTTTGAGTTATCGTGTTCATAGACATACAGACCTCTTTTTTTTTTTTTTTTTTGATGCAGGAGACCCTAAAACGTGTATTTTTGGGGAAATCTCGGTATCAAATTTTTTGGTGGAATGCTTTACCTTCTCTATACACTATGTACATAGTACATCTAAGTAAAAATAGGTCTTATTAGACCTTAACGTAAAATTAGGTCAATTTAGGCTCTATAATATACAAGTACGATACCTAAAACGTTGAAACAAACTGAAATTTGGAAAATAAAACAGACCAGGACCTACGAATTTGGGACTCAGAAACCCACCTTGCAGTATTTCAATTGTGAACATAGCTTCATCCTTGATATTCCTGACAACATCGTCTGTAATAAGGACATGTATAGCATTAGGTCCCTGTATGTATATGTCGTGAATCTGGTCGGAAGTGATGCCCATCAGCTGTGCCAGCTTGCTCATCATTTCACTGCAGGTCAGAGTATCCAAATAGAGGGCGTGGTACACTGTGCTCTGCTCCACACACAAATACAGCGTCAGACGTGGTGCTATGGCCCTGAAACAAGTCAACCATTCCATTCTTATAACAACATCTGCTAAATAAACTTGTGGCAGATATTATACTACATAAGGAAGGATTTATATTAATTATTCCATGTTAAATTGCACTAAAACAAATGTTTTATGCATACCCAAAAATTATGCATTGTATATTATATGTATCCAATCCAATTAATTTCAAAATATTTAACACTCAAAAAGTATAATAAACAATAGTGATACTGAGCTAAAATATTAAATATAATACCATAAACTGCCATTTAACATAAAAAATCTAATGTGATCCAATCACATGACTTTCTCTACATCTCTGCAACAAATTATTGTTGAAAAGCTTATGCTTCTATTTACTTCATGCTAAACGAGAAAAAATTAGCAGAATGATGATGATGGTTAGTGTTTAAGGGTGTCAACTACAAGGTCATCAGCACCCTTATCAAACAAATCATGGCAAAAGCCAGAGATAAAGCTCAATAAGAAATATTATAAATAAGAACGAAAGATTAATCTAAAAATTAATGTATAAAAGTAATAATAAAAAACCCACAGATTGGTGATTTAAGAAAAAGAAAAAAAAAAAATCAAAACTAATACAAAAACAAGGATAAAAACAACTAAATACGAAATTTGAAGGGTATCTTTGATAAAAATTCAAAAATCTTAGCTACCGCTTGACTATCGTCCGCCAGGACTACTGCAAGACTGACCGGCAGTTGTAGTGATTCCCGAATATGTGCTAGATTAACACAATCTAGCAACACAAGACAGACAGACAAATCTTGTCCACAAAGGGGACACAATGGAGCAGATTCACTCTTAAGAAGGAAACTACGTGTAAAATTGCAGTGGCCAATACGCAAAAGAGCCAAAATTACTTCCTCCCATCGAGAATGACGAGAGGAAGTTACCCAGTTTATTGGCAGGTCCTTCACTACTCTAAGCTTGTTTCCGCGGAGAGCTGACCACTCTTTGTGCCAGCATGAAAGTATCACCCTGCGCACAACAAGCTTAAAGTCTTCCGATGTTATACAAGAAATTTTTGTACTAGGCTCAGTGGTTGCCGTCTTTGCTGCAAAATCTGCCAGTTCATTCCCCGGCAAGCCAATGTGACTAGGAATCCATGCACACTCCAAATTAACCCCGGAAGTTTATAAAGCGTGGAGGGCATCCTGGATACGCTGCACGATAGGACGATAGTTGTAGAGATCACTAAGGCTCTGAAGTGCACTCAGGGAATCACTCAATATAAGGCAGTCACTCAAATTTCGACAGCCAACGTGCAGAATGGCTCGATATATTGCGTATAGCTCTGCACTATAAATAGATGTACCACTATGAAAACCGAATGTATATTGTTCGGTATCATAAACAAAGGCGCACCCAACACCAACGGTACACTAACTTCCGTCAGTATATATACAAGTTCGGTCATTGTAGTTTGACAAAAATTAGCAGAAATAGTCTTATTACTTGCTTCCTTGTAAGTTGAAGGGAAATAAGGGAGTACCATAGGCTAAAGTGATAATCAAATGTTTTAAAAGCTGTGTTTGTATGGTCAGGAATTGACAAATTTCTGTATGAGAAAAGCATTAGTATTTTAAAACTGAAACCAATAACAAGGAATATCTTCAGAAACAGTCAACTCCACGAAAAAACTGTATACAACATAAATTATGTATTTTAACAAGCTCTACATTTTTTGTGAAGTAACTTTTTGTTTAACCCTTACAGTTTATCAATTATGAAAAATTCATCCAGAATAATGATGTCTTCAGAGGCTATTTCCAAAAAATTCAACATAAACATTTTATTTTTCAGTAAATATGAGGGCCATGTTTTTTTCAACCTCTGATACGCTATGAATTAAAGAGAAGTTCATAGAAAACAATTATCTCATTACTAAAAGTTCTGTAACTTATGGTTACTTTTCAACATAATTACCGAAAAGATTGAGACATTTATTGTACCTGTGCACAAGCTTTGTAATACCCGCTTCAAAAAATGTTGCCGCTAATGATTTCAAATGAGCATTGCCATTGTTTTGAACATCTTCGTTAGTTTGAAAGTGCTGCCCTCCTATCCACGTCTTCAGTTCAGGGAAAAGGTGAAAGTCACTGGGTGCCAGGTCAGGACTGTACGGCAGATGGTCAAAAATGTCCTATTGAAATTGCTCAAGGAGCCGATGGGTTGTGCCAGCAGTGTGTGGAAGAGTGTTGTCATGGATCAACACAATTCCTTAAGTCAACATTCCTGGTTTGTTTTGAATGGCTCTCCGCAAACTTCATTAAGTACAAAGATCTTCAAAACAACGACAATGCTCATTTGAAATCATTGGCTGCAACATTTTTTGAAGCCGGTATTGCAAAGCTTGTGCACAGGTACGATAAATGACTCAATCTTTTCGGTGATCATGTTGAAAAGTAACCATAAGTGTACAAAACTTTTAGTAATAAAATAATTGTTTCTCTGAACTTGTCTTTTATTTATAGTCTATTGGAGGTTGAAAAAAAATTGGCTCTCGTATCTTTAATATACAATATTTTAATCAAAATCGTTTGACCCATTTTTGAGAAAATCAAAATTTTCAAATATTTTTCCATTAAAAGCATCCCTGCACAGAGTTTGCGCTCCCAAAGTTTGCAAGCGGAGTACAGGTACTAGAGGAGAGGTATCATACAGTACGTACACGAAAAGAAGTGCAACCTTTCATAAATGATTTCTCAAAATATTATTTTACTAATTTAAGGTTAGTAAAAATATCTAATTTAAACAAATCATTGCCTTCTATAGCAGATTAAATCTGCTTACAAACTAGTTATATGTTATGTCTCTTTACCAATACATTAAAATGTGGTTTTATGTGATTGGCAGCAGAAAGAAAAAGTACTGACCTTAATGAAACGTCAGTGATAGATGTTCCATACCTATTTTTATTTAAGTTCATGATAGAAACAGTTGTTCACAGGCGTATGTCAAACCAAACATTGAGATCATTTTCACAGCTAGCCTATGTAGTCGTGGATATTTTTGTTGAGGTACAATCTTGTACAGGTTAGTGTTATTGTTGAAACAATCTTTAGCTCTTATATCACACTGAAGATCAAAAAGTTCAAGCTGCAGATCATGAGACACCATTTCAACTGATGTTCAGAAAGGAATTGTGAGAATTTGAAATTCCTTCTCAAGTGAATTCCTTCTCTAGAACTGAATTCATTTTGAATTTCAATTAATACTTCAACGTAATCACTGAATGCCGCTCCGTCTCAAGCACTTTGTAAGGCACAGAGAATTTGTTCCAGATACTATGGAAAAGTAATCACCTTCCCACGCAACGTTGAAAGTATTTGCCTGATGCTCACTTTGATTCCTCCATTATAGAAGGATACGTAAGCAGTGAGCGCTAGTAACACACAGTCCACCAGAAAACTGCCCTACTACGTCATTCTTCTCTATCACAGCCAACTGTCATTGTGACTCGCCTGCTCAAAGGGCGCTGTTTGTGTGCCCATGATCTAAAAGGTAGTTGGAGTGGGGGATTTTCTTGAAAGGCTATTCCCAGAAAATTCAAGATATACATTTTGTTTGTCATGTAAATATCTTTAATATACAATATATTAATAAAAATCACGTTTTTAAAAAATCAACACACATGTGTGTGTGGACATTTTTCTAAAACGGTGAAGTCTCAGTATCAAGTTTTTGGGTGCAATACAATACACTCTTTATATACTCTGTAATCCGTAGTTAAAACTAATTTTAAAAAAAGATAATTTAATGGGAGTAATATGATAGATCAGTTTTATCTACCAATTACGAAATACACATCTCCAACAACAACTGCAATACGAATAAAAATCTACACATATAAAAATGAATCGCTGAAATGTATGTATGCGTATCACTTCCCAACGACTGTATCAAATTGAACAATTCTTTTCTTGTTGTGTTCACTATTGTCATGACTGCCAGATGCAGTTGTACCACAAGTTATTTGTTGCTAAATGGTCGTAGTAGTGCTATATTAATCCCTTCCCATTCAATGTTAAGGTAACGCACCAGTTTATCGACACAATGCAGCAGGGAAATTCAAATACATTTTTATATATTACTCCTTACTCCTATCGTTTAAAATAAAAAATCAAAGAAGTTTTCCTAACGATGAACACCTAGAGTAAGTAGTTATTTATTTTTCGATAGATAGCGATAGTAGTATTTTTCCTCCCCATCCAATGTTAAGATAACGCAACAGTTTATCGAGATGACACAACGCAGCAGTGAAATTCAAATACATTTTTATGTATTAACTGTCTTAAAATAAAGAAGCTTTCCTAGCAATGAATACCTAAAATATGTACTTATTATTTGCCACCAGATGGCTGTAGTTCCTACTGCTCTATTTTTCTTCTTCAATGCTAAGGGAATGCACCCGGTTATGGAGACAATGACGCAAGATAACTGTGTATATCAAATATATTTCTTATGTATTAACCATCGCTCCCTTGGTCATATCGTTTAAATAAAGAAATAAGTATATTTTTGTTGTAATTCTTTAAAATGAACAAGTTATAAACAATGCACATGACCATTAACCCTTCTTGGAGTCTGAAAATGGTGGAGTAATAACGGGATCCGTTGTAGGTTTAACTTCCTATTGCAGATGTTGGTTATTTGACTTTTTTTTTTGTAGTGTTTAAGCCCACTTTAACTACTTATGGCACCGCAGGCGGTATTTGACGTTATGTGGTACATAAGCTAACTAAAGAACATGAAGCTACTCGCGTCATCATCACAGCACAATTGCGGTGCTCTTAATACATTTGATCAAGTTATAATTTGGATTAAATGGAGAAATTTAAAACACCCAAAGCTATCATCAAATAAAAGCTTATCAATTGCCTAAATAGATCTACTTGCTCTTTAGTTACGTCATTATTAGCCTTAGAAATGGCTGTTTTGACATAAAAGAAAATAAAGAAAGAGGTGGAAAACATTAGGAGTAAAGGAAAGAAAGAGATTCGGAAGAAGCATGAATGTTAATTTGTGACTTTCTCCTTAATGTAATTCATTATCTATACCCGCCACACTATGGATGCACTACCATCCCTTTTTTTTTTTTTTTTTTTGGTAGTGTTTAACAACCGCTTTAACTACTTGTGGCACCGCAGGCATGATTCTGATGATATATGAATGAGATGGAGCACCGATGGAATGCGATGGCTGGGGAAACCGGAGAAAACTTGACCCTGCGCCAGCTTTGTCCACCTCAAATCTCACATGTGGTCACTTGGAATCGAACCCGAGTCGTCTAGGTGGGAGGCGAGCAGTCTAACCACTCAGCCATGGCGCGGCTACTACTATTACTATTTTTATGGCAGGCTATTTTTTTTTCTCTCCGGAAGGAAAATTGTACATCACAAGGCATTACAATAAAATGTTGTCAAATTATTCAATTGTAATTTTATTTCATTGCATGATCGTATGTAAACTGAAGAGTTTGTCCAAGTTTTTTTCTTTAGGTACACCCCGTGCGAAGCCGGTGCAGGCAGCTAGTTTACAATAAAAGTAATCATAAAATAAGTTTAATAAAAATAATTTTTAATGAAGTATGAAACAATTTTTGTGCTTTCCTTATTTGTTTAAAGATTTTAAATTAGCTAATTTCCAAAACATTTTCATGGAGTTCTAAAAATTGTCTTTTCTCATTTTTTTGCTTAGAAGCAAATCAGACCACTGCTAATAAAGAATCACAAATATTTGGATAAAGATGCACTTACTTTGAATGCAAAGCATTAAAGAGTCTAATTCCATCTGGTAAACCACAAATCTGAATGAGATCATCTCGTGACAGACGCAGGATGTCTGCCCCAGAGAAACTGCCAAATACGCGCAAATATGAACCAAATCTGTTGTTCTGTAGCCACTGCGCAGTTTGCTGAGCAGTTGCCTCATTTGCTAATGGCTGTAGGTACACCTGTAACATTGAATATTAGCAATAGATTAGATTAGAAAGCATTCTGTAAGGTTTGTTTAGGTCAACAAGCCACTGAACACAGAACTTGTCAAGGGATATACATGTATACATACGCTTATATACTATGGGAAAGAAAAAAAAAAAAAACGATGTATAAAGCTCTAGTGCTAAAAGCACAGGTTACAAAAACAGCAAAATAGAGATATAATCACACCATTTGGCTTTTTCATTGCACTATACTTAATGAGCTCCATAAAAGCTTAACGTCCTTTAATCTGGTTGGTCATATCAGATGATGAGTGAAATAATTAGTGAAATTATGTTCAAATGATTTCAGGGTCCATGTCCATGTCCATGGACATTTGTCTTCTAAGGATAAGGGAAAACCCTGAAATAAACCTTATGAGAGTAACTCACCTTGAGTGAGATTCAAACTCACGACCTGTTGAATGTGGGACAGACACACTACCCAGGTGGGCTCTACAGCTTTTATTGTTTGCATTTTACTATGAGATAGCACGTATACTGTCTGTTCAGCTGTGTTTTAGCTACCCTTACAAGCAGGTAGGGGTTTAGTAAATTGGAAGGAGGTTGTGTTTTCTTGGTCTGAAGCAAGTGAGGAGTAAAGGCACATGACAGAGTGGAAGAAGGAAGCACTGTTGCCAATAATATTTGTGTGTTCACTGTGCACATTTTGATGACTTGTTTACGAATCTGGATAAAGTATTGCAACAATTTTATTTTTAAAAAAGCCTTGTTTAAAGTGAGTTGACTATATTATTTGTGATATGAGTTGCAAATTTTAAGATTTCTCACTCACATAGCTGTAGTTGGACTTCCAAATCTGAATTTTCAATGGGTTTTGGTGCACACTGTTTTGTTAGACTGGCCAACAAAACAGTGTTGAAAATGGTTCTGACTTAGGACCAAACTCCGGATTTGGAAGCCACTAGCTAGACACTGTAAGGCACTAAAAAGAGAACAAAACTTCTACTTACTGGCACTTCTGCTATGTTGGGTAGAGGCTGAGTGTCTGGCAGCGCTCCACTAGAGGCTGAAGCAGGAAATGCGAGCGTGTGTGAATTGTTGGGCTCCTCCTTGGTTGCCAAAGCTGGTGAGCCACTGCTACTGCTGCTGGCAATCTGTGTACCACTGCTGGCCCTGGGCTGATTTCCACTGCAAAACAACACCAATATAACTTCTCTATCACATTAATTTCTCATGTTCTTCTAAGAAAAAATCTGATGCGTTCCATTCACATGACTTTCTCTACATCAAATTATTATTAATAAGCTTATTCTTCTATCTATTTCATGCTGATCAAGGTGAACATTAGCAGAAACACTGTTATTACTTAGTTCCTTATAAGTAGAAGGGAAACAAGGGAATACACTAGGCTAAACCGACAGTCAAATGTTTTAAAGTGTAGTTGCTATGGTATAGAAATCCCTCTCTTTTGCTTGGCCAGGAGTTGAAGGTCAACTCCGCGGAAAAAAAGTTGTATATAACATCAATTGTGTGTTTTAACGAGCCCTACATTTTTTCTCTCTTACGGTTTACCACTTAGGCAAAATTCATTCAGAATAAAGATGTCTTCAGAGGCTATTCCAGAAATTTTGAGAAATACATTTTATTTGCTACGTGAATCTTTTTAATATATGATATTTTTAATCAAAATCATTAACAGCCATTTTTGAGAAAATAAAAATGTTCAAAAATGTTTCCATGTAAAGGTTAGTTGACGGTGGGGGATTTTACTGAAAATCTTTGTGTCACATTCCTGGATGGTACTGAACTTAAATACCAAATTTGGTACTTAACAGACTTTTTGTTTTTGGGCTATATTGCCACAGAAACACACACACACACACACACATTTTTCTAAAAATGCTTTTTTTTTTTTTTTTTTTTATTCAGGGGGTCCTAAAACATGTATTTCCGGTGAAATCTTGGTATGAAAATTTTGTGTACAATACAATATCTTCTCTATACACTATGCACATAGTACGTGTAGAGAAAGTAAAAAGATAAAAGAAATTACAATGAAATTTATTTTGGAAATATGTGGAAGGATAGGGAATCAATACAAAATCGCTTCTGAAAAGAAATTAGCTTAAGAATGGAATATATTGAATGAAGAAATAATAGCAAGTTTCAATTCGAAAATCTCATTGGCTCTGCATAGAAGGGTGAATCTGGTCTGCAATAGGGAAAACTACATCAGTATTATTACTGTTTTACTTTCTCTACATGTACAATACACATAGTATATAGAGAAGATATTGTATTGCACCCAAAAATTGAATACCGAGATCTCACCAGAAATATGCTTTGAGACCCCCTGAATAAAAAAAAATAGTGTGTGTGTTTGTGTAGCATAGCTCAAAACAAAAGTCATTAAATATCAAACTTGGCATTTAAAGCTCGATATCTTCCAAGGATGTGACACAAACATTTTCAAGAAAATCCCCTCACAACCAACTAACCTTTACATGGAAAAAATTTAGAAAACTTTGATTTTCTCAAAAATGACTTTTGATTAAGATATTGTATATTTAAGATATTTACATGACAAACAAAATGTACACCTTGAATTTTCTGGGAATAGCCTCTGAAGACTTCTTCATTCTGGATAATTTTTCTCTCTCTGAATTTTGCATAACTGGTAAACCACAAGAGTTACACAAAAAAATGCAATTCTCATTAAAATACACAATTTATGTTATATACATCCCCCCCCCCCTGTGGAGTTGATGACTTTTGAGATATTCCTTGTTATTGATTTTAATTTTAAAATGCTTAAACTTTTCTCATACAGGAATTTGTAGCTTCTGGCTACACAAACAAAGGTACTTCAATCCCAAAGCAACCACATTGTAAAAGATTTGACTGTCGCTTTAGCCTATGTTACTCCCTTGTTTCCCTTCTATTTACAAGGAAGCAATTAATAAGACCATTTCTGCTAATTTTTTCTCGATTATCATGAAGTAAATAGAAGAATAAGCTTTTTAACAATAATTTGTTGCAGAGAAAGTCACGTGAATGGAACACATCATTTTTTTTTTTTTTTCGTGGTTTCCCTGTGTCATCAAGGTAAATACCAAACTGGAGGGTGTAGTTGGTTTTGTTACATTGGCCAATTAAGCAGGTGTAAATGTACTGTGAATGTTAATGAGTGGGATACTGCTGATATTAACAGTAGTGGAAATAATGGGGTGATGATAAGCACACATGTCTACCCTTCAGGTGAGTTGGTTCAATGTATCATTTCAAATAAAAGCATAGTTAACCTTACTTTGAATTATTTTGTTACATATACTACTCTTCCTCTAATTCGCAAACTAGATTTTATATCCCTTTCATCGGCACCACAACTGAAGAGACTTGAGTAGCCATGATCATTAGTGCAATACCAAATGGACTGACTATCCATTCAAAGCTGAATGTCGTGAGTTCAAGTCCCAGCGACGTGGTAAAGGATGGGGAGGGCCCAAGTAAAATAACTGGTGTGATGAAACATTTGACTGCAGTTTCATGGATTTTGCACTTAATTGTTAAAAAAAAAAAAAAAAAAAAAAAAAAAAGTAAGTTTAATTGCAAAAATATTAACAGTTTTACAACATAAACCGCTATAAATAGCCTAATTTTATTGTTGAAGCTTGATGTAATACAAAATTAGAAAAGAAGCCCACTAAAAATAATTAAACTTTTGATTAATCGTCTTTGTTGCCAAGTGTGCAATCCTAATCTTTTCAAACATAGTTTAGGTTCTCTCTTTTCATTTCTAGGTAGGACTTCCTAAACCATTTTCAATGAGCTCCAACTGAGTTGTCCCCTTGTTGTAATACAAGAGGTTGCTAAATTACAACATAAAGTGTGGTTTTAAGCCTATTTACTTCATGACAATATTTAATACCAGGACCCAAGTTCCACCTTCAGTCTAAAAAAACAGTAAAACTGGAAATATATGGAAACCGTGACTATGTTGCCACTCTACCCACTTGATAATGAATGCACTCCAATCTCATCTGCTCATAGAGCAGGGGTTGCCATTTGAGAAAAGAAAAGAGAGCAAATTTGCTCAATGCTCCTGCAAATTGCCTTCTGTGCCAGAACAGAAGACTGCAATATTTTGGTTTGAAATACATAACCCATGTTTCATAGGCTAATGCAGGTACATGACTAATACAACAATTCCTCTATTATGTCTCTTGCATTTAAGTGACCCTCCGTTTTTCTTTCTAAAAAATAGCTCTAACGATTTTGATTAAAATATTGTATATTAAAGATATACAAATAAAATGTATATTTTGAATTTTCTGGGAATAGGCTCCGAAGACTACTTTATTCTGGGTCAATTTTACGGAATTTTGCATAACTGCTAAACCGTAAGGGATGGACAAAAACTTACCACACAACAAATGTAGAGCACCTTAAAACACACAGAGTTCAAGATATATACATTTTTTTCGTGGATTCGATTTTTTTGAGATATTCCTTGTTCTTGGTTTCAGCTATAAAAAAACTTATACTTTTCTCATACAGGAATTTGTGAACGTCAATTACATAGCAACCAGCTTTTGACTATCACTTTAACCTATGGTTTCCCTTATTTCGCTTCTACTAACAAGGAAGCAAATAATAAGACTATTTCTGCTAATTTTTCTCGATTAGATGAAATAGATAGAATAATTTGTTGCAGAGATGTAGAGAAAGTCATGTGAATGCAACACAACAGATTTTTTTGAGGTGTTTAACGTCCGCTTTTATTGCTTGTGGCACCGCAGACGATGGCACTGGTGATATATGGAAAGAAGATGGAGCGGGACAAACCGGAGAAAACCCGCCCCTGCGCCGCTTGGGATCGAACCCGGGCCGTCTAGGTGAGAGACGAGTGTTCTAACTACTCGGCCACGGCGCGGCCATGTGGCCCTCCGTGATGTAATGGTTACCATGCTAATTTCATATACCCAAAGTTGGAGGACAATGGATTTTTTTTCGGGGCTAAAAATCCATAGCATGGCTTCCTTCATAGATTTACGACAACACGTAAAAACTGACAGAGGCCTCTGAGCAAAAATAAACGGTTTTTCACACCCAGTATAGAATGGGGCTCTGAGAACCATAGCGGTTAAACAGCGACCATAAATAAAACTCCATTTCAAAATCATCTATATTTAAATGATTACAATATTTGAAGTTATATACAGATAGTATACACATAATGTAATGTATTGAAAAAGCCAAGCATTTATGATTGTATATACAACCAATTAAGGTCCAAGCGTTACATAGCATCATGATGTTAAATATAGGTAATATAAGTCGTCTAGATTTTTCTTTGCCATAGCTGTGTGCTTGAAGCTTGTGAAGTAGTCGAGCGCCTCTGTCGGCAAAAATTGGCATTGACATAGGAACCTGTTTTGTTATTTCTCACGCCAATGCGCCATCTTACAATATCCATGAATCCAACTGATTCCTGCTATGAGCGCACGCACCAACACGAAACCACAAGGTGACCTCATCTTACGTTAATGAATGTTGCCGATTACTATGTCTCAGACGTAGGGTCGTCACATGATACCCGTTTGTCTACAACTCTACTGCACGAGGTGGGTGCGGTTAACAAAGGAAGCGGATTATTCTCTGTCGCCTGGTTCCGACCAAAAACATCTGCCACGAGGTAGGTGCGGTTAACAAAGGATTATTCACCGTCGGCTGTTTCGGATCAAATACATCAGCAGGACGCTAAGTTTAAGGAAAAGCTGACAGGAGAGAAACTCTTCCGTGTCTACTGACAGGATTACTTCTAATTTTCATCCGATTGAATCATGTTTACCCGTGTTTTGTTTACGAGTTATTGTTAGCCTTCTTGGTAACAGCACGTCTCCCCCCACCCTTATTGTATGTTTTAATTTTATTACTCCATGGTTTCTTTTTGGAAATATAGAATTTCGTTGCGTTTTTGTTTTCAGTCAGTTTTATACAAGGTGAATAGATGTTTAATTTGAGTAAATAAACTGTTTTAGTAACGCAAACTTTTTCAGTAACCAGGTAAGATTTTAAAATTGATTCATTCTCCTACTGACCTCGTCAGAGAAGATCAATTCTATGACAATTATTGTTTTGATATATTGCGTCGGAGAATAAAGAGAATTGCTTGAAAAGAAAAAATAAAAAGTCTAGTACTTCGACGATACTAGTTAAATTTCGTTGGAATTACAATTTATAAATATTTTATAAATGATTCAGTTTGCTTAAAAAAGAAGCTATTATTTATATTGGAATTCTTTATTAATAAAAATCTGATGTGCTCCATTTACATGAACTTTCTCTACATCTCTGTAAAAAATTACTGCTAATAAGCTTATTGTTCTATTCACTTCATGCTAATCGAGATAAACATTAGCAGAAACGGCTTTATCACTTGGTTCCTTATAAGTAGAAAGGAAATAAGGGAATACACTAGGCTAAACCGACAGTCAAATGTTTTAAAATGCGGTTGCTATGGGATTGAAATTCGTTTCTTTGCGTAGCCAGGAGTTGGCAAGTTCCCGTATAAGAAAAGTTAAAGTATTTTAAAATTGAAACCAATAAAAAAGAAATCTCGCAAACGGTCATCTTCGAAAAAATGCATACGACCTAAATTGTGTGTTTTAATGCGGTCTACATTTCTTGTGCAGTACTTTTTTTTCTATCTCCTACTGTTTACCAGTTATGCAAAATTCAGAACAATTCATCCAGAGTACCAGAAAATTGAAGATATTTATTTTATTTGCCATGTAAATATCTTCGATATAAGCGATTTTAATACAACTTGTTTTAGTCATTTTTGAGAAAAGCAAAATGTTCGTAATTTTTTCCATGTAAAGGGTAGTTGGGGGTAGGGGGATTTTCTTGAAAATCTTTGTGTCGCATCCTTGGAGATACTGAAATTAAATATCAAGTTTGGAATTCAACGGACTTTTCGTTTTTGAGCAATGCTGTTCACATACACACATTTTTATATATAAAAAAAAAAACTTTTATTTTGTATTCAGAGGTCTCAAAACATGTATTTCTGGTGAAATCTCAGTATGGAATTTTTGTAATTATACTTTTCTCAGACAGGAAGTGTCCGTTTTTCTTTTGCTACTCCTGGCCAAGAAAAGAAGTGATTTGCAATGACAATCGCATAACGATAGCTTTTAAAACATTTGACTATCACTTTAGCATAGCGCATTCCTTTAGTTCCCTTCTACTTATAAGGAACTAAGTAATGAGAACATTCTGCTAATGTTTATCTCGATTAACATTGTGTAGAAAGAAGTATAATCTTTTGCAAGGAGTTTGGAGCAGCTAGAGGAAGTCATGTGAGTGTACCACATCAGATATTTTCTTTTCTTTATTTTTTAAAGTGATTCTGGCCAAAAAGTGTTAATGTTTCTATTTTTGTTGCTCAAATGATCTCGAGGTCCATGGAGCTTACAGTTACTCGACCTTTCTTCTCAGGATAAGGGAAAACCCCGAAAAAAACCTTATCCGGGTAACTCACCCTAAGCGAGATTCGAACTCACCACCTGTTGAATATGAGGCTACCACTACACTACCCAGGCGGACGTTGCATATTTGCAACATCTGATTCTCCTAGGACAGATGTAGCACGTTTTAAAGCCATTTTACAGCTTTACGACTATGTCAAACCTTTTTTTTTTTTTACTTTCTCTATACGTGCCTTGTACATAGTGTATAGAGAAGGTATTGGACTCCACCCCAAAAAATTCGATACCGAGATTTCACCGGAAATATATGCTTTAGGGTCCCCAATATCCCAAAAAAGCATTTTCACAAAAAGGTCCGTGTGCGTGCGTGTGTGTGTGTGAACACGATAACTCAAACTTGGTATTTAAGTTTAGTATCTTCCTGGGATGCGACACGAAGATTTTGTGGAAATCTGATTTTCTCAAAAATGTCTAACGATTTTGATTAAAATTTAGTATATTAAAGATATTTACACGACAAATAAAATGTATATCTTGAATTTTCTGGGAATAGCCTCTGAAGATTACTTTATTCTGGATGAATTTTATGGATTTCTACATAACTGCTAAACCACAAGAGATGGAGAAAAACTTCAACACAAAAAATGTAGAGCACCTTAAAACGCACAATTTATCTTATATACATTTTTTTCGTGGAGCTGATTCTTTTTTAGATGTCCCTTGTTTTTGCTTTCAGCTTTAAAAAACTTACACTTTTCTCATACAGGAATTTGTCAACTTGTGTCCATACAAACAGTCACGTAGCAACCAGCTTTTGACTATCACTTTAACCTATGGTACTCCCTTATTTCACTTCTACTTGCAAGGAAGCAAGTAATAAAACTATATTTGCTAATTATTTATCGATTAGCATGACGTAAATAGAAGCACCAGCTTTTCAACAATAAAATGTTGCAGAGATGCAGAGAAAGTCATGTGAATGGAAGATATAAGATTGTCTACAAAGTTACTAGGGAATGCATTTTTTTAAAAATGGTGAACATCTGCATTAAAAGATAGATTTTGATTTTAATTAATTAAATGGAATAAACTAATATAACCAGAAAGAAAATATATGTCTGAATGAAACTAGATTAGAGTACTTATTTTGTTGCTCTAATGTTTGCACTAGATTTAACACTTTATAAAAATCACTTTAGGGTCTCCTTAAGCATTTTGTAGATAATTTCGCTTCCCATTACAGAAGAAAACGTCAGTAATATCTGGGGTAAGTTTATATGTACATACAGACAAGGCCACGTTTTAATCTACAATCCTCTATCGCCCCAGAGAAGGCGTTGCGATGAAAATGTGCCGCAGACAGATTAAGGTATCTGTGTTGTATTGGGGTTGGATGTCACGTGTGTAAAGCGGAGCAATACCACACTTAAGTAGTCAGCAGAATAAGGGCATGGTTCCTTTGAAATCATTCTCACTAGGGATAGCATCTTGGGAACCGATAGCGGGACATAATCGAAGTTAGCGCAGTATGGTATACAGTTGTGATGTGTTGACATGCAGTGTGTACGTAGTGGAAGGAAAATGGGGCAGTGGTAGACTGTGATGTTTTCACTAGCAGTGGAAGGCGACTGATTTACAGGAACTAACAATTTTAATATTTACATACATTCAATTGCTGTTGTGTCATCAGCATCATTATCCGTTTCATCTTCTCTCAAGATTCATAGACTACAATGCAAACAACATACATTCGTGCATCTCAAATGTGAATCGTCTCCGATTAGCACGTAAACAGGCTTATATTGTGCTCCACATTAGATGTGATTGGAGCAAAACGGATATAGCACACATCATTAACTACTTCATCAGCAATCATTTCCGTAGCAACACCTCGTAACACATTTCATGCATTTTTGAAAATCCACATTTTTTTTCCAAACACTGTCTTCACTTTCTTTTTCACACGGTCTAAAAAAGGTATCACAGGTCTTTGATTAACTGCTTGCACAGGGCTCGTGGTATTTCAATGTTCGATGTTTCCAAATGTGTTTTATTGTCGTAGATATACCTGAAAAGTTCTTCTATATGAGTTGCAAATCACAACGACTAGTTAGTCTCCTTGTTCACTACATGTGCCTCCTGTGGCACATTAACTGAGTTCATGTGCACTGGATTGGTTGGAGAAAGTTTCAGTGTTGGTATCACTGTCGGATCAAAGCAGAATATCTTTTGGGAAACGATTCGGGATCCATCAGATCCACACAGAACGTCTTCTTAAGGAGAACATAGAGAAGTCTGTAGAAAAATAAAGGTGCCTGACAGTGGATCTGTTCGAGACGGTACAGAGTCCCAGTTCGCGATGAAGTTGGGCGTTTTGTATGAATATACAATTCTGGGAACCTTATTTTGGAAGACTTGTAGTCTGTGAACCTCGCTGGCAACCGCTCCTCCTCAAATGTTTATATTGATAACATGATATGTAAGAAATGTACATGTGAATACATAATATATAAAGTCTGTTGTTGCATATCTACTATTATTATTCTTGTTAATATAATATTAATAATAATTCCGGAAATATACAAGGGTAAGTTTCCCATCAGACGCGTACAATTTAATAAGCAATATAACGAAAGCTCCAAGTTTTATCGAGAAAAGTTGTAGCTCGAGTTGTGTTTAATAAGACTATTTCGTGAATAAAATAACAATGATTAGCCTATATGGACACGAAGAATAATATTCCTAAAATCCCATTTGCCTTGACGTATATTTGCACAGAAATGATGTCCATATCATAAATCATGGCCTCCTTGCTTACAGAATTCGTTGACTGGTTCCACACACTCTATTGTTTTAAGTATTCTGCGGCTTTGAGTTTTCAATCAATATGTCTATTTCAGCGATAGACCTTTCCCTAAACGTTTTGGAGCTGCCGCCATTATTACAAGAATATCACTGCACGCTGATACAACTACACAGAGACGAACATTGGTTTAGATAGAAAACAAATGCATGTGTGTGAGATAAATTTAGAAAAACAATTGCTCGTGGGTGTGATAAAACGATTAAAATGCAGAGATAATGAGTTCCGATTGGTTGGAATTTTACACGCCAATATATTGGATTGGCCATTTCCTACGATCACGTGTCATGAACTAAATAGTCTTCATAACATACCAGTACAATATTTCATAGTATCCGCGTACATGTTTAACATCTTCAAATTAATATGTTCCTTTGTTTGTGTGGACAGGAGTTGACAAATTCCTGTATGAGAAAAGTATGTTTTTCAAAGCTGAAACCAAGAAAAGGGAATATCTCAAAAACGATCAACTCCACGAAAAAAATGTATATAACATAAGTGGTGTGTATTAACGAGCTCTACATTTCTTGTGTGTTAGGGTTTTGTCCATCTCTTACGGTTTAGTAGTTATACAAAATTCATCCAGAATAAAGTAGTCTTCAGAGGCTATTCCCAGAAAATTCAAAATATACATTTTATTTGTCAGGTAAATATCTTTAATATATGATATTTTGATCAAAATCGTTAGAGCCATTTTTTAGAAAATCAAAATTTTCGAAAAAAGTTCCATGTAAAGGGTAGTTTCGGGTGGGGGGATTTTTCTCAAAATCTTCGTGTCGCATCCCTGGAAGATACTAAACTTAAATACCAAGTTTGGTATTTTACCGACTTTTCGTTTTTGAGTTATCGTGTTCACAGACACACGGACACACACACACACACACGGACCTTTTTGTGAAAATGCTTTTTTTAGATAAAGGGGACCCTAAAACATATATTTCCGGTGAAATCTCGGTATCGAATTTTTTGGTGGAGTGCAATACTTTCTCTATTCACTATGTACATAGTGCGTAAAGAGAAAGTAAAAAAAAACTGATGTGATCCGTTCACATGACTTTCTCTTCATCAACTTATTGTTAAAAAGCTTATGCTTCTATTTACCTCATGCTAATCGAGGGAAAATTAGCAGAAATAGTTTTATTACTTGTTTCCTTGTAAGTAGAAGCGAAATAAGGGAGTACCATAGGTAAAAGCGATAGTCAAAAGCTGGTTGCTATGTGACTGAAGTTCCTTTGTTCGTATGGAGTTGACAAATTCCCGTATGAGAAAAGTATGTTTTTTAAAGCTGAAATCAAAAACAAAGTATATATAAAAAACGATCAACTCCACGAAAAAAAAAACATATAAAATAAATTGAATATTTTAACGTGCTCTACATTTTTTGTAAGGTAAGTTTTTGTCTACCTCTTATGTTTAGCAGTTATGTAAAATTCCGTAAAATTGATGCAGAATACAGTTTAAGACATACATTTTATTTATCACGTAAATATCTTTAATATATGATATTTTAATCAAAATCGTTAGTCATTTTTGAAAAAATCAAAATTTTCGAAAAAAGTTCCATGTAAAGGGTAGTTGGGGTTTGAGGGTTTTCTTGAAAATCTTCGTGTCGTATCCTTGCAAGATAACAAACTTAAATACCAAGTTTGGTATTTAACGGTATTTTCGTTTTTGCGCTATGCTGTCCACAGACAGACATACACACAAACACACGCACGTGCGCGCACACACCGACACGGACCTTTTCCCAGAAATGCTCTTTTGGATTCGGGGGAACCCAAAACATGTATTTCCGGTATTGGGTGCATTACAATAACTTCTCTATACACTATGCACATAGTACGTGTAGAAAAAGTAAAATGGATATGCAACGAATGACGATTTCACGTTTGAGAATGTGAAAGTAACAAAAAGAAATATCTCTGAGCTACATAACAAAAATGTATACAACATAGATGTTATGTTTTAACGAGATCCAGTTAGATTTTGTATATCTCTTACGGTTTAGCGGTTATGCAAGTATTCCAGAAGCTATTCCTAGAAGATTCAAGATGTACCTTTTATTTGTCATAAAATTGCTTAAACATACACATTGCATTTTAATAAAGATCTGATGTGTTACACTCACATGACTTTCTCTAGCTGCTCTACAAACTTCATACATAAGAGTCTTCTTCTCTCTGCACCTTGCTAATCGAGGTACTTATTAACACAATGTTCTTGTTATTTAGTTCCCTATAAGTAGGAAGAAAATAAAGGAATACACTAAGCTAAACCAATAGTCAAATGTTTTAAGAGCTGTCGTTATGCGATTGTCATAACAAATCGCTTCTTTTCTTGGCCAGGAGTAAAACATAGGAAAAACGGACACTCCCGTCTGAGAAAAGTATAAGTACTTCACAATTGAAACTAATAACAATGAATACCTCGAAAACGGTAAGCTCCACGAGAAAAATGTACAGGACATAACTTGTGTATTTTAACAAGACCTAAATTTTTGGATAGGAAGTTTTTGTCTATCTCTTACGGTTTACTAGTTATGCCAAATTAAGCAAAATTCATCCAGAATAAACAGGTCTTCAGAAGCTATTCCTAGAAAATTCAAGATATACATTTTATTTCTCAGGTAAATGTCTTCAGTATACGAAATTTTAATCAAAATCATTAGAGCCATTTTTGAGAAAATCAAAATTTTCAAGTTTGGTATTTTACCTACTTTTCGTTTTTGAGTTATCGTGTTCACACACGGACCTTTTTCTGAAAATGCTTTTTTTTTAGATAAAAGGGGACCCTAAAACATATATTTCCGGTGAAATCTCGGTATCGAATTTTTTGGTGGAGTGCAATACTTTCTCTATACACTATGTACATAGTACGTACAGAGAAAGTAAAAATAGGAACATACCATTGGAAATATAAAATAGTTATTAATATAACTAAGTATTAAGCACTTTAAATATATGGGAAAATGTAAATATAAATCATTATTTATAATGATTTAAATATATTAACAAACATTTTACATTCTGAGTTACTAATAAGGTGCATTATTGTATTCCTGAACCACATCAATGTTTAATGATTTTAAATGAATACTTGACTCTTGCAACTTTTAATGTTTTACGGAAAGCAGCTTACATGACAATTGCCCTCCAGTCCGTGCTCACGCGGCGTCGGCGATTTCTGCGGCGCTTGTGGTAGTAAATGAGGCGCGCGTCTGAAACGCGCCTGGCGTCGCGACGACGTCTCAATGTCACTGCAACCCTTTTACCCAGGAGTGCCAACCTAACGCTTCCCTCAGAGAAAGTCATTGTGTGGTAAAACCTGGCGTTGAGCACATAGTCGTCATCGGCCAGGATCACGGTGTTCACGAGAACCAACATTGTCGCAAGGCTTATGTGAGGCCGGCAGCGTGTCTGTATCGCCTACCAATCATCGTCGTGGTCAGGACGAGGCCTTCATCGCACTCGTACAGCAAGAGTCCATAGGCGCCCGCTTTGGCAAGAACCCCGTTCCTCGAACGGACTTCCGTCTTGAACCACGTATTGTCAGCTGAAGGTGCGATTTTGGTGCGCGAGGTTGACTGTCGCCGTGAGGATTTCACCGTGACCAAGGTGGAGGAGCTGTTTCCAGGCGGAGCTCTGTAGCATTCCCGCACAACCCGAGGAGCAGACAAACACTTTTCCCGTTCCAATATTGCGCTCACAATCATTCGAACAGCTCTTTTACATCAAGTATTGTTGCGAGGAGTGGTCCTCTGCTCATACGTCTACCGGAAGAGGCACTTTGGCGGATTGTTATGCATTAAGGATGTCTCGTCACAACTTGCACGCACACGTCAAAGCTACTTACTGGCTACAAGTGGAGGTTTGCTCAACTCCTCGCTCCAAACAGCTTGGAACCGGATCAAGCCAGATGCTTGGCCAGTTCTGTCGGTTCGCGAGGGGAAGGGAGAATGTCAACTTGGGTCGGCAATGTTCGGTTATTTCCGGATACAGGCAGCAATACATTGCAACTAGAACGTGATGGATCGCTATCGAATGTTTTCGACTATCGAATGAAGAAGTACTTTTATTAGGTTTTGTGTTAAACTGTATAAAATGGTCGTTTTATTACTTTCTCTAGCCTTTATGTACAATATACTTAGTGAACAGAGAAATTATTGTATTGCACCCAAAATTTCACCAGAAATCCAAAAAAGACATTTTACTTTCTCTTCACGTACTATATACATAGCGTATCGAGAATGTATTGTATTACCTACACCTAAAAATCGAAACTGAAATTTCACCGGAAATACATGCTTTGAGACCCGCTAATTAAAAAAATAGAAACATATCCGTCTGTGTGTCTGGTGTGGGCAGGACAGCTGCTCAAAAACGAAAAGCCCGATAAATATCACACTTGACATTTAAGTTCAGTATCTTCCAAGGATGCGACACGAAAATTTATGAAATTCCCCGCACCCCCAACATTTCGAAAGTTTTGGTTTTCTCAAAAATGGCTCTAATGATTTTGATTAAATTCTTCTATGTATAAGACATTTCCATGACAAATAAAATGTATATCTTCAATTTTGTGGGGATAGCCTCTGAAGACCTCTTTATTCTGGATCATTTTTTCTGAATTTTGCATCACTGATAAACCGTAAGAGATAGACAAAACCTTATTCCATAAAAATGTAGCTCTCGTTAAAACTTATCTTTTTCATGGAGTTGGCGTTTTCTAGATATTCCTTGTTGTTGGTTCCGTTTTAAAATAGTCATACAGGAACTTGTCAACTCCTGGCCACGCATGGAAACGGATTTCAGTCCCATACCAACCAGCTTTTAAAACATTTGACTATCGCTTTAGCCTAGTGAATTCCCTTATATCCCTTCTACTTACAAAGAACTAAGTAATAAGACAATTTCTGCTAATGTTTATCTCGATTAGCATGAAGTAGATATTAACAATAATGTGTTACATAGATGTAGAGAAAGTCATGTGAATGGAACACATCAGATGTTTTGTATCTGCGGTGCTTGGTCCTAAATTTGGGTAATTCTTATTTTGGATTGAAATGAATGTAAGGCCTAGTTAACATTCAAAATGTTATTTGTGGGTGATAGGAAACATAAAATACGAGTAGCATTACCATAACTTTCGCTTCTGCTATGTTATATATAAGATATAAAACTGAAACTTAATTCACAAAATATAGTATAACTCAAAACTGCGTTTACAAACTTTGGGGGCAGGTTCCTTGCATCAAAATAAGAAAAAAATGTTCACATAAACACATATCGCAAATCTCTTCGTTTTCAATTCATTGAGGTTCAAAATGCTAGTAATCGAAACATTGTAAAGTTATTCTATTTTTGACGTTGCCAACCAAATGTCTTCCTCTAGACTCGCATGCACTCGTCGTAGCATGCAATGTCAAATACACCCAGTCGGTGTCGTATGATTTCAGGCTTACATGACACGTAGTAAGAGTTTCTTCATCCGGGACGTCTGCTGCATAAATCAAAAGTGAAGTCGGGGGAACGTGCAGCCCACGGAACTGGTCCTCCTCTACCTATCCATCTGTCATGCTAGATACCAGCATCTTGAACAATGAGACTAAAATGCGCTAGAGCATCATGTTTCTTATCTGCAGAGACACATTTTCTAATAAGTCTGGGAGAGCGTTCTGAATGAAATCCCTGTAGACAGCACTTTTAAGGCGTGCTGGGGAATGTATTATGCTACATTCACAATCAAATGCAAGTGCAGACGTAATGTAGCATAAGCGCAAGCGCGAGGGAACAAGAAGTCACGTGTTTCTAGATCTGCAAGTTACATGCAAATATCTTCCAAGCGCTCCGCAAGTTACAAACTGAATAACATAACCAACAATACCACATACTTCACTCCATCTTTCACAAAATAAATACATTACATACTAACAACTGACGCTCGCGGCAGTGACGTCACAATAATTGCTCATTCAAAATTATTGGATGGAATATTATATGATAGTTCCCATTGTGCAGAATTGCCGAAAATAGTACAAGCATAGACAGTGTAGTAAGTGGTAAAGCTACACATTTAATGAATTAAGACTTATCTCTCTGTGTCTTAGATTTATGATAAGTAATACATCTATACAGAGATGATAATTATATCCATTAAATCAAAGACGGATTCGCACGGCCAAATAAAGAGCATGTATGTACAAGGTCCTGCAAAATCTTATAGTGCGGTCGTCTGTTGTTGATTTCATAGGTAATGCATAGAGAAAAGAAGCAAACTTCATCCTCTTTGCACGCAACGCAAGGATAAAGTTTGGAGTTTGCAAGCTCTTGCGTTGCATTGCGTTTCTATGTGAATGCTTACCTTAAATAATAGGAGTCCAAACTCTTGCGCTTACATTGCGTCTGCGCTTGCATTTCATTGTGAATGCAGCATTACTCATCTGATAAATGTTAACAAGTAGCCATGGCAACACAAGGCTAACTGTGCAGGATAAAATTGGTCAAAGCCTTCTATGAATGAGTGTATACATAAATTAAGTTATTAGGTTGGACCTGGAAAGTCGCTGAAGGTGAACTTTAATCAATAAATTGATAACGCTAAAACGAAGCGTTTTAGAGCATGTTTATCTGAACATATTTTGTTTCGATGTCAGGAATCCTTTTCCAAACGCTGTAAAAGTATTTTTGAATCACCTTGTGTGCGCGTGTGTAAATAAAGAGTTTACGTTTGGAATTAAGTTTCGGTTTTTATAACATTGATTATCTTTGGTCTTCCAGATTTCTTATAAGCAACAGAAGCAATTTCCTCAAACCTCCTGATTAAATCCCCATAATTAGGAATGTAACATGGGCCTGCTCTTAAATTAAAATTCTAAGTTTTCTCGGACCTTGAGAAAAACTCCTCTTGTTTTATTAATAGCATTAAATCAGCTCTTGTCTAAATTTAGTGATAGAGCCGTGATTTGTAACTTACAAATTCTTATTGCAGCATGAATAACATATTTTATTCAACACATGGTAACGGTGAACTGAAAACACAAATCAAAAGTCAACCGAACCCCACTGCTTGTTCAGTTCTTTTGTTTTTATTCAGATCTCAAATATAATATTATATT
This sequence comes from Hymenopus coronatus, assembly GCA_030762935.1. Taxonomy (NCBI): domain Eukaryota; kingdom Metazoa; phylum Arthropoda; class Insecta; order Mantodea; family Hymenopodidae; genus Hymenopus; species Hymenopus coronatus. The sequence continues at coordinate 149,508,527 of CM060895.1, forward strand.
ATTAGCAGTTTAAAGTTTGGTATAATTGTTGAAAGAATCCATGTCTATTACTAGTCGGCAAAACTGTTAAACAAAACAGCATATACTTGACACTTGAAGCAAAAATTAAACCCGCTCTGCTGGGCTGGTGGCATTTTAAAACAAAAATAGCTGACGATAAATATCTCAGAGCGTTAATAAGCGCTTAATTTCCCTTTGAGGCTACTCCATGAAGCTGTGGAAGATGTTATTGGGCGAACTAGTCAGATCGCTGGGGGGAGTACAGGCAGTATCGGGTTCCCTGCGGCACCCCCGGTAACGGCAGCATCAAACTAAATAGCTGAACCAAGCACTCCCCTCTTCCACCATTGGGAGTGGTAAATCAAAATTCTCCCACCAAAACAATTTTTCACAAAGGATGCTGCTCCTGAAAAATGCAACCGTTCGAGGAGCCTATCTAGCGCTACCTCTTAACATCATCACCTCACCTCATTCCTGTGGTTAAACCCTTACCACCAGGGTTACACAGCAGCACGAGTCTACCAGATCTCGCACGCACGCAAGAGCTTGCTGGGCTCTTTTGATCCAGCTATCATAGCTGGTTTATCATTTCTCAAATAATCCATTACTCGAGTTTTTGTAGAATTGTGCTTTGCAATGAATACACGAAAATGCAATCACTCAGTGCAATTCGGTGCTTTACTTGTACGCGAAATTTCTATCTCTCGCAATACTAATTCTTTATTAATTCCGACGGAACAAAATAATATCACTTTCCAATACAGTGAGCGGAAGTTAATGAACAATCCCGCTGCAACGCGGAAACTTAGCTGCACGCATAGTAGTATCAGTCAACCACATGCGTCTCCAAGTGCACCTTTCCTTGCTTGTGAAAGCCTCTTTTCTAATTACTGGCTTCACAATCAAGAAAATCAACATGTTACTGGTTTACGAGCAAAATCGAAGAGACAAAATCAAAACATTTATAGCAGGGTCGGCTGATAAGTCCCGGGCATCTCAATGAAAACAACTTAATTTTTTTTGTTGTTGCTTTATTTCTCAACATAATCTCCAAAAAGGCTAATACATTTGTAATATCGGTGTTATAATTTAATTAAACAATCTCTTAGTGCGATTTATCAAGGTCCTCAAAATAGCTGTTTACCGCATCAATGACCTCCTCGTTGCTGTGAAATCTTCGTCCCCCATGACATTTTTTGAGGTTTGAGAACAGGTGCTAGTCACTGGGTCCTAGATCTGGCGAATAGGGTGGATGTTCCAGCAATTCCAACTTTAATTCGCACATTTTCCCCATTGCAATGACTGAACGATAGACCGGAGCATTGTCGTGATCAAACAAGATTTTTTTCTTTTTTAGGTCTTTTTCTTTTCACCTCATCACTCAAACGTTGCAGTAAGCTTGCGTAGTAATCAATAAAAATAATTTCCTGTGCATCCCAGAAAAGACTCGCCATAACCTTGTTAGCTCACAAAATTGACTTTGCCTTTTTTGGAGTTGGTTATCCTGGTGCAATCCACTGTTTAGACTGTGGTTTACTTTCTGGAGTGTAGTGATGTATCCAAGTTTCATCCATGGTAATAAGCAGTCTCAAAAATTCAATGGAATTTTTACGGAAGTTTTTCTTTGCAATTTTTGATCGGGTGTCAACAAACGCGGCACCCATCTTGCATAGACCTTGTGAAAGCCGAAAACACTACTTAAAATATTACCTGCACCTTCTTTTGATATGTTTACAGCTACTGCTATCTCAAACAACTTTACTCTGCTGTCTTCCAGTACTAAACGATGAATTTTTTCAATGATCTCTGGAGCTGTCACTTCTACAGAGCCTCCAGAGCGAGGCTCATCACTAGTGCTCGTACGTCCCATTTTAAACTCTACAACCTAGTCTTTCAATGTACTGTCCATTTCCTCCTTGATTTCTTTAAGCGTTAAACCTTTCAAATGGAAGTATTTAATCACTGCTCGTTTCTCCAAATCCTCCATTTTCGTGAAAACTGTAAAGTTGTATTGTTTAAAATGCTGTCATTGGAAAACTAAACAAGCTATTGACCTGTAACTATGGATACAAGCTAGTCTAGAGTTAAGTTATACGATGCTACCGTCTAACTGGCCTAGTGGCGCCATATCTGCGTGAGGTCCGGGACAGTCAACCCTCGTACACAACGAAAGCACAAGGAATAATTATATTGCATCCAGTAAACTCAATCTCGGTATGCCACAAGAAAACACCTGAACATCAAACACACAAAATGGAGTAAAATTTACAAAATGTCGGCAGCATGGATTTAGGATATAAATATTGCCTCAAACTCCCTGGAATGGGGGTGACATCATATCCGCATTGATTCATCGATGAAAGCGACTTTAAAAGTGGTTGGAGACTATCGGCTGCCAAGAAATTAATAAGACACTAACATAGACTACACCAAACGAGCCGTTTTAAAGCCGATTGAAAATCTGAATACCTTGGACACCAATCGAACTCGATAGTGTTCATTTGATAGCGCCCATCGGTTCGTGAAAAGCTTTAAATAGGAAAGATGGAATTGTTGAACAAGCTGGAACACTGCTCTGCAAGCGAATTGCGGCAAAACTTGTTTCAAGCTGTCTAATGAATTAACAGATGTGTACTTATCAAGTTAGCGACCGTTTCCTTGAAAACTATAAATACAAACTAGATTAATCTCAATGTATCCAATTCTAATTCCAAATAAGCTGAAGAATAAATCATATCCAGATCTATAAAACGGGGGTGAAAAGCAAAAATCTCATGTGTTCCATTCACATCACTTTCTCTACATCGCATTGTTAAAAAGCTTATTATTTTATCTACTTTATGATAACCGAGATAAACATTAGAAGAAATTGTCTTAAATTACTTGCTTCCTTGTAAATAGAAAGGAAATAAGGGAATACACTAGGCTTAAGTGATAGACAAATCTTTTAAAAATGGATTGCCATATGGTTGACACCCGTTTCTATGCAGTTTATAGCTTTCCGTATGAGAAAAGTTCAAATATTTAGAATCTGAAAAAAATAATAAGGAACATTCCAGAAATTGTCAATTCCACGAGATGAAAAAACAGTGTATGATATAAATTGAGTGTTTTAAGTAAGTCTACATTTTTGGGTAGTTAATGTTTTGTCTGTCTCTTAGGGTTACCAGTTACGCAAAATTCATTCAGAATAAAGAGGTGTTCAGAGGCTATTCCCGGAAAAGTCAAAATATACATTTTATTTGTGATGTAAATATCTTTAATAATCGGAATTTTAGCCAAAATCGTTACAGCCATTTTTGAGAAAATCAAACGTTTCGAAAATGTTTCCAAGTAAAGAGTAGTGGGGAGGATTTGCTTCAAAATCTTCGTGTCGCACCATTGGAAGATACTAAACTCAAATACCAAGTTTGGTATTTTACGGAAATTTCGTTTTTGAATTGTGTTACAGACACATGGACCTTTTTTTCTAAAAGTTTATCACGATTACTATGAACAGATAGAAGAATACTCTTATGTAATAATAGTTTTTATAACAGATAGAGAAAGTCATATGAATGGAGCACATCAGATTTTTTATTTTCTCTACATAGTGTATAGAGAAGGTGTCTGTGAACTCAAAAACGAAAATAACAAACTTGGTATTTAAGTTTAGTATCTTCCAGGGATGCGACACGAAGATTTTGAGAAAAATTCTCACACCCCAAACTACCCTTTACATGGAACTTTTTTTCGAAAATTGCGATTTTCTCAAAAATAGCTCTAACGATTTTTATTAAAGTATATTTTAAAGTTATTTGCCTAACAAACAAAATGTATATCTTGAATTTTCTGGGAATAGCCTCTAAAGACTACTTTATTCTGGATGAATTTTACTGAATTTTGCATAACTGTTAAACCGTAAGAGACGGATAGAGCACATTAAAACACACAATTTATATTATATACATTTTTTTCGTGAGATATTCCTCGTTTTTGGTCTCAGCTTTTAAAAAACATACTTTCTCATACAGGAATTTGTTAACACAAACAAACGAACTTCAGTCACATAGCAACCAGCTTTTCACTATCACTTTAACCTATGGTACTCCCTTTTTTCGCTTCTACTTACAAGGAAGCAAGTAATAAGACTATTTCTGCTAATTTTTTCTAGATTAGCATGAAGTAAATGGAATCATACGCTTTTTAACAATAATTTGTTGTAGAGATTAGAGAAAGTCATGTGAATGGAACACATCAGATTTTTTATTTAGCTTCGTTAGTTTTATAAATTTTCACACACTGTATATGTGTCGCACTATTTACATGGAACAATTAAAACCCGGTTTTTAAGTGTCATAAACCATTTTAGGTTTCTTGTATGCTTCTTGTATACAGGTAACAATAATTTTTTTTTAAATAGCCCCCTTTAACATCTAAGGTCATATCGATGGGGCTTTGCACTTGAAACAACTCGTTGTCTGTAGGTTCTTTTTTTACATTTTGTTTAAATCATTTTTATTTCCTCAAACACACGCACATTCACTCTCACATACATACTTCCAGACTTCTGGTTAAAGAAAAATTCCCTGCCCCTACCGGGAATCGAACCCGTGTGAAGTTAGCTCGCTGACCACTCGACCATGGAGGCAGTCATTTTCCGTTTTTGTTTGTTTTAGGAGATTTGTGAATTTTTTACCTTCTCTAGCGCATATGTACACCCGTCGCCACATGGGATCCCCAGATTCCATGTACCGATCGACGAGCTTCGGGTATCTTCGTAAAAGCTGTGTTCACAACGCACACGAAATAACTGCAATGGTCCGTGACTGACAGCGCAATGGTTAACTTCTGAGAACTGTAAACAGATCACGGAACAACGTTACGCTGGCCGAGAGGTTAAATGGCCTACTTCCACTCAAAACTTCCTAGGTTCAAATCTCGCACTGTTGTCATTTTTATGTATAACTATGACTGGATTAGTAGAAACATAATATTATAATAATATAACTTTCGCACTTGAAGTTATAGGCCTATCTATGCACACAAAACAGAATTCTAGTAACATGCGTGTTAAATAACTAAAAAAATAGCGTAAATAAACTTTTATTTTCTAAATCTGAAACACAAAAATAAACACATTTAATATAGTTGTATGTACACTCAGCCCGTATAACTGCTCTCAATCTTCGAGGTACAGACAAAATACAGTAATGTGGACGTGAAGCTACAAGAGCACAGTTTTCTTCAATGTATGTCCAGAAGCCATCTTTTGTCCTTCGCCCGTTTACAATTGGAGCGCAGCTCCCTTTTTCCCTCTCACAGAGGGAACCAAAATATTATCGAGTATTTCCGTGTATTGCACACCATTCATTGTATCGTCAAGCTGCTATAGCACACCTAGACCGTCCCTTGATATCCGACTCCAACACGATACAGATACACAAACCATGATGGAATTGTGAACCACGTATTTTGCATCGTATCGGGTTCACTTTGGACGATAGACAAATGCCTTTCTTTCCCTTACATGTGGAAGAAAATGCCATCTCGAATGAGAATATCACCACGGATCGGTTTATGAAGGGCGTGTTGGATCGCTTTGTGAAGGGCATGTTAATTTAAAAACAAACAACATTGGTTTTCTTAACAATACCTTTAGTATTTCTGCGCATCACATGCATATGCATGTGCAGCATATTGATGTTCGGTAGAATAAAATCTCAAAGAAGCATCATAATAACTATCACATTGTTAACTGTACCGAATGTCATATATGAAATAAGTATGTTAAAAATAAACAGAACATGTGTTAATTCAAAATCATTAAGGGAAGGGGGGGGGGAAGCCTGCTACATGTGAGAAGCGAACCCGTGGCCCTCGCCACAGAAGTCACCTACGTTTTGTCACACCGCGAACACGTGTGGAAGGTGGCAGATTTTACAACCCAAACTGTATCATCTTTTGTGTCGTTAATATTGCTAGTTTGTTATTGAAGAAGCTTAAGCTATATATCTCATTATGATTATTGATTATACGGGTTAGTAATGCTAAGATTTAGAACTAGTGACAACTTGTTGCTGCTGCTACACAACTGTAGCGCGGATGGTGTATACAAGGCGCTGTGCGGTGAGGGACTTAGACGAATTTGCGTTCCAGATATCACTTTTTTACTTTCTCTACACGTACTATGTACATAGCGTATAGAGAAGGTATTGCATTCCACCCAAAAATTCAATACCGAGATTTCACCAGAAATACATGTTTTGGATTCACCTGAATAAAAAAGAAGAAGCATTTTCAGAAAAAGGTGTGTGTGTGTGTGTGTCTATGGACAACATAGCTCAAAAACGATAAGACCGTTGAGTACTAAATTTGATATTTAAGTTTCGTATCTTCCAAGGATGCCACACGAAGATTTTCAAGAAAATCCCCCCACTCCCAACTACCCTTTACATGGAACTTTGATTTTCTTAAAAATGGCTCTAACGATTTTGATTAAAATATCACATATATCTACATTACAAATTAATGTTATACCTTGAATTTCCTGCCTCTGAAGCCCTCTTCAATTTTGCATGACTTTTGGTAAACTGTGAGAGATAAACAAACACAAAAACTTTAGGTTTCCTCAAAACACACAATATATGTCACTGAGACCCCTGAATCAAAAAACAAAACGTCCGTGTGTCTATGGACAGCATAGCTCAAAAACGAAAAGTCCGTTAAATACCAAACTTGGTATTGAATTTCAGTATCTTCCAAGGGTACGACACGAACATTTTCAAGATGATCTGTGCACCCCCAACTACCCTTTACGGCGAAACATTTTTTAAAAAAATTGTTTTTCTCAAAAATAGCGTTAACGATTTTGATTAAAATACTCTATCTTAAAGATATTTAAATGACAAATAAAATGTCTTGCATTTTCTGGAAATAGCCTCTGAAGACCTCTTCATTCTGAATGAATTTTGCATAACTGGTAAACCGTTAGAGATAAGCAAAACTTACTTAACAAAAAAATGTAGTGCTCGTTAAAACTCGCACGTTTCGGGATATTCCTTCTTATCGGTTTCGGTTTTAAAATACTGATACTTTTCTCATACGAGAATTTGTCACCTTCTGGCAGCAGAAATAAAGGAACTTCAATCACATAGCAACCAGCTTTTAAAAGATTTGACTATCACTTTAGCCTATGTACTCCCTTATTTCCCTTCTACTTACAAGGAAGCAAGTAATAAGACTATTTCTGCTAATAGTTTCTTGATTAGCAGGAAGTAAATAGAAGCATTAGCTTTTTAACAATACTTTGTTGCAGAAATGTAAAGAAAGTCATGTGAATGGAACACATCAGTTTTACTTAGATACAGAGGGTCTCAAAATATATATTTCCGGTGAAATCTCGGTATTGAAATACCAGTTCTTTTGCAATCACAAATATCACTTTCAACATTGAGTAATGATCAGGTGATTTGCTATAGTAACGCAACAGAAGTGGATTGCACAGCGATACCATGAAAGAGCGGTAATAACCGCATTACCAATCAGGATGCCATGGTCAGCTGATAATGTTAGCCAGCGTGTGCCAATACCCAGTAAAAAAATGATACTTTCGTAATCAGTAAAATTAGATTAAAATAGTGATAACAGCTAGAAATATAGTAGCGTTTAAAAATAACCTTTTGACTGGCGATAATCCTCAAAGTTCATGATAGATTAACCTTCTATTAATAGTTGAGGCAAATCTTCATTAACATTCATGCTTCGCTGCTCAGTACTCCTGAGCCAGGTGGCGCACACATTCGGGAAGCCGACCTCATGTTTTTTCGGGGTTTTCCCGGGCCCCTAGATGAATGCTGGGGAAGTTTCTCTATTCCCCCGTGGTGTAATGGTTACCATGCTAACTTCATATACCCAAGGTCACGGGTTCAAACCCGGCGGAGGACGATGCATGGCTTCCTTCGGAAGTAAAGCCGTGGGTCTCGTGTCGTAGATTTACGGCACGTAAACGAACCTCAAGCCTGTTAGAGAGGCCTTTGAGCCAAATTAAGCGGTTTTTCACGTCTAATATAGAATGGGACGCTGAGAACCACAGCAGTTAAAAGAGCGTCCATAAATAAAACGCCATTTCATTTCCATTCCCCCGAACTTCCTGTTCATCATTTTATCCAACCGGTTTCTTTCAGGTTTTTGAGTCTCGGTGAGGACGGCAGTGGTGATTCTACTTTGGAAATACAGCTCTTGGCGGCAGGATGGCGTTGGAGTCGTCTGCAGGTCCTAGGGGGATCTGTAAGACCAGAACCGCGGGCTTCTAGCGCTCCCCACGTCGAGATGAACTGCTTGGACCATGTTAGAAACCCGCCACCATGGCTCTTTCCCCGCGGTCCGGTTTCGGCCGCCCATCGATATTACTCTATCATTCCATCCTCCTGGGGTCTTGCGTAAAATAAACCCAAAGTGGAACCCCCTACGGGCTGACACACACTCTCTCTCTCTCTCTTTCTCTCTCCCTCATCGATCTGAGTGGCAGTTGGTTAGGCGTTGGCCTTCTGATACCGAGGTTGCAGGTTCAAATCTGGCCTACCCGATGGTTTTTTTAAGAGTTGCATAATACGTAGAGAAAGTTATGTAAATGGAATACATCAAAATTTTACTTTCTCTAGCTGTATGTACAATGTACATGCTGAATAGAGAAGGTATTGTATTCCACCCAAAACTTGATACCAAGATTTTACCGGAAAAATGTTTAAGGTCCCCTGAGTCCGAAAAACACATTTTTAGAAAAAGGTCCGTGTGCCTGTGGACAGTTCAAAAGCGAAAAGCCGGTTAAATACCAAACTAGGTATTAAAATGCAGTATCTTCCAAGGATGAGAAACGAAGATTTTCAAGAAAATCCCCCACCCCCAACTACCATTTACATGGAACATTTTTGACAATTTTTATCTTCTCAAAAATAGCTCTAACGAGTTTGATTAAAATACTGTATATTAAAGATATTAACATAAAAATAAAATTTACATTTTTAAGGGTTTCTGAAGACCTCTTCATTCTGGATGCATTTTGCACAACTCGTAAACCGTAATGATGGACAAAAACTTAATAACAAAATAAAAAAGAAAGATAGAAAGAAACGGACATCTCGTTAAAACACACAATTTGTCATAAACGTTTACCTTTTATAGAGTTACCATTTTCCAGATACACCTTGCTATCGATTTTAATTAGGTACTTAAAGTTTTCTAAAATGGGAGTCACCTTTCGTTCCATCTCTCTTTTGTTTTACTCTTACCTATGCGTAGAGAATCTAATTTAATTGTTCCATATAGCGACAGCTTTTTAAAAGATTTGACTATCGCTTTAGCCTAGTGTATTACTTCAAATCCCTTCTACTTAGAAAGATGCATTACGATTCAGTGCTTATCTCGACTATCATAATGCAGATAAAAGAGCAAGTTTTGTAACAACAGTTTGTAGAAAAAACAAACTGATGTGTTCCATTCAGACATTTTGCTAAAAATGTGTGTTTTTGTTTTTATTCAGGAGGTCCCCAAACATTATTATATTTCCGGTGAAATCTCGGTATCAAATTTTGGAAGCAATAAATTACCTTCTCTACACACTGTGTACATAGTACGTGTAGGGAAAGTAAAAATTTTCTACACAAGAAATGTAGATCTCATTAAAACACACAAATTATATCACATACCTTTCACTTTCTCTATACGTACCATGCACAAAGTGTATAGAGAAGGTATTGTATTGCACATAAAATTCCATACCGAGATTTCACCAGAAATACATGTTTCGAAACTCCTTGAATAATAATAATAATAATAATAATAATAATAATAATAAAACATTTTTACAAAAATGTCCGTGTTTGTCTCTGGGCAGCATAGCTCAAAAACGAAAAGACCGTTAAATATCGTATCTTCTAAGGATGCGACACAAAGATTTATAAGAAAATCCCAAGAAAATGTTCCCACACCAAACTATCTTTTACATGGAACATTTTTCGAAAATTTTTATTTTCTCAAAAATGGCTCTAACGATTTTGACTACAATACTTTATGTTTAAGACATTTTTATGACAAACGAAATGTTTATCTTGGATTTTCTGGGAATAGTCTCTGAAGACCTCTTCATTCTGAATGAGTTTTGTATAACTGGTAAACCGTAACAGATATACAAAAGCTTACTACACAAAAAATATAGAGTTCATTAAAACACATTTTATGTTATATACATTTTTTGTAGAATAAATATTTTCGAGATATTCTGGGTTATTGGTTTCAATTTTAGCCACTTTTCTCAAACGGGAAGACACCTTTCTTCTCGTTTCTCGTTTGTTTACTCCTGGAATGCAAAGAGATTGGAATGTCAATTGTTTCACATAGCGACATGCGCGCACACCGAATATTTTAACGACGTACATCATGCACTTGCACGGCTCTAAGAATCAAGTGCTGCAGATAAATATTGTATATCTAATCCGATGGTTAATGTCACAGGTTATATATCAATGCAGCAGAAATTGCTTTGATACCGAACCGGTAACTTGTGGATCAGTCTGACTTCCTCTGAAGGATCAACATACTCGAGGACACACTCATATATCATTTTCACACAATGGTCGGAATAGCAGAACCTTTCTTTATCTTGGGATATTTTTTCACTTCTTCAATGTCACTTGCCTGAACACTATCATATTTTATTGTTTACTTTCTCTAGCTCTGTATGTCCAATGTACATAGGGATACAGAAGTATTGTATTCCTCCCATAATTTCACCGGAAATATGTTTTGGGGTCCCCTGAACTAAAAAAAAAAAAAAACCTTTTTTCGAAAAAGTCCGCGCGCGCGTGTGCGTGTGTGTATGTGTGGACAGCATAGCTCAAAAACGAAATGACAGTTAAATACTAAACTTAGTATTTAGGTTTAATTTCTTCCAAGGATGCGACACGAAGATTTTGAAGAAAATTCTCCCACCATAAACTACCCTAAACAAGGAAAAAGTTTCGAAAATTTTGATTTTCTTAAAAATGGCGGTAACGATTTTGATTAAAATCTCGTATATTAAACCTATTTACATTCCAAATAAAAAGGTATATCCTGAATTTTCTGGGAATAGCCTCTGAAGACATCTTTATTCTGGATGAATATTGCCGAATTTTGCTTAACTGCTAAACCGTAAGAGATAGACAAAAATTTACTACACAGAAAATGTAGACCTCGTCAAAACACACAATTTATGTCATTTACGTTTTTTGTTGTAGAGGTAACCGTTTCCAAGATATTCCTTGTTATTGATTTCAATTGTGAAGTACTTATACTTGTCTCAGACATGAAGGAGACGCGTTTTTCTTTTGTTCTACTCCTGGCCAAGCAAAGAGGCAATTTGCAATGACAATCGCAAGCTTTTAAAACAATTGACTATCACTTTAGCATAGCGCATTCCTTAGTCCCCTTCTACTTATAAGGAACTAAGTAATTAGAACATTCTGCTAATGTTTATCTCGATTAGCATAGTGTAAAAAGAAGAAGAATCCTTCGTAAGAAGTTTCTAGAGCAGATCTTTTTATTACATACAGCACAAATTAAAGGAGCTTTTTAAGGAGTTGACTAGCGCTTTAGTGTAGTATATTTTGGTAAGTTCCATTCACATGTCATTCTCTACCTGTTCTGCAAACAAACTATTCTCGAAAAAGATTAGGTACTCCTCTATTTCATGCTAATCGTGATAAACACTAGAAAAAATGTTCTTTTACTTGCTTCCTTGTAAGCAGAAGGGAACTAAGGGAATACACTAGGCTAAAGTGATAGTCAAATGTTTTAAGAGCCGGTTGCTATGTGATTAAAATGCGTTCCCTTTGCATGGACAGGAGTTGACATCCGCACGAGAAAAGTCTACATATTTTAAAATTGAAACCAATAACAAGCAATGTCTCGAAAAGGTTAACTCTACGATTAAAACAAAAAGTATATGAATAAATTGTGTATTTTAACGAGCTCTACACTTTTCCGCAGTAAATTTTTATCTATTACTGTTTACCAGTAATGCAAGTCTTTCAAATGGAAATGGATTTTATTTATGTACGCTTTTTAACTACTGCGTTTCTCACCGTTCCATTCTAAATTGGGGTGAAAGAACGCTTAATTTTGCTCAGATGCCTCTTTATCAGGCTTGATACTCTTTTACGTGACATAAATCTACGAAACGGAACAACGGCTTTGTTTTACTTCCACGTTACTCGGTGTTCGTTGAAAACGTCGAATTTGAGCTGTAGAAGTTGCCAAACGTTTTCGCTGAAAGTTTGAAACTCGGAATTGTATGCTTTCTCCTTACTTTATGATGCATACAACTGAACCGGACGAGGACGTGAGAGATTAGTGGAAGACCCGGTGTCAATTTACTATGATGGATGTAACTGGGAGGGAAAAAAAATTCATCGTCCTCCGCCGGGTTTGAACCCGCGACTTTGGGTACATGAAGTTAGCATGGTAACCATTACACCACTGCAACTCATTCAGAATAAAGAGGACTTCAAGAGGCTATTCCCAAAAAAATTCAAGGTATTCTTTCTGGTTTACCGATTATGCAAAATTCAATAAAAATCAACCAGAATAAAGAGGTCTTTAGAGGCTATTCCCAGAACATTCAAGTTATACATTTTATTTGCCATGTAAATATCATTAATACACGATATTTTAATCAAAATCGTTAGAGCCATTTTTAAGAAAATCAGAATGTTCAAAAATTGTTCCATCTAAAGGGTATTTGTGCTTGGGGGATTTTCTTGAAAATCTTCGTCGCATCTTTAGAAGATACCAAACCTAAATACCAAGTTTGGTATTTAACGGACAATTAGTTTTTGAGTTATGCTGCCCACACACACACCCGAACCTTTTTCTAAAGGATTTTTTTTTTACTTTCTCTACATACATAGTGTACAGAGAAGGTCTTGTAATGCACCCAAAATTTTGATACCGAGATTTCACCGGAAATGCATGCTTTGAGACCCCTTGAATCCAAAAAAAGCATTTTTAGAAAAATGTACGTGTGTGTGTGTCTCTCTCTCTCTGTGCGTGGGTGTGTGTGTCTGTGGGCAGCATAGCTGAAAAATGAATCGTCCGTTGAATACCAAACTTGGTATTTAAGTTCAGTATCTTCCAAGGATGCGACACGAAGATTTTCAAGAAAATCGTTTTTGATTAAAATACCGTATATTAAAGATGTTTATATTGCAAATAAAATGTATATCTTGAACTTTCTGGGAATAGCCCCTAAAGACCTCTTTATTCTGGGATGATTTTTATTGAATTTTGCATAACTGGTAAATCTTGAGGGATACACAAAAACTTACTACTCAAAAAATGTAGATTACGGTACAACACACAATTTATGTCATATAATTTTTTTCGTGGAGTGATCGTTTTTGAGATATTCCTTGTTATTGGTTTCAGCTTTAAAAAACTTATACTTTTCTCATACAGGAATTTGTCAACTCCTGTCCATACAAACAAAGGAACTTCAATCACATAGCAACCAGCTTTTGACTATCACTTTAACCTATGGTACTCTCTTATTTCGCTTCTACTTACAAGGAAGCTAGTAATAAGACTATTTCTGCTATTTTTTTCTCGATTAGCATGAAGTAAATAGAAGAATAAGATTTTTAACAATAATTTGTTGCAGAGATGTAGAGAAAGTTATGTGAATGGAACACATCAGATTTTTTCTGGATTTAGGGATCTCAGAACATGAACTTTCGGTGAAATCTAGGTATCGAATTTTTTGGTGCAATACAATATCTTCTTTATAGATTATGTACATAAAACGTGTAGAGAAAGTAAAAACATGAGCAAGAAAATGCTTGTGTAACCGGTGGAGATTCTGCCATGGGCAAAAATAGAATTTGCGTTTAAATTCAAACTGTGGTTTATTTTGTGAGGAGTAATTAAATCAAATCTTTTCTCTAGTTATTAAAAGATGTGGGTAAAGCAACGTTATCCAGCAAAATCCTGCTCTACTATATGAAGCGAGAAATCACGCAATGTGACCCATGCTCCCGCCTTCGAGGTCGCGGGTTTGAACTGGTTTCGAGCCGGCAAGAGCCAGAATATCTCTGCTGTAAATCGGCGGCAGTATTACCACTAAGGTCAGGTTGTGCCCATGGCTGTACTTGCTCCCTCGCTGTGAATGATCACATAGATGTGACAAAACCTTTTACATCTGGCTGTGACATACTTCTGTGATAAAAGTTATACCTTTGATAAAATGTCAACATTACACATGTTCAGTAGCTTTTCATTTCCTTCTATGAATCACATGAAATGCTTCACAATTCAAAATATAACGATTATAAACTTGAATGCATTGGGAAGCCAATATTTAGAAGAACAAAATCAAAGTTACGACCATCTTTAATTAATATTTTTGCTGCTGTCTTTATTATTAATACTCATGAATGCATTCATTAACATTCGTTAAGAAATTGTCTTATTTAGGTTAAGTGTTAGGTTAGGTTTTACAAAAGTTATAGATAAAAATAATAGAAAGGTAACGTACATTTATTTATAAATATCAATTATAATTACTCAACTCACATCCTACACGAACAAGATAGAAACATTTGCTACAATTCATGCTACTAATTTTTAGGTTATTCTTTTTAAAACTGTGATAAAAGGATTGACACAGTGTAATATACTCAAGAGCTTTACTGTGATTGAAGGTTTTATCACATTCTGTGACACAGAAATGTGATAGGCCTAGTAGAGCATACAAACGCTTGCACTCCTATTACATCTATTACATCACACAAGGTCGCGGGTTCAAACCCGACGGAGGACGATGGATTTTTTCGGGCGTAAAAAATCTTTAGCATGGCTTCCTTCGGAAGGGAAATAAAGCCGTTGGTCCCATGTCGTAGATTTACGGCACGTAAAAGAACCTCCAGCCTGATAGAGGGGAAAATTAAGCGGTCTTTCACGCCCAATATAAATGGGACGCTGAGAACCCTGGTAGTTAAAGAGTGTCCATAAATAAAATGTCATTTCCATTTCCGGGTAACTCCACAGAAAAGCGGATGGATACCGCGGCGATTTACTCCCTTCTGACTCCTTAGTACATAGATAGCGAAAGTATTGCATTCCACCCAAAAATTCGATACGAGGTTTCACTGGAAATACATCTTTTAGGATCCCTGAATTTAAGAATAAGTATTTTTAGAAAGAAAAAAGGCCCATGTGCGTGAACATAACAACTCAAGGAAAAAAAACCAGTTAAATATCAAACTTGAGCCAAAAATGGCTCTAACGATGTTGATACCGTATGTTAAAGATATTTACATGACAAATAAAATGTATATGCTGAATTTTCTAAAAACAGCCTCTAAAGACCGCCTCATTTGGTAAACATACAAGATAGAAAAAAACTTAACACAAAAAGAACGTAGATCTCGTTAAAACAGAGTATTTATGTCCTATACTTTTTTTTCTTTTGAATTAACAGCTTCTGAGATATTCCTCGTTCTTATTTTCAGTTTTCGCAAAAGGGAATTAGTCATTCCAGTTCCTTTTCTTTTATTCCTGGTCATGCAAAGAGACCTGATTTTCAATCACACGGAACCAACTTTTAAAAGGTTTGACTATTGCTTTAACCTACTGTATTCCCTTCTACTTATAAGGAACTAAGTATTTCTGCTAATGTTTATCTCGATTATCCTGATGTGAATAGAAGAATACCTTTTTGACAATCATTTGTTACAGGGATGTAGAGGAACTCATGAGATTGGAATATAACAGATCCCCCCCCCCAGCCCATTTCCGGGATATTCTTTGCCACTGGTTTAAATTTTCCATACTTGCCTAAACGTTTCTCAAATGGAAAGTCGTTACTGATTTTTATCTTCTCTACACGTAATGCACATAGTGTATAGAGAAGGTATTGTATTGCATCAAAAATAGCATTTTTGGAAAAATGTCCGTGTGCGTGCCTGCGGACAGCATAGCTCAAAAACGAACAGACTGTTGAATACCAAACTTAGTATTTAAGCTTGGTATGTTCCAAGGATGCGATATGAAGATTTTCACCTCCAACTACCCTTTACATGGAACTTTTTTCGAAACATGTTGATTTTCTCAAAAATGGCTCTAACGATTTTGATTAAAATATCGTATATCAAACGTATTTACCTGACAAATAAAATGTTTATCTTGAATTTTCTGGGAATAGCCTCTGAAGACTACTTTATTCTGGATGACTTTTGTATACTGTTAAACCGTAAGAGATATACAAAAACTTACTACATAAAACACACGGTTTATGTTATATACATTTTTTAGTTCTCAAATGGGAAGACATCTTTCTTCGCGACTGTCGTTTACTCCTGACAATGAGATTGGAATTTTAATTATTTCACATAGCGACCGGCTTTTAAATAACGAGACTATCGTTTTAGCCAGTGCATTTTCTTATTTCGCTTCTAACAAGGAAGCTAGTAATAAGACTATTTCTGCTAATGTTTATCTCGATTAGCACGATTGATGTTTTGAATAAAAGGTTTGTTTACCGAACAGCTAGAGGACATCATGTGAATGGAACACATTAACTTTTTACTTTCTCTACACGTACTATGTACATAGTGTATAGAGATATAGTCCATACCGAGATTTCACCGGAAATACATGTTTTGGGTCCCCCTGAATAAAAAAAAAGCATTTTTGGAAAAAGGTCCATGTGTGTGCGTGTGTGTGTATCTGTGGACAGCATAGCTCAGAAACGAAAAGACCGTTAAATACCAAACTTGGTATTTAAGTTTGGTATCTTCCAAGGATGCGACACGAAGATTTTCTTTTCTTAAAAATGGCTCTAACGATTTTGATTAAAATATCGTATATTAAGAATATTTACCTCACAAATAATATGTATATCTTGAATTTTCTGGGAATAGCCTCTGAAGACTACTTAATTCTGGATGAATTTTACGGAATTTTGCATTACTGCTAAACCGTAAGAAATAGACAAAAGCTTACCACACAAAAAATGTATAGCACATTAAAACACACAATTTATGTTATATAAATTTTTTTCGAGTAACTGATCGTTTTTGAGATACTCCTTGTTTTTGGTTTCAGGTTTAAAAAACTTGTACTTTTCTCATACAGCAATTTGTCAACTCGTGTCTATACAAACAAAGAAACTTCAGTCACCTAGTAACCAGCTTTTGACTTCACTTTAATCTATGATACTCTTCTACTTACAAGGAAGCAAGTAATAATCTGCTAATTTTTTCTCGATTAGCAGAAGTAAATAGAAGAATGAGCTTATTAACAATTTGTTAGAGAAAGTCATGTGGATGGAACACATAGGATTTTTTCCCTTCCACTTACAAGGAACCAAGTAATAAGGTCAATTTCTGCTAATGTTTATCTCAATTATTATGAAGCAGATAGAAGAATAAACTTTTTAACATAATTTGTTACAGAGATGCGAATGGAACACAGACCACGCAAAAGCTTTGAAATGCCATGTTCCTTGCATAATCACGTGAATTAACCGACGTACTTCAATAATAGCTTAGAATAATCTTGCGGATTTACCGTTCACTGATAAGAACGCTTATGTCTGCATCTGCAACCCAGTCTCACATCGTCAGCATGGAAAAAGACAAATCTGGCGTGACTTTCTCAACAAGCTATTGTTATAAAACATTATTCCTTTACCTAAATCGTGGTAATCGTGTATTGTTTCTTCAAGTAGAAGGAAAATGCATTACACTAGGCTAAAGCGATAGTCAAATCTTTTAAAAACTCGGTCGCTACGTGAAACAGTAGAACTTGAGCACAGCGAGGAGTAAAAGATAAACGAGACATGACCTCCCATTTCAGAAAAGTTTAAGTAGCTTAAAATTGAAACAAAAAACAAGAAATATATCGGAAACGGCTAACCCTACAAAAATAAAAAGGAAGTAATAAATAAATAAACAAATAAAAATAATAAAAATCTGATGTGTTCCAATCACAAGACTTTCTCTACACCTCTAAATAACTTTTTGATAAAAACTTATTCTCCTATTTATTTAATGCTAATCGAGAAAGGGTCTTATTACTTGTTTTTTTTTTTTAAGTAGACGAAAAATAAGGGACTATCATAGGCTAAATTGATATTTAAATATTTTAAAAGCTGGTTGTTAGGTTTTTGAAGTGCCTTTGTTTATATGGTCAGCAGCTGCCAAATTCCCGTATGATTAAAATATCAATATTTTAAAGCTGGAACTAATAACAAGGAATATCTCAAAAACGGTAAAGTCCACGAAAAAAATGTATATAACATAAATTGTGTGTTTTAACGAGATCTAAATTTTTTGTTAAGTACGTTTTTGCCTATCTCTTGCGGTTTACCAGTTATGCAAAATTCAATAAAAATCATCCAGTATAAACAGGTCTTCAGAAGCTATTCCCAGAAAATTCAAGATATACATTTTAATTGGTATGTAAATAGCTTTAATATACGGAATTTTAATCAAAATCGTTAGAGCCATTTTTGAGAAAATCAACATTTTCCAAGTTTTTTCCACATAAATGGTAGTTAGTGGTGGGGAGATTTTCTTGAAAATCTTTGTGTCTTATCCTTGGAAGATACCGATATGAAATACCAAGTTTGGTATTTAACGGTCTTTTCGTTTTTGAGTTATGCTTCCCCCCCACACACAGGGACATTTTATAAAAAAAACAAAAAAACTTTTTTGGATTCAGGGGTCTCAAAACATATATATCCGGTGAAATCTCGGTATGGAATTTTGGGTGCAATACAATACCTTCTCTATACACTATGTACATACGTGTAGAGAAAGTAAAAACGTAAAGGACATAACTTCTGTGATTTAACGAGATCTACATGCTTTGTGTAGTAAGTTTTGTCTATATCTTTACGGTTTATCGGTTATATAAATCCATCCAGTCTCTCTTCCTAGAAAATGTATGATGTACATTTTATTTATATATATATATATATATATATATATAAGTATCTTTAATATACGCTATTTTAATCAATAACGTTGAGCCATTTTTGAGAAACACAACATTTTCAAACAATTTTCCATGTAAAGGGTAGTTTGGGGTGGAGGGGGTTCTTAAAAATCTTTGTGTTGCAATCTTGGAAGATACTGAACTTAAATGCTAAATTTGGTATTAACTTTTTTTTTTTTTTTTTTCCAGTTTTCGAATTATGCTGTCCACAGACATATAATAATAATAATAATAATAATAATAATAATAATAATAATAATAATAATAATATTGTTATTATTGGGATCTGAAACCTTATATTTCCAGTGAAAACTCGACATCCAATTTTTGGGTGGAATACACCTACTATAAACATAATACGTGAGAGAATGTAACAAATATTTTGTTTATTAACGACACTGTCAACTGCCAGGATCGTATCAGTGTCGCCGGTATGCTGAAATCTGGTCCCGTGGGAGTTCACATCTCAGTAAATCTACTGGCGATCGTGAACTTGGGAGTTCTTCCCAATCACTAGCATAGTGTACTTCAGGAACGACAGATCTCAGCGACCAGCATCTCACCTCTGAAGCGCATCCGATAGGATAGATTTGAGAGGCACAGCCAGTACACTTTGTTTACAACCGCCTCTTCCTGGTCCCATACTCTGGTTAAACTTGCTACGTATGAGACGCACAGGCCAATTTAACTCAGTGTTTGTTTTGTTTACAATGTTGAATCACTTGATGTCGGCTTCTTTATGTCCCCTACCTGTGTGACGAAAGAGTGTGGTTGTTAGGGAGTGAAATACTGAGTGCCAGAGTTTAAGCGCGGCCGTACGAGCTGCCAAGACGAACATCGCAGTGGTCGACCAAATGAGGTTACCAGTCTAGAAATTGTAAAGAATATCCACAAAATGGTATTGGATGACCGTCGACTGAAAGTGCGCCAGCTAGCAGACATTGCAGGCATATCAAAAAGTTTTGTACATCGCATACTGACTGAAAATTTGGATGTGAGAAAGTTGTGTGCAAGGTGTTGTTCACTATAGAACAAAAACAGCGTCGTGAGGATGTTTCAGTCGAGTGTTTGGCTGCAATAAACCTGAGTTTTTGTGTCGATTCATAACAATAGACGAAACCTGGGTCCATCACTTCACACCTGAGACGAAGGAACAATTAAAGCAGTGGATTGGAAGGGGAGAATCGGCTCCAAAGAAGACGAAAACAGTTCCATCTGCAGACAAGGTCATGACGTCAGTTTTCTGGGACGCATGCGAGATAATTCTCATTGATCATCTCAAAAAAGGGAAAGTAATAAATGACGAATATTGTGCGAACTTGTTACAGCGTTTGAGTGATGAAGTCGAGGAAAAATGGCTGCATTTAGCGAAAAGTAAAGGTTTGTTTCATCAAGACAATGCACCAGTTCACACGTCCAGTATCGC
The DNA here is from genome assembly GCA_030762935.1 of Hymenopus coronatus. Taxonomy (NCBI): domain Eukaryota; kingdom Metazoa; phylum Arthropoda; class Insecta; order Mantodea; family Hymenopodidae; genus Hymenopus; species Hymenopus coronatus. The sequence continues at coordinate 149,528,967 of CM060895.1, forward strand.
CATGGCAAAATCAATGATTTGCCAACAATGGAGAGGTGGAGTCTGCAGTTGATGGCTACTTTGCAGACCTCGACAGTTCTCAGTATAAAGCTATTGAACATCGCTGTAGAGAAATAAGATGTTTGTGCTTTCTTTGTTGGGTCGGGTACTTCTGGGACAGCCATCGTATGTCACTTGAGTCGCCCTCCGTGGTGTAATGATTGCCATGCTAACTTCATATACACAAGGTCGCGGAGGACGATGCATTTTTTCAGACGTAAAAGTCCTCAGGAAGGGAAGTAAAGCCGTGGCTCCTGTGTCGTAGATTTACGGCACGTAAAAGAACCTCAAGCCTGATAGAGAGGCCTCTGAGCAAAACTAAGCGGTCTTTGACGCACAGTACAGAATGGTACGCTGAGAACAGCAGCTAAAGAGCGTCCATAAATAAAACGCCATTTCGTTTTGATTCAACGGTCGTAAACAAAGTGTGTTGGCGGTGCTCCTCAAATCTGTCCTACCGGGTACGCTCTCAACAAGGGTAAATAACTCAGTAACTATACGTCAGAAGATCCTTTTTACTTTCTCTATACGTACTTTGTACATAGTGTATAGAGAAGGTATTATATTGCACCCAAAAATTCGATACCGAGATTACACCGGAAATGTATATTTTGAGACCCCCTGAATCCAAATAAAAGCATTTTTAGAAAGATGTCCGTGTGTGTGTGTGTCTGTGGACAGCATAGCTCAAAACGAAAAGACCGTTAAAAACCAAACTTAGTATTTAAGTTTGGTATCTTCCAAGGATGCGACACGAAGATTTTCAAAAAAATCCCCCACCCCAAACTACCCTTTACATGAAAAAATTTCGAAAATTTTGATTTTCTAAAAAATGGCTCTAACCATTTTGATTAAAATATCATATATTAAAGATATATACTAGAAAAATAATATGTATATCTTGAATTTTCTGGGCCTCTGAAGCCTACTTTATTCTGGATACATTTTACGGAATGTTGCATAACTGCCTAAACCATTTTTTTTTTTCCTGGAGTTCATCGTTTTTTTAGATATTCCTTGTTTTTTGTTTCAGCTTTGAAAAACATACGTTCCTCATACAGAAATTTGTTAACCCCTGTCCATAAAAACAAAGGAACTTCAGTCACATAGCAACGAGCTTTTGACTATTACTTTAACCTATGGTACTCCCTTATTTCGCTTCTACTTACAAGGAAGCAAGTAATAAGACTATTTCTGCTTATTTTTTCTGAATTAGATGAATTAAATAGAATAATTTGTTGCAGAGATGTACAGAAAATCATGTGAATGGAACATCAAATTATTATTATTACTTTCTCTACACGTACTATGCACATAGTGTAAAGATAAGGTATTGCATTCCACCCAAAAATTCGATACCGATATTTCACCGAAAGCACATATTTTGCGTCCCCCTGAACCCAAAAAAAAAACATTTTTTACAAAAAGGACCGTCGGTGAGTCTGTGCCTGTGTGTGCGTGCGTATGTGTGTCTGTGGACAGCATAGCTCAAAAACGAAAAGACCACAACCTTGTATTTTAGTTTGGTATCTTCCAAGGATGAGACACGAAGGTTTTCAAGAAAATCCCCCCACCCCCAACTACCCTTTACATGAAGCTTTTTGAAAATTTTGATTTTCTCAAAAATAGTTCTAACGATTTTGATTAAAATCTTTTATATCTAAGACATTTACATGCTAAATAAATTGTATATCTTGAATTTTGTGGGAATGTCCTCTAAAGGCTACTTTATTCTGGATAAATTTTACGGAATTGTATAACTGCTAAACCGTAAGAGATGCATAAAAACTTACCACACAAAAAATGTAGAGCACGCCAAAACATACGATTTGTGTTACTCCCCCCCCCCCCCCCCCCGTGGAGTTGATCGTTGTTGAGATATTCCTTGGTTTTGGTTTCAGATTTGAAAAACTTGTACTTTTCTCATACGGGAATTTGTCAACTCGTGTCCATACAAAGGAGCTTCAGTCACATAGCAACCAGTTTTTCACTATCACTTTAACCTATGTTACTCCCTTTTTTCGCTTCTACTTACAAGGAAGAAATTAATAAGACTATTTCTGCTAATTTTTTCTCAATTAGCATTAAGTAAACAGAAGAATAAGCTTTTTAACAATAATTTGTTGCAGAGATGTAGAGAAAGTCATGTGATTGTAACACATAATTTTGTTTTGTTTTAATGTTTAACGCCTTTTACTACTATGGCACGCAGGCGATGACACCGATGATACAAGGAACGAAGATGGAGCAGCGGTGGAATGCCATGGCGGGGGGAAACAGGAGAATGCCCGCCCCTGCGCCGCTTTGTCCACCACAAATCTCACATGCGGTCGCTTGGGACGATGATCAGAGGCGACTGGTCTAACCACTCGGCCACGGCACGGTCCTCAGTTTGACAAAAAGTCTATTCTGTGAGATCCATGTGCTTATTTGTCGCAGAGTTCCTGAAACACACTGTCTTTCCTCATTCCACTAGTGTCAAATAGTCGCGTGCAGAACGTTGTCACTTCGGCGGCCCTGAGGCTAGTGCAATTCTGTTAATACAATGCTACTTCACTTTTTAATTTAATAAGCACCTATCATTACTGGATTATGCAATACTGACATACATTCTCAGACGTTTATTTTCGGCTTATGACCACACCTTGAGTTATACCAGCGAAAACAAAATCTTATTAAATAAAAACAATAAAACAACCTCAAATCCCAGGCAAAGGGCATGCAAGTAGAAAACAGTACGTGGTATGTACAGTGTCTCCAAAAAGTATTCTTCTAAATGACCAGAATGAAATGCATCAAGGCAATGGCAGGTTTTTTATTCAAAGAAAAACAGAAAACAATAAATATGTAGCACAGACTTCTATTTGCAGAAACATACCGTGCCACCCAAAAACATCCGAACCGCTGCGCACACGGAAACACATCTGCTGCACACAGTCACGGTGCTGACCTGTTTTTCTCTGCCCTGAAAGTGCAGTATTGAGCTGGCGTTGATATCGTGTGGTGAATTATTACCAGTGTGCTTTATTATTTTGTCCTGTTCTTAATTACAAAGTACATTATGGCTCAGCATTTGTTTTCTATTGCACAGCTTGTATTTATTTATGATTCGTATGTGTTAACACATTTTGTGAGTGAACTCTCAATAGTGCATACAATGGCGAAATTGGGACCGCGCCGTGGTCGAGTGCTTAGACCACTCGACTCTCACCTAGACGGCCCGGGTTCTATCCAAAGCGACCGCATGCCATTTGCGGACAAACCGGCGCAGGGGCGGGTTTTCCCCTGTTTCTCCCGCCATCGCATTCAACCGGTGCTCCATCTTCATTTCATGTAGCACTAGTGTCATCGCCAGCGGTGCCACAAGTAGTAAAAGCGGACGTTAAACGCTACCAAAAATGGCAAAATTGACCCACATTTAATATTTTTCACGGACAAGGCTTGGTTCTACCTTCATGGATATGTGTACACAAAACAACTGTTATTGGAGCGCTGAGAAAGCTAATATTGTTCATGAAATACCCCTTCATGACGAAAAAATCGCTTGTAATCCATTCACATATCTCTGCAACAAATTTTTGTTAAAAAGTTTATGCTTCTAATTTACTTCATGCTAGGTGAGAAAAAATTAGTAGAAATAGTCTTAGCAGAAATAAGGGAGTAACATAGGTTAAAGTGATAGCAAAAGATGGTTGCTATGTGACTGAAGTTCCTTTGTTTGTATGGACAGCAATTGTTAAATTCCTGTATGAGAAAATTAAAGTTTTAACGCTGAAGCCAAAAACAAGGAGTATCTCAAAAACGATCAACTCCACGAAAAAGTGTATAAAACATAAATTGTGTGTTTTAATGTGCTCTACAATTTTTTGTGTGGTAAGTTTTTGTCTATCTCTTATGATTTACCAATCACACAAAATTCCGTAAAATTCATCCAAAATAAAGTAGTCTTCAGAGGCTATTCCCAGAAAATTCAAGATATACATATTATTTGTCAAGTATATATCTTTAATATGATATTTTAATCAAAATCGTTAGAGCCATTTTTTAGAAAATCAAAATTTTCGAAATTTTTTCCATGTGACGGGTAGTTGGGGGTGGGGGGATTTTCTTGAAAATCTTCGTGTGGTGCATCCTTGGAAGATATGGTACTTAAATACCAAGTTTGGTATTTAACGGTCTTTTCGTTTTTGAGCTATGTTGCCCACAGACACACACACATACACACGGACATTTTTCTAAAAATGCTTTTTTTGGATTCAGGTGGTCTCAAAACATGTATTTCCGGTGAAATCTCGGTATCAAATTTTTGGGTACATAGTACGTATAGAGAAAGTAAAAATTGGTGTATGGTGCGCCAATAACGGAAAAAAAAGTTATAGGCCCAATTTTTTTCTAGTCAAAAGTTGAAGCCCATATATAAATGAATACAATTTTGCTCCACCCCCCTTTTTTTGGTAAAGAATTAACAGACAGAGAACGTGATTTTGCCTTTTTTTCAACAAGACTGTGCAACAACTCATACAGACAATCTTTTGATGAGAACAATTGAAATTGTAAGATGAAAAATAAAAGAATTTGAGTTGGTTTTTGTAACACAAACATCACAAACACCACCACCCCGATCGTTGTCGCCAACGAAGAAAGATTTAGTCGGAATTAGGGTTGAAAATGGGAACAACTGTTACCCGAAACCGGTCCCCAGTAAGTAAAAATAAGTGATGTTTGTGTTTACAAAAACCGACTCAAATTCTTTTATTTTTCATTTAATCACATCACTGTCACAAGCTTCTATGCATATTTGCAAGTTTTGAATTGAAAGTGTGTTTCAGGACAGAAATATTAGAAGAGATTTGTGGCCTGTTAAGTCCTCCTGCGATTTCTATCTCTGGGATAACTTAAAAGCATAAAAATACCATAAATACCAAGTTTAGTTTAACGACTATTCATTTTTGAGCTATGCTGTCCAAGACACACACGGACCTCTTTCTAAAACGCTTTTTTGGACTCAGCAAACATGTATTTCCGGTGAAATCTCAGTATGAAATTTTTGGGTGCAATACAATACATTCGCTATGCACTATGTACATAGTACGTGTAGAGAAAGTAAAAAAGGTTGGACAATATCAAGGTTTGAACCTGATTCTTCAAATTTATTCTGATTCACAGTCAACCCATCTAGGCTGCGTAGTGGCTGAGTAGTTAGATTACTTGGCTTTCACTTACGCAACCGTATGTGCGATTTGTGGTGGGCAAAGTGGCGCAGGGGCGGGTTTTCTGCAGTTTCCCCCGCCATTGCTTTTCACTGGTGCTCCATCTTCATTCCATCCATTATCAGTGTCTACGCTTGCGTTGCCGTGTGGAGTAAAATCGGGTGATAAACGCTAATAAAAAAATCTGATATGTTCCATTCACATGACTTTCTCTACATCTCTGCAACAAATTATTGTTAAAAAGCTTATTCTTCTATTTACTTCATGCTAATGGAGAAAAAATTAGCAGAAATAATCTTATTGCTTGCTTCTTTGTAAGTAGAAGCGAAATAAGGGAGTACCATAGGTTAAAGTGAAATCAAAATCTGGTTACTAGGTGACTGAAGTTCCTTTGTTTGTATGGAGAGGAGGTGACAAATTCCTGTATGAGAAAAGTACAAGTTCTTCAAAGCTGAAACCAAAAACAAGGAATATCTCAAAAACAATCAACTCCTCGAAGAAAATTTATATAACATAAATTGTGTGTTTTAATGTGCTCTTTATTTTTTGTGTGGTAAGTTTTTGTCCATCTCTTACGGTTTAGCAATTATGCAAAATTCCCTAAAATTGATCCAGAATAAAGTAGTCTTCAGAGGCTATTCCCAGAAAATTCAGGATATACATATTATTTGTCAGGTAAATATCTTTAATATACGATATTTTAATCAAAATCGTTAGAGCCATTTTTGATCAAATCAAAATTTTCGAAAAAAGTTCCACGTAAAGGGTAGTTGGGGTTGGGGGATTTTCTTGAAAATCTTCGTGTCGCATCCTTGGAAGATTTCAAACTTAAATACCAAGTTTGGTATTTAACAGTATTTTCGTTTTTGTGCTATGCTGTCCACAGACACACAAATACACACGGACCTTTTTCCAAAAATGCTTTTTTTGGATTCAGGAGGACCTTAAACATGTATTTCCAATGAAATCTTGGTATTGAATTTTTGGGTGCAATACAATACCTTCTCTATACATAAAGTACATAGTACATGTAGAGAAAGTAAAAATCTGATGTGTTCCATTTGTACGACTTTCTCTATATCTCTGCAACAAATGATTGTTAAGAAGCTTATGCTTCTATTTACTTTATGAAAATCGAGAAAAATTGGCAGGAATAGTCTCATTACTTGCTTCCTTGTAGGTAGAAGCGAAATAAGGGAGTAGCATAGGTTTAAGTGACAGTCAAAAGCTGGTTGCTATGTGACTGAAGTCCTTTGTTTGTATGGACAGCAGTTGAAACATTCCTATACAGAAAAATATAAGTTTTTCAAAGCTGAAACCAAAAACAAGGAATATCTAAAAAACGATCAACTCCATGAAAAACATGTATATAACATAAATTGTATGTTTTAATGTGATCTACATTTTTTGTGTAGTAAGATTTTGTCTATCTCTTTCGGTTTATCAGTGATGCAAAATTCAATAAAAATCATCTAGCATAAAGAGGTCTTTAGAGGATATTCCCAGAAAATTCAAGATATATATTTTGTTTGGCATGTAAACATCTTGAGTATAAGATATTTTAATCAAAATCGTAGGAGCCATTTTTGAGAAAATCAAAATTTTCGGATTTTTTCCATGTAAAGGGTAGTTGGGGGTAGGAGGATTTTCTTCAAAATCTTCATGTCGCATTCTTGGAAAATAATTTAAATACCAAGTTTGGTATTTAACAATCTTTTTGTTACCTTCTCTATACACTATGTACAGAGAAAGTAAAAAGTCAATCTGCCTAACCAAAGTAAAACTATCAGAATTTCCCTACACTTCTTTAACCGTTTGCCACAACTTGTTATCCATTGCCCCATATTAGGTCTGTAATTTAGGTGATTTTTGGTACTGCTAAATTTTAGAAATACTTCTTCATAGAGATAAAAGAGAGGCTTTACTAAGTGCATAAAAACCTATAGTTTTGTTTCATATGCAGATTATTTACCTATTTCTTTCTGATTATCATTTATTGATCCTAATCTGTAATTGCTTTGAATGTCCATAACTTGTTAACTTGACTTTATTGACCATTCTCTCAAATTCATCAACCTACTGCCAGGAAAATTCATGCAGTTATTCGCTTACATCCTTATAAAGTATATATACAGGATGTTAACGATCTCCACCAAAATAATTGGCGTGATTGTGCACATGACTGATATAAGCAGTTTGAGATCGGCAATGCATGGTCCTCGGATAAACATAACACAGCTACATAGCGTTAAATGTGTGGGTGTCAGGTGCTGATAAGTTGGTGTTAAAGCAAAGCAGGTTGAAAAAATGGCTTAGGATGTCTTTAAAACTGCTGCTCGAGTATAGAAATAACGATTTTTAGCAGCTCGTTACTAGCGTTCTCAAGATTTAATGTCTCAATAATCTGTAAAATCTCGAACTAATCACTTGACAGTCCAACTGAGCATTCATTAACTACGTTCTTGAGTTACGTCATAGAGTAAATGTTTCCTGTCATATAGTAAATGTTTTTTATTATTATTTTTTCATTCCATACGAAGTGACATGATGCATGAACGAGACCCAAACTCGGAAACTATCTTTCACTTGAAAGCCAGTATCATAACCACTACGCTAGAGAGTTATGTTGTAATAAATGTCGCTTCGTTTTTCGTGTTATGCTCTCGAATGGTTAATAAATTAGCCAGTGGCGTACTGGCACTTCAGAAACTTATAGCCGTTAATTCAACATTTCAATAAACAGACCACAAGTCTCCTATCTCAAATTACTTATTTAAGTAATCTACATATTCTGTGAAAATATTTCGGTATAGTTCATTAACACCTGTATATACACAGGCTGTTTCGAAACGACACCAAACGAAGATAGCAGTCGATTAACTTACACTTTGCCTTGTCCGAAACTTGATGTCATAACTTTCAAACTCTTCTATTTAAATTTTATGTGTGTTTAAAAATCGCACACAATTGGGCTCATGCAGCGAAGGAACAATGCCACGTAAACAACCTCACAACGTGTTATACGAAACACACAAAATCCACATGCTACGTTTTCCGTTACTAAGGTGACCAGTGCCGCAACTGGGACCTTCACCACCAACCGGCATCTCTTGGAGTGGGCCAGGCACGTGCCATTTGGTTATGTACGACTGCCTAATCCATGGTGATTTTATGGCAGTTTTTGTATGTGCTGAATTTAGAGCTGAAAACTATATCCATGTATCACAAGCTCCACATCTGCGTTTGGTGTCGTTTTGAAACACTTTGTATATATGGTCCGGCAATGGGAAATGGGGGGTTTTTATAGCCTGTTTGTGGGATACTTAGGACAAACTAAAAAATACTCAAATTTAAAGTAATATAGAACAATGCAATTTATTCATTGTTTTATCACAATTTAAAAACCACACTATGTAAGCGGCAACGAATACATTCTATGAATAAGCTTTGCATAACTCATCTCAACAAAATGGATTAATGGCACTGATTTCATTCCTTATGTTTTGTTTCAGCTGAATGTTGATGTGAGGCTTGTTGAAATACACCCTACTTTTCAGATAACCACATAAGAAGCAATTAGCTACAGTAAGGTCAGGAGATCTTGATGGCCAGTAAAAGTTTCCATCCTGGAAACATGTTTTACAAGCAGTTCACTGGACTACGAGCAGTGTCAGCTGTAGTGTCATCTTACTGGTACAATAGTTTGTCATCAAAATTAATTGCAGAACGGTTGGACTTCGCTGCAATGTTTTCAGGCATACAGACTGTTTTTGCACTATCAACAAATTTACCACAAACATCACCAGAATTGTTAAATTTACTCACCCACTTTGGGATAATGTTTCAGGACAAAATTCTTCCATGCTGTGCGGTATTAAATTCATTTCTAAATTTTCTCTGATCGATTTCAACTCAAAAAATAATTTCTCACTGGAGACACACGCTCTGCTGAAATGAAATGGAGTTTTATTCATGGACGCTCTTTAACTGCTGTAGTTCTCAGCATCCCATTCTATACTGGGCATGAAAGATCGCTTAATTTTGCTCAGTGGCCTCTCTATCAGGCTTGAGGTTCTTTTACATGCTGTAAATCTATGACACGGAACCAACGGTTTTACTTCCCTTCCGAAGGAAGCCATGCTAAGGATTTTTACGCCCTAAAAAATCCATCGTCCTCCACCGGGTTTAAACCCGTGACCTTGGGTATATAAAGTTAGCATGGTAACCATTACACCACAGAGGGCGATCACATGTTCTGCTGTAGGCCAGTTATCCATATTGTCTTTCACAACAATGAGAAAAACAATTTTATTGCATTGCATCTAGCTCACATTAACAATATCAATAATTCCTTCACTCAAAACCACTAGCAAAAGCATGTTCTAAAAAACCATCATATCCCGCTGCCAGTACTTATATAATCCAATAGGTTTTATTTTAACTTTTGTGTAGGAGGAAAAATTCTATACCTTTAACTGCTTATTCGGGGCTTCATTTCCCTAAAAATGTATAAAATTGAGAAAACAAATAATCATATATAAAATACGTTTGACTTCTTAAAACCTCCAAATACATAACATATGCATGGTAATGTCTATCAAATCATGAATCAATAGATCTGAAAAGCCCGCCTGGGTAGCATGTCTGCCGCACATTCAGAAGGTCGTGATTTCGAATCTCGCTTAGGATGAGTTACCCGGTTAAGGTTTTTTTCAGGGTTTTCCCTTATCCTGAGAAGACAGATGTCGAGTAACTTTAAGCTCCATGGACCCCAAGATTATTTGAGCACCATTTCATTCATCGTCCGATCTGACGATGTTAAAATAAAAAAAAAAAAACTGAAATAGTTTACTGAGGGGTCCATGTTTGCTAAAGACTTTATTTCTACTTTTGAGCAGTTACATGTAAATTTCACTTACTCATTAGAGACCAATATATTTAGTGTTAGACAGGTAGAGTCAGACTGAGAAATCCATGCCATAGCCGAGATTTGAAGCATGGATCTCCGGGTCTCTAGCTGGTTGATCTACCACTGAGATACCAAGGCAATACGCTGATATGCCATTAAATTACTCAACTGACTCGCATGTTTCCTGGTAATCACCAGGTGATCTCAAATTATTTTGAGATGACATACCCCAATGGCGACTTAAAATATCTTAAGTGCTTTAAGTCTCAGGATTCATAGTAGCGCCAACTATATGTTCAATTAAATCAATATATTTAGTGTGTTTACTATTTTGCTATTTACATTCCATTCCACTCTCTTTATGACAATATGTATAATGACATGGATCACTTCTTCCTGCTCGTACGGGAAATGCTGATAACATACAGCGAGTACCTCAAACTTTGATATCTCTGCTATCAGTGGTTTAATTGAAATGCAGGCAAGTCATATTTATCTTCATGATCACAGTGTTTTCTTATAGATTGCGTGTTCTTATCAATGAATTTTACAAGTATGGCATACATAAAGTATCCATTATGAGAAAATCAACATTTTCAAAACTTTTTGCATGTAAAGGGTAATTTGGGAGAGATTTTTCTAAAAATCTTTGTCACATCCTGGGAGGATATTATAAGTAAATACCAAGTTTGGTATTTTACCAAATTTTCGTTTCTGAGTTATGTTCACAGACACACACACAGACCTTTTTCTAAAACTGTGTTGTTTTTTTTTTATACAGATTTTTGCAGTAAAATCTTGGTACCAATTTTTGGGTGGAATACAATACCTTCTCTATACAGTATGTACAGAGTAGTGTAGAGAAAGTAAAAATCAGCTGGACAGTTGTCAAAACATGAAATTAGTATTACAAATACGGAAATGAAGTATTTACTGAAATGTATACGAACATGATAACAAACTGTCAAATAAGGAATATCTTTCATCAAGAACCAGTAATAAAAATCTGATGTGTTCCATTCACATGACTTTCTCTACATCACTGCAACAAATTAATGTTAAAAAGCTTATGCTTCTATTTACTTCATGCTAATCGAGAAAAAATCAGCAGAAATAGTCTTATTACTTGCTTCCTTGTAAGTAGAAGAGAAATAAGGGAGTAGCATAGGTTAAAAAGATAGTCAAAAGCAGGTTGCTGTGTGACAGAAGTTCCTTCGTTTGTATGCACAGGAGCTGACAAATTCCCATAGGAGAAAAGTATAAGCTTTTCATAGCTGAAACCAATAAAAGGGAATATCTCAAAAACGATCAACTCCATGAAAAATATTTACATAACATATATTGTGTTTTAATGTGCTCTACATTTTTTGAGTGGAAAGTTTTTGTGTAAATCTTACAGTTCAGCAGTTATGCAAAATTTTGTAAAATTCATTCAGAATAAAGTAGTCTTCAGAGGCTATTCCGAGAAAATTCAAGATAAACATTTTATTTGTCAGGTAAATACCTTTAACATACATTACTTTAATCAAAATCATTAGAGCTATTTTTGAGAAAATCAAAATTTTCGAAAAATGTTCCATGTAAAGGGTAATTTGGGGTGGAGGAATTTTTCTCAGAATCTTTGTCTCGCATCCTTGGAAGATACCAAACTAATAGTAAGTTTGGTTTTTAGCAGCCTTTTCGTTTTTGAGCTATGCTGTCCAGAGACAGACAGAAAGACAGACAGACACACACACACACACACAGACCTTTTTCTCAAAATGCATTTTTATGATTCAGAGGGAACTCAAAACATGTATTTCCGGTGAAATCTCGGTATCAAATTTTTGGGTGGAGTGCAATACCTTCTCTATACACTATGAACATAGTACGTATAGAGAAAGTAAAAAGATACAGACACATGTTTTAAGATGGTTTGAAGACATAAATAGGATGGATGAGAGCAGGAAACCAGAACACGGATGGCTGGCCAGAGGGGAAGGAAGAAGAGGGAGAGGGTATCCAAGAATAGAATGGAAGAGAAAATAGTGAACAAGAAAGAAAAGACTTTGAGGGAAGTTGAACAACTAACTAGGGATAGGACAAAATATAGGAAAAATGGATAATGACTGACTGAGGAAACCCAATGCTCAAAAGGGCTTAAGGGAGAGGGAGAGGAACAGAAGTAAAAAGTGAATCACTGAACAATATTGCACTTTTTCCATTTTAGCAAACACAGTTGATCTTGCAGAAAAGTGCAATCAGAATAATGATGGGCTTAAAGCTAAGAGATTCTGTACAGAAGCCTTTAAGAAACTAAATCTCTTAACACTAGATCTGCTTTACATATTTGAGTTTAACACATTGAAGCCCAAGCATTTCTTTAGTTGAAGGGCCAAGAAACCCAGGGTTTTAACGTCTACTTATTATTTACAGTACATCAATCAAATCTGCCAAAAAGTATTGATACAATCTGAAAGTAAGAAAATAATTATAACTTCCGTATTAACATTTTATTTTAAATTTACAACAAGTATCAAATATGAGTTTGAAAAAATCTGCGTAAAGCTGCTTACACTCCCTTTACTGAAAAACTCTCCCTCGGTTTTGGAATTTTCCAGAGCATCATTTTTATCCTGAACTTCAGCTTCAGTTCACAGAAATCAAGGAAAATGCAGCATTTTAACATTTAAGAACACAAAACGTAACAAACAGATCACCACCTTCAAGGAAAATGGCGCAACTACCTGAGAGCAGCCAATATTACTAACTCTCCTAAATGTCCTAATAGTTGACTAAAGCAAGGGCAGATGGTAGCACAAGTCAGGCAACTAAACAATAACTGATGTATGTTCTTTGTCGCATAGCCCAAGACCAAGTTGCATTAGAAATACCTGCCCGAGCTATACTCGTGCTTGGGCTTCAATGTGTTAGTTAATAATGCGCACAAGAACTACATTTAAAAACACTAAAATGAATAATCAAATACACAAGTATGAAATGAGAGGAAATAATAATTTTTATTCACATAGGATTGCATTGTAAAAGACGAAACCTAGCTTTGCACCCTGTTACCTACATAATAAACTGCCAGATGAAATAAAAGGTATATAAGAAATGTTTTTATACATTAGACAATTTTGTATTTAAGTAAAGTTCATTTGTACTATAATTGTTCAATTTATACTTTCAAAATTTGCCTTTAATATTATTAAAAACTCTCTAATATATCTACTTTATACATTTTCTTCATGTATATTTAAATTGTAACCTGTTTGTTGGTAATGTTGAGCAGTTGGCAGTGAAGCCATTCGCTCTCTTGCATTCCAGTATTTTGATGTTATAATAACATGTTGACTAAAGGTTGGGCAGCGCAGTGGATGGTTTCCATCACAGAGCAGATCTCAATAAATGTTTACTGAGACAGTCATGGCCTGTTAGGAGTCTAAAAGAGGATTTTCCTGTCCAGTCTTGCTTGACTCAACTCTTGTTTTCTTCGACCCCGATGGTATTAGAGTATTCGAGACCTAGGGGAGCATTTCACTTTCTTTTCTGTCCATACCTTTCTTTACTTAGGTGATGTAACCACCATTTATGGTGCCTAATTTTAAAGTTACAAAAAGTTAAATAAAATCATTTTTGGTAACCTATTTGTTAATCTGTAGTTAAATACTGACATATCCTGTATATAATAAACAGGACAAATAAATTGATTGAATAATGGAAATGGTTGCCACATCCAAAGTAACCTATAAATCAGCACCAAATTTGTTTTGGGGACAAATGATGGTAACATCAATTTGCCTTAGCCATCTATTTTGAAATGCTGATACTTGCGTCATCTTTCAGCATTCAAATGTGGCAAATAAATTTAAGGAATCATGATGAGTGGATAAAAATGACCCATGCAGTGTACTTACTTATTCTCCAACTGTGTACCACATATAGCAGGAGACGAGTTTGTTGAAGTCACTGCTGGACTTAGCGGGGGCGACCCAAGTGACTCTAGTGGAATCTGCAAATATATAAACATATTCTAATAGTGCAGTATTACCAACTATTCCTCCACAACTGTACAGCAGTAATGTTGGCATACTTACATCATTGAGAACTGTGCACTCATATGATGGCTGGAACTTCTCTTGCTCTAATGGCGGACGTTTCAGAATTTTTTCTCGGTCCTGTTTGTGTTTCCTATCTGCACCTTTCAGCTGTTAAAATAAAATTCAAAATCAGTTCTTTGAAAAAGCTGAAATGATTTTTAGGAGGCGGGGAAAGGGTACTGAGTCAAGTATAGGGAAACATAAACAGCAGGGAATGCCTCCAATGTCAAGTGATCAGCAAGCTGACTTCTCATCTGGAGGTCCCAGGTTTGATTCCTATCTGGGATGGGAGATCTTTCTTTAACCAGAATTACTTGCTACCCCCCACAGAGTCTGGAAGTATGAATGTGAGAGTGAATGTGCGTGTGTTTGAGGAAAATAAAATGACCTAAACCCAACATAAAGAACCTAACACGAGTTGCTTCATATGCAAAAACCCTGATATGACCTTACATGTTAAAGAGGGCTATATAAATTAAATAATAATAATAATAATTAGTTAGGCACTAGTCTTCTGAACTCAAGGTTGCAGGTTCAAACCCAGTCCAGACCAATAGTTTTTAAGTGTACTTAAAAGTGACAGCCCCATGCCAGAAGATTTAACCCTTAATTGCACAATTTATTTGCTTCATATGCCATTCTTCCCTTAATTTGCAAACTAGTATTTATATCCCTTTTACTGGCAGCACAACTGAAGTGGCTTCAATAACCGTGGTTAGTAATGCAATATGTTATGGACTGGCCATTCATCAAAGCAGAATGTCGTGAGTTCAAGTCCCAGTGAGTGCAGTCAAATGTGCCTCTGCAAAAGGACGGGGAGGTCCCAAGTAAAATAACTGGTGTGATGGCACGCTTGGATGCCGACAGGGTTACATTTAACTGCAGTTGCGTGGATTTTGCTCTTTTTTACTTTCTCTAGCCCCACATGTACAATGTACATAAGGATAGAGAAGTATTGCATTCCACCCAAAAATTTGATGTCGAGATTTCACCAGAAATACATATTTTAGGACCCCCTGAATCCAAAAAGAGCATTTCCAGAAAAAGGTCCGTGTGTGTGTGTCCGTGAACACGATAACTCAAAAACGAAAAGTAGCTAAAATACCAAACTTGGTATTTTAAGTTCAGTATCTTCCAGGGATGCGACACAAAGATTTTGAGAAAAATCCCCCCACCCCAAACTACCCTTTACATGGAACTTTTTTCGAAAATTTTGATTTGCTTTAAAATGGCTCTAACGACTTTGATTAAAATATTGTATATTAAAGATATTTACCTGACAAATAAAATGTATATCTTGAATTTTCTGGGAATAGCTTCCAAAGAGCAAGTTTATTCTGGATGAATTTTGCTTAATTTGGCATAACTAGTAAACCGTAAGAGATAGACAAAAACTTACTATACAAAAAATGTAGGTCTTGTTAAAATACACAACTTATGTCATATACATTTTTTTCATGGAGCTTGCCGTTTTCGAGGTATTCATAGTTTCAGTTGTGAAGTACTTATACTTTTCTCAGACGGGAGTGTCCGTTTTTCTTTTGTTCTACTCCTGGCCAAGAAAAGAAGCGATTTGTAATGACAATAGCATAATGACAGCTTTTAAAACATTTTGACTCTTGGTTTAGCCTAGTGTATTCCCTAATTTTCTTCCTACTTATACGGAACTAAATAATAAGAACATTGTGCCAATGAGTACCACGATTAGCAAGGTGCCGAAAGAAGAAGAATCTTATGTATGAAGTTTGTAGAACAGCTAGAGAAAGTCATGCGAGTGTAACACATCAGATTTTTATTTAATAAAAACATTACAGCTATAATTAGCCTAATTTTATTGCTGAAGGTTAGTGTAATACGAAATTAGGAAAAAGTCCAGTAAAAATACTAAAAGTATTGATTAATCATTTTTGTTGCATATGTGCAACACCATGTAATTAAGGGTTAACTCCTGAAGGACCAAATTCCAGCACACAGGCCACCCAATATGATCCTGACAATTGACAGCATTGTTAAGAAACAAAACAATTTAATTTGATCTGGACCGACTGTATAAGGTAAATTTACAAGCCACTGTCAATATACGGAAACAGAAGCAACACAACAGTGTTGCTGGATAGTGACATCTTCAAGGACCTGTTAAAATATCAGTTCTAAAAGAAGATCCATAATCCCTACTTGAGGGACAAAGGTAATATGTGTTCATCTTTTCTTGGATGCTGGCTTTACAAGGAAACAAGAGCTGGAGAAACTCGTACACCATCTTTGCGCAGTGTTGTCAACCAAAAAAAGTTTCTTTCTTTGATGCCCCAGCCATTATGGTGAATTGCTGATCTAATTTACTAGAACTAGCTGCATAATTAAACAAGATACATGCACATGTATGTGCGTGAACTCTGGGATCTACAGACACAATAAAGTCACTAGATATCAGGGTGTAATAGTGTGTATAGCATACCTCATGTCCCAATATTTCACTCTGCTCTGCTTCCAAAACTATTGAATGAAGACTAGGCCACCTAGCACCCACCAAAAGGTGTGAAACTGAAATATAGAGGAATGCCTGATGCTAAGACAACTATTGGCACGCAATCCTAGAATGTCAGGAAAATAAACATAAACGGGTAATTAATATAGATAGAGATTGAGCCTGATATAGTTGAATAACTGTAAACTAAAATTACTTGGGCAAACTGATTCACAATAAATCAGGAGTTACAAGTGAGTAGGTGTGTGTGAGTGTGGGTGTGTGCGTGTTGTTTTGTTTGTTTTTTTTTGGGTGATTTTTTTTTCTTCAGTTTTCAGCCTTCAGGTTACGTGAATTTATTCTTTGTACTTTAAAAAAACAAAGCACCAAACAAAACAGAATGCTGTTTTAGTAAAGAAATATCTGTTCTTTCATTTAATTAGTCTGGACTTTCTGTGTAGCAAGGTTTTGTATGCCTAATTATTATTTTACGATTTTTAATTTTATTTTCAAAATTTTCTTTTGTTTTTAATTTTTTTAAAATATTAAAGAGACTTCTCATTCATATTATACAGTAGACAAAAGGGTTTCCTGAAAATGAAAAAAAAAAAAAAAAAAAATTCAGCTCTCTATGTCATTTGGTACTCATTTTATTACTAATAATTTAAAACCCTAAAATTGCTTGGCACTTTTCAGACAGCATTTTGCTATTTGGGTTGGCACTAAAAGGGTTAAGAATTTGGTGGAAAATGAGTGAATAATAGAGAATATTGTAATTTGAAAGGAATATAAACTTCACCTTGAATACTTTGATCTGACAAGCGGCAGCATGCAGTCGCTTGAGACTGCCTTCCCCCTGGAGATATGTCTCCACTTGAATGCGAAATGGCACGCCCTTCTCACCACCATGCTTCTTAGGTGTGAACTCTGTGCTTATACAGTTGACCTGAGCAACGAAAACAAACCTTTACACCTTCTCCACAGTTACACATACAACACTGTTGAGTTTCACTGCATTTCAGTAACACACCTTGATATAGACACCAACTTCCTTTGTGGGATCCCAAAGGAACTCCACAGTATTCAGAAGATACTGATCTTGGACAACTTCATAAATGCCATATGACAGAGGTATGTCCACTTCTACGATACGATCTCCTGGTCGTGAAGCCTGCCAGGCTGCCATTTGCTCACGCTCCATGTACTGCAAGCGGCGCTCGTGGAAGCAAATGCGAATCAAAGTCTGCAACATTTGCATAAACATCCTTTAGAAATCTACTGGTGTGCATTTTCTAGTTTCCTTTGAAATCTGCTAAATTAAAGATTAGTTTTAAAGACAGTTTTTTGACTTAAACAGTGGGTTCTAATTGAAATCTGGTGTGTTCTATTCACATGACTTTCTCTAACTATTCTGCATACAAACTAATCTTGCAAAAGATTATTTTTTATGTACATCATGCTAATCAAGATAAACATTATTATTACTTACTTCCTTCTAAGTAGAAGGGAAATAATGGAATATACATCATGCTAATCAAGATAAACGTTATTATTACTTACTTCCTTCTAAGTAGAAGGTAAATAATGGAATATACATCATGCTAATCAAGATAAACGTTATTATTACTTACTTCCTTCTAAGTAGAAGGGAAATAATGGAATATACATCATGCTAATCAAGATAAACATTATTATTACTTACTTCCTTCTAAGTAGAAGGGAAATAATGGAATACTCTAGCTAAAAATAATCTCAAAATGGAACTATTTAAATTAGACTTCTACTACAGTTAAATATTCTAATAAAGAAAGGTTGAAATTCTTTACATCACTGTCCTGTAATAAATGTTCACAATTACTTGCGTTTGCAATAAATGAAACAGCTATCAACATACATTTGTGAGCAAATTTTTTCCAAAATGAATTACATTAAAAGCCAATTTTGTAATAGCAAAACAATCATCACTTGGCAAGTCTTCTGAGATTTTGTACATCATCATTGGTGATAACATTGATAACCTTGTTAAAAACAAGATATGCCAAAAAATGTCTGAGAAAAGTGTAATATATATAAATGGCATGATGTGTATTGTATTTAAAGAATACCACAGTGGATGCAAGCGACCATCAAACTCAGCAAATATAGGCCATCTTTTGCAACATGCAGTTGACTTGCATGCTCACCCACCATCTCCTCTTCCAACTGCATACCTAATTAAGATGGTATTTTTAGTGGCCTATGTGAATTTTGTTACTAGATCTGGTGCTCAAATTATGAATTTTGATATTCGAGCTAAATTGATGAATATAATTGTTTATGAAACATACTTTCAAGTATATTGCAGCATGTTGTATTTGATCTAAGTTAGCAGGCTTGTTGCCAGTTCAAGATTATTAATTTGGCAGTAACACGTAATGTAAATGCAGTGATTTCTGAGATAAGACAGCCACCAACATGCTCCAGTTCTCCAGGACCATGTGGCAATTTTTGTAATGTAAGTTGTTTTTGAATTTGTTATAAAAACCTGCTCCTCCTTATATATACATTTTGGATTTCCTTTTGATCTTAATACCAATCCTTGCTGCTAAGTGTGTGGCATCCCATTACATTCCCTTGTGCTGTTTGTTTAAAAAATTGAGGGGTTAAGTGATGTTTCCAGAGAGGTTGCAAAAATATTTAGATTAAACATTTATATATTATTTTGTATTATAAACATAAAATGATGGCATATGCAAGTACTGTCTGAAGACTTACCTTGAGGATCTTTCCTCTGTAAGCAGAGAGTTCTCCGAGCTTCTTGAGTTTGATCTCATATGACTGGCCCTGATTCAAGTAGGTGAGTGTCTCTTCATTCACCTTTGTTGCTATTGATGTTGCCGCTGCTAACACATACTGGAATCTGTTGGCACACAAGCAACATGCTTAACATCTACTTTATCGTATTCAACTTTGGAGAGTGCAGCTAATATACATATTGAATATTTATTTTCACAAATTTTACAAATTATGATACAATTCCTTACATTTTTATAGGGTTAAGAATGGAAGATACTGAAAGGCAAGAAATAATAGCAAGTTTTAAAGCAAAACAATATACAGAGTGGTCCAAAAAAATGTATACACTGTTTAACGATCTATAACTTGTAAACTAATTGGTGGAAATGCCTCATTTTATGTGAAAGTGTAGCTTAAAGTCCAATTTACAGATATCACTATAGGTGTTCGAAATGGTCACCATTTAACATCCATGCACACACGATGCCGCCAAACTGCATCACAGACTACTTACTGCAACGTGTTCAGTTGCATATCAGCACACGAATGTATGATACATTCTCGTAGATTATCCAATGTGTTCCCCATAGGTAAATATCCAGAGGTGTTAAGTCTGGGGAATGTGGTGGATACTGTACAGCACTTCTTTGGCCTATCCATCGTGCAAGTAGATTCCTGACACGATTATGATAGTGAGCTGGTGCACCATCTTGCTGGAAGTAAAACCTTTCATCCCCATATGTCTCGGATGGCAGGTACAATGGATGTCTCAAGCTTCTGAAGGTACACCTTGTCAGCAACTGTGCCGTCAAAGAATGGCCCAATTAAACCCCGGTAAGACAACCCACACCACAGATTCACGGCTTTGTCTAAATGGATATTCGGATTTTTGGCAGCCCAGTAGATACAATTGTGGCGGTTTACGGTACCATTGAGTTGAACTGTGCCTCATCAGACCACAAAATCATCTCCGAAAACACTTCATCGTTGCGTACCATGTACCACTTATTGAACCACTCACAGTACTACATTCTACAACCTGGGTTGTCCTCGTTCATTGCGTGTGGCAATCTTGGGATGTAGCACTTCCACTTTGTAGTCTTCAAAATGCACCGAACATTTGAGCGACTCACCCTAGTTTCACAGGCGCACAGTCTCACAGATTTCTGTGGTGAATTGTTGTAACACATGACGGGAGTTCACTGGACTTGTTGCTAATACAGGTCGTTTTTTCTGTACATCTGTAACACATCCGTCGACTTCAAACTTGTCTCGAATGTGCGCAATTGTTAAACGTGTTGGTGACTCTGTTTGATACTCATTTTGCCACTGGCGTTGAACCTCTCTAATGTTTTCATACCTAATGTACCACTTCAAAACTGACTCCCTTTCATTGAATGTAAGCCTTGCGCCAGCCATGTTTACTCAAGTAACTAACAACAAAAGAATGCCTATGTATCTGGCGACTGTCATCATACACTGCTTATGTAGCGATTGCCGGAACTTTAAACTATTACACTACCAAAAATGAGACTTTCCGCTCATTAGTTTTCAAGTTATGGATTGTTAAACAGTGTATACATTTTTTTGGACCACTCTGTATAAAGAGAGACTGCCTCCATGGCCAAGTGGTCAGCGAGGTCCTGGGTTCGATTCCCGGCTGGGGCAGGACATTTTTCTTTAACCAGAATTACTCCCTATCCCCCACAGAGTCTGGAAGTATGTATGTGAGAGTGAATGTGTGTGTGTGTGTGTGTGTGTAATAAAATGAATTAAACCCAACGTGGCGAACCTACTGACGAGTTGTTTCTAGTGCAAAGCCCCCAATATGACCTTACATGTTAAAGGGGGCTATATAAATGAAACAATAAAATAAAAACGAGAGAGAGAGACGAAAGTGACCCGATAAAGCTTTGCACAGGCTAGAACAGGCATGGTCAAATTGAAAGTGCCGAGAAGGAAAAATGCCCCTTGTGTCGCATGAGAACAAAGACGGCTCATAGTTTAAGGAATGTAAAGAAACTAAAAGGCTTAGGCAGAGAATACTTAAAAAGAAATGGTTAACATTAGCACAAGAAATTTATGTAATAAAGTTAATGAATGTAAAAGATAGGAGAAATTAAATTGAAATTAGGAAATTTTTGGGCAGAGCAAGAGTCAAATGGTTGAGGAAAATAAATAAGCAGGACAATGAAGTAAATTAAACAATAGTAGGTAATATGTATTTAATCTAAGACATAAATAGCTCTGCAACCTCAGGGTTTGAGTCTATTGGGCAACTTAGTGTAGTGATAAGAAAGCAAAGAAATGTATACAATATGTAAATATTATGGAAATAAACGTACTTACTTACATTTTTATCTGTCCACTGATTTGCTGTTTACCCTGTGGCCCAGTAAGCTCAAGCCCTGCTATTGGGTTCAGCTATATCTTAAATCTAATACATACTTCCTCTTAGTGTTTAATTTTCTTCTTCTTCTTCTTCTTCTTCTTCTTCTTCTTCTTCTTCGTCCTGCTTACTAATTTTCCTTATCCATTTAGCTCCTACTCTACCCAAAATGTTAACAGTTTCAATTAAGTTTCTCCTAGGTTTTACATTCATTAACTTGGATTTCTTTTGGTAACGTGTCCATTCCTTTTTCCCTATCCTCTCTCTTCACATTCTAAAACTTCATCCTCTGGGTGATACAAGGGACGTTTCTCTGTATCACCAGCCGTGTTCTAGTCTTCTCTTGCTGCTTTATCACCACACATCTCCCTGTTCCAGACCACTTTTATCTCTCTATACCATGCCAATGAGATTATACATATTAATACATCATTAGTCCTACAGAAGAAATGTACGTCCTGAACATCCATGCAAGGAGCTGTTTATAAAAAGTGAAACTCTGACAGTTATATCGCTGTATGTTTACTGGGTAATATTACTTATATGTAACTCCAATGATCTTACTAGACATTGTCATGTTCATGAGCTTAATACGAGAAGACAAATTGGGCGTGCACACACCAAAAAATTCTATAACAAAGACCCTTAAAATATTGGTGCAATGTTGTACAATAAACTTCCTAGAGAATTAAAAATGGTAAACAGCAGCCAGCTCAAATTTAGATTAAGGAAAGATCTTGTAAATCCATTGTAAAGATTGGATGAATTAGAGTGTGTATGTGAGGGGAGGGGGGCAGCATAACTCAAAACGAAAAGACCATTAAATGCCAAATTTGGTATTTCAGTTTAGTATCTTTGAAGGATGTGATACGATTCTCCACCTTTTACACAGAATTTTTTTTTGAAAATGTTGTTTTTCTCACAAATGAGAGAGCAAACAGCAATGCTGGTTTCACTCCACGAGGAGTTGACACGTTTCTGTCATTATGCACTCATTGGCTAAAGTGATGCGCTCATTGGTGGACTGTGATTTCCCAGAATAATCAGTGTGTTATCTGAGAGGTAGAATACCTTGATGTAATGCTGATAAATGCATCATCTTACCTGCAGTCAATTCCAGCTTCCTTCTGTGTGAAAGTTGAACCACTGGAGTTGGACATGCTCCGGAAACCCTCACAGTGGTTCAGTGTTGTGCTGCCTCCAATCCCCTGACTTACACCACCTGCAATACAAAACCCCAACTATGTACATGTTGTATAACATGTTCACTTTAACCTGAAAATAGATATAAACAAAATCATGTGATACAAATGGAACTTCACGCATGCACACACACACAGATAGATATATATATAAAATTACTTTCCTGGAGTTACTGAGTTTGGTATCAAATACAGTTAACACCATGGTTATTTATGTATATGTACCTTTCCTTCTATTTGTACATTTTTATACCCTACCAACTTAATCTGTTTATCTCTTTTATTAGTTACAACCTCATCAGTTTTTATTTTTAAGATTCTCTCTTTCTTTAGCCATTTTCCTCCCCCATTCCTCTCTCACTTACCCTGTATAATGACCTATTTGTATCAGAAATTCTCTCTTATTGTTTCCAAAAATTTGTAAGCACAATATCTGTGGTGGTAACTTTTCCCAGTTTTTATTCCATATTTTCTCTCTTTACATTTTAGTTTCCTTGCACTCAGTTATCTAGTGTAAATTGTTATTGACATGGCCACATATTAGGCATAGATTTTTATCAACTTTTAGACCTTTTAATAACATTGTTCCTGTTCTTGCCCATTCCAGCCCCTCCATTTCCATTTTTCTCACAGACCTCATAGTATTTTTCTCTTCCTCATTATACAGAGTGTGGCAATTTTGCTTGATATTCCAGTTCAACTTGAGGTGCACATTATCAGATATATTATACAGCTACACTGTTCGCAATTGGTATGCCATGGATTGTAGGCTCATACAAACAAGGATTGCAGCTGTAGAACCCTTCATTGTTATGCAGCTTCGCCTGTATCAACACTGGCAACTTAACCAACTGTTCAAGTGAGCTTCTTCTTCAGAGAGTTTGACAACAAACAAAACCAAAATCCTCACCAGTGTTGTGGTGGTGTGCAATTGGAATGTGTGGCATCATTGGTCCATATTTTTCCGAGGATTGTGCTGGTCGTGCTCTAGCTGTAAATTCTGACTGCCATGTTGAAATTTGCAAAATTTGTCATGCCAGAACTCCAGGAACAACAATTGAACATTTGGTTTTAGCAGCACGGTGCTATCCACATACTGCACTTCAAAGTATGGTTTTTCTCTCAGTGTTCCCCAATTGATTGATTTCCCACTTTGGAGATTTAACTTGGCCTTCTCAATCTCCAGATTTAACAGTCCTGGAATAATTTTGTGGGGATAATGGAAAGAAAAAGTACTCTCGCATCATTTGCAAACCATTGGCCAGGACATCAATGCCATTCCATGGGAGATGACGCGATTTGGAGACATTTAAGAGTCATCTTCAAGAATGCATAAATGCACATGGGGACACTAAGCTGACGTCATATTCAAGTAGTGTTAATATAAGTGTAATATTCATAAATGCATATTGTTTCACTTTTTAAATGTAATGAGTCACTTTTTCTCCAACTTTGCCTTCATTTGGGAAGACCGGTTTTAGGGCACCTTAACCCTATCTTCAGTTCCAGGGATGACTGACGCTACCTGCAACAGGTGGTTGTGTGCAGCCTGGTGTTGTGTTGCCCTCTACTCTTGTCAACAGGATGACGTCATCAACGGCGGGGACTTCAAAGTTCATAAGGGAGTCTTCTTCTTTATTTTCCCAAATTTGTAGTTCCAAAGGTTTCTTTACACATTTAATTAACTCTATTTCTTCCTTTATGTTATTATTTGCAGACCAAAAATGATGTGCTACTGCAGATTTGGGTATGTGCTTGTTTCTCAAGTGTTCTTTCATCCTAGTTTCCAAATTTTGTTTTGTTTTTCCATTATAAATCCTACTGCAGTCTAGGCAGCTGTTTTTATAATTTGGAAACTAGGATGAAAGAACACTTGAGAAATATTAGGTACAAACATGTAGACAAATCTGCAGTAGCACATCATTTTTGGTCGGAAAATCATAACATAAAGGAAGAAACAGAGTTTATTAAATATGTAAAGAAACCTTTGGAACTATAAATTTGGGAAAATATCTTTATCACCAAAGAAGAAGACTCCCAGGCTGCACACAACCACCTGTTGCATGTTGAGTCAGTCATTCCCAGAACTGAAGATACGGTTAAAGTACCCTAAAACCGGTCTTCCTAAATGAAGCAAAGTTGGAGCAAAAAGTGTAAAAAGGTGACTCATTACATTTAAATTTAATTATGGCAGTCCACTGTCTAAAATAATTCTTTTTATTTGATATAAAGTAGTTTCACTTTTATTTAGTAGTTCTATTTCTGAACCGAAATTGATAGATGCATTATTCGCTACCCTGTATATATAAAACACATACACATATATTTATTTATTTTTATACTAGTAATTTGGTGCACCTGTTGAAGTATTCAAGATCTTGTAAATCTCTACTTACCAGAGGCTTCCAGCTGAGGAGTTTGGGCAGATTGTCCTGTAAGGACGCTTGTTGACAAACTCCCATAGTTCCCATTATTGCCATGCTGCTGCAGCAGCTGATGCAGTGGGGCGGAATTGTCACTTGTCTTATCTGTATTTGAGTCAGCCTCAGTGTTTCGACCTCCTCCATTATTACCTTTATTATTGTTGCTGTTATTGTTGTTGTTACCAGCTGCTGTCTGTTGTAACCTGAACAGTACAAACCATTACATGGAAACATTTTTAATAATTTTGATTCTCAAAAATGGCTCTAATGATTTTGATTAAAACCTCCTATATTTAAGATATTTATATGTATTTCTTAAATTTTCCGGGAATAGGCTCTAAAGACCTGCTTATTCTGGATTAATTTTTTTGAATTTTGCATAAGTGGTAAACTGTAAGAGATAGACAAAACCTTACTAGACAAATAAATGTAGAGCTCCTTAAAACACACAATTTATGTCAAACATTTTTTTCTTGGAGCTGACCATTTTTGAGATGTTCTTTGTTATTGGTTTCAGTTTTAAAATACTTAAACTTACAAATGTTCCATGTAAAGAGTAGTTGGGGGTGGGGAGATTTTCTTGAAAATCTTCGTGTCACTTCCTTGGAAGATTTTCAACTTTAGTACAAAGTTTGGTATTTACCTGACTTTTTGTTTTTGGGCTATGCTGTCCACAGACACACACATCCTTGTTTTTCTAAAAGTGTTTTCTTTTTTATTTGGGGGACCCCCAAACATATATTTCCAGTGAAATCTTGGTATGGTACTATGTACAAGGTACGTCAAGAGAAAACACTTAAAACCACCACCTCTTACTAATTGGTAATTCTGCCAAAACCCCTTTTTCTGGAAAATAAATATTAACACATTGAAGCCCATGCCCAAGTATAGCTCAGGCAGATATTTCTAATGCAATTCCATGACCTTAACTTCTCTTCGGCTATGCGGCAAAGAATATACATCAGTTATTGTTTGGTCATCTGATTTGTGCTACATCTGTCCTTGCTTTGGTCAACTATTAAGAAATTAGGAGAGTTAGTAATATTGGCTGCTCTCGGGTAGTCGCACCATTTTCCTTGAAGGTGGTGATCCGTTTGTAACGTTTTGTGTTCTTAAATGTTACACTGCTGCATTTTCCACGATTTCTATGAACTGAAGCTGAAGTTCAGGGTAAAAATGATGCTCTGGAAAATTCCGAAACCGAGGGAGAGTTTTTCGAACTTCCAGTAAATGGAGTGTAAGCAGCTTTACGCAGATTTTTTCAAACTCATATTTGATACTTGTTGCAAATTTAAAATAAAATGTTAATAAGGAAGTTATGATTATTTTCTCACTTGTTGAGAAATCCTTGAGTACCATACTTTTAGATTGTCCCAATACCATTTGGCAGGTTTGATTGATGTACTGTAAATAATAAGTAGACGTTAAAACCCTGGGTTTCCTGGCTCTTCAACTAAAGAAATGCCTGGGCTTCAAGTGTTAAAGATACTCCATACTTGGTACATTTGAATTGAACAACTTAAAACCAAATTCTAAAATCAACACAAAAACATGTAGATACTCACCCTGCATTGTCATTGTTTGAAGTTGGGGAAGGTGCCTCTTGTTTAAAAACAGGCAAAGAAGGCAATGCCAGCAGTGCCTCACTGTAACACATAACAAAAAACATTATTTTATAACATCTCTCTCATACACTAACATTCTCGTGTATTCTACTTTACATCAAAAAAAAAAAAAAAATCTGATGTGCTACATTCATATGACTTTCTCTACATATCTGTAACAAATTATTGTTAATAGCTTATTCTTCTGTCTACTTCATGCTAATCGAGATAAACATTATCAGCAACTTGCTTTCTTGTAAATAGAAGGACAATAAGGAAATTCACTAGTCTAAACTGACAGTCAAATGCTTTAAAATGTGGTTGCTGTGGTATAGAAACCGACTCTTAGCGTGGTCAGGAGTTGACATGTTCCCACATGAGAAAAGTCTCGAGTATTTTAAAACTGAAATCAATAACAAGGAATATCTTAAAAACGGTCAACCTCAGGGAAAAAATGTATGTAACATAAATTGTGTGTTTTCACAAGTTCTACATTTTTACTTTCTCTACACGTACCATGTACATAGTGTACAGAGAAGGTATTGCACTCCACCCAAAAATTCGATACCGAGATTTCACCGGAAATATATGTTTTAGGGTCCCCTGTATAAAAAAAATAAGGTATTTTCAGAAAAAGGTCCGTGTGTTTCCATGAACATCATAACTTAAAAACGAAAAATCGGTAAAATACCAAACTTGCTATTTAAGTTTAGTATCTTCCAGGGATGCGACGCGAAGATTTTGAGAAAAATCCTCCCATCCCAAACTACCCTTTACATGGAACTTTTTTCGAAAATTTTGATTTTCTAAAAAATGGTTGTAAGGATTTTGATTAAAATATCGTATATTTAAGATATTTACCTGACAAATAAAATGTATATCTTGAATTTTCTGGGAATACCCTCAGAAGACTACTTTATTCTCGGTGAATTTTACGGAATTTTGCATAACAGCTATACCGTAAGAGATGGACAAAAACTTACCACACAAAAAATGTAGAGCACATTAAAACACATAATTTATGTTATATACGTTTTTTTTCGTGGAGTTGATCTTTTTTTTTTTTTTTTTTTTTTAGATAGTCCTTGTTTTTGGTTTCAGCTTTGAAAAACTTAACTTTTCTCATACAGGAATTGTCAACTCCTGTCAATAAAAACAAAGGAACTTCAGTCACGTAGCGACCAACTTTTGACTATCACTTTAACCTACGGTACTCCCTTATTTCGCTTCTACTTACAAGGAAGCAAGTAATAAGACCATTTCTGCTAATTTTTTGTTCTTTAGCATGAAATAAATAGAAGCATAAGCTTTCTAACAATAATTTGTTGCAGAGATGTAGAGACGGTCATGTGAATGAAACACATCAGATTTTTGTGCAGTAAGTTTCTGTCAATCTCTTACGGTTTAGCAGTTATGCCAAAATTCACTAAATTCGTCCAGAATAAGGATGTCTTAAAACGCTATTCCCAGAAAATTCAAGGTATACATTTTATTTGGCATGTAAATGTCTTTAATATACGATATTTTAATCAAAATCGTTACAGCCATTTTAAAGAAAATCAACATTTTCGATTTTTTTTGTATGTAATGGTAATGGAGCCTTATTTATGGACGCTCATTAGCTGCTGCGGTTTTCGGCGTCCCATTCTATACTGGGCTTGAAAGACCGCTTAATTATCAGGCTTGGGGTTGATATATGACGCGGGACGAACGGCTTTACTTCTCTTCCGAAGGAAGCCATGCTAAGGATGTTTATGCCCGGAAAAATCCATCGTCCTCTGCCGGGTTTGTAAAGGGTAGTTTGGGTGGGGGGGATTTTCTTGAAAATCTTCGTGTCACATCCTTGGAAGATACCAAACTTAAATACAAACTTTGGTATTTAACAGTCTCTTCGTTTTTGAGCTATACTGCCCCCCCCCCCATACACGGAAAATTTTCTAAAAATGCTTTTTATTCAGGGAGTCTCAAAACATGTATTTTCGGTGAAATTGCGGTATGGATATTTTGGGTGCAATACAATTACCTTGTCTATACACTATGTACATAGTACGTGTAGAGAAAGTAATATGAATAATACTTTGAATCTCGATGGACATCTAATCGCAGTTCCTAACTTAAAACCAATTTGTGATAGTAAGTGTTGTAATGTATATTATTATATTGGGTGTTTCAAAATGGTCCACAGTGAACGGTTGTAGCTGCGGCTATATTGGTATCGCGGAGGGGAGCAGGCTTATCCTACTTGAACTGTTCAGTTTATGGTAACAAGATGTGCAACATACATTTCTTGAACATCAGTAGGTCCTCGTCGCAATATGTGACACTTTTAGTTACTAAATTCGAAGCAAATTCATAACACTGGATTGCTTCCGGTGCTCCACAGTCAGCCAGAAAAGTGTCTACAATTTTTTGGGATGCGAAAGGTCGCATTAATTCCTTAGAAAAAGGAAACTCAATTAGTGCACAATACTACAGTGAGTCATTGGCCCAATTTGACAAGAAGTTGAAGGAAAAACGGTTCCATTAGCCAAAGAAGAAATTTTATTTCACATCGCACCAGAACATTCATCCGGAGTTGTCGTCAAACTGCATTAATTGAATTATAAAGTGCTGCTTGTTCTCAAACAAGAAGGAACGGCTCGTGGGCACAACAATTGAATCAAATGAGGTCATTGTTGAGACAGAGAGAGATATTCCGTATTTTACAGAACTTGAAGGGGTTCAGAATTGTAAGAACGTTGGGAGAAGTGTATAACGAGGACGAATTATTTTGTATGTTTTTATAGTGTTTAACGCCCGCGTTTAATACAAATGGCACCGCAGGCGATGACACTGATGGTACATGGTCCGTTTTGTCCACCACATGCGGTTGTTTGGGATCAAACCCGGGCCACGTAGGTGTTTGGTACTTCGAAGGCGGTTGGAAATTACTGTTATTCCAGTGCAGTACATTTCATTGGTCTTTCATCCCCCCTCCCCCGCCGCATATGGGGATATTTTATCAGCTTTTGATAATGTTGGCACCAGTTCAGTAACAATTAACCTCTATGTTGTATAACACTCGTCGGATAATTTCTTGTCCTACTTTAGTTTTATATAAACCCAGTTTACAGCTTTCCTCTTGGAACATTGAAGCACGATAAGCCCGGCGGAGGACGATGATGGATTTTTCCAGGCACAAAAATCCTTAGCACGGCTTCCTCTGGAAAGGAAGTAAAGCCGTTGATACCGTGTCGTAGATTTACGGAACGTAAAATAACTTCACGCCTAATAACAGATACCTCTGAGCAAAATTCAGCGGTCTTCCACGCCCAATATAGAACGTACGCTGAGAACGCAGCAGTTCAAGAGCGCCCATAAATAAAACACAATTTTTACTTTCTCTGCACATACCTATTATGTGCATACTATGTACAGAAGGTATTGTATTGCACCCAAAAACTCAATACCGAAATTTCACTAATAATGTTTTGAGGTCCTCTGAATCCGAAAAAAACATTTTTAGCAAAAGGTCCGTGTGTGTGTGTGTGTGTGTGTGTGTGTGTGTGTGTGTGTGTGTGTGTGTGTCTGCGGACAGCAAAGCTCAAAAACGAAAAAAATCGTTAAATACCAAACTTGGTGTTTTAAGTTTGGTATCTTCCAAGGATGCGACACGATGATTTTCAAGAAGAAAAAAAACCACCCCAACTACCCTTTACAGTAACAATTTTCGAAAATTCTGATTTTCTTAAAAATGGCTCTAACGATTTTGATTAAAATGCTGTATATAAAAAACATTCACATCAAAAATAAAATGTATATTTTGAATTTCCTGAGAATAGCTTCTGAAGACCTCTTTATTCTGGCTGAGTATTGCACAATTTTGTATTACGGTTAAATCGTAGTAAGAGAGAGACAAAAACTCACTGCACAAAATAAGTAGATCTCGCCAAAACAATCATCTGTATCATATACGTTTTTCTTGTAGAGTAAGCCGTTTTCGAGATATTACTAAAGCGAACCGAACCTTAATTGTTTGACATAGCAACCCGCTTTTAAAAGACTTCACTATCGCTTTAGCCATGTATTCCCTTACTCTCCTCCTATTTATATGACAGCAAACAATACGAACAATTTTACTATTGTTTGTCTAGATTAGCATGACGTAGATAAAAGAATACTGTTTTGTAAGAAAAAGTCTTTGTGGAACATTTAGATAAAGTTATGTGATTGGAACACACGAGATTGTGCCATACGAGCCAGCAATTTTCCATACGAAACGCTATCCGCTGCTTCCGGTTTATGCAAGTCGAAAACCTAAACGGGTGATTGAAGGACAACCATCGCGTTCTGCTTTATAAGCTCTGTAACTTGGAAACTAAGCTTTGGGAATCACATTTAAAGCTCATCACACGCGAAATAATGTACTTAATTGCACAATCGCAAAAGATGTTTCATAAATGCGTAGGGTTTAAGAGAAGAAAAAGGTAAACTGAAAATAACCGTATTATGCCACAAAATATTCAGAATGAAACTGTAAATATAATTAATATCAATAAAGCTATTTCTTCACTTTTACTCACCGTAATATCCTATTTGGTCTTTAAATGTCAATGAAGCACACGGTTTATATTGAAATATACCGCAAGTACTTCGCTTGCTTTGGTTTCTTACAACAATTTCCGTTGTTTCAATAATATCGGACGGGTGGCTTACAAATCATTCATTGTTGGCGTTCATATCGCAAAATTCAGAACTACCAATATTTGAATACAAATTATCACTAGCCGTTAAACTATTGTGGGACTAGAAGGGCTCTTAGTGTTGTAAATAATTTTTCTGAACTAGCAAAGCTGTGCTGAGAACATCAGTTCAAAAGCCTTTCCGACAGCCAAAGCAAACTGATGAAATGAAATGGAATTTTATTTATGGACGCTTTTTAAGTGCTTCAGCTCCCATTCTATACCTACTGGGCGTGAAACCGCCTCTTTTTCTATCGCCCTCCGCGACCTTTTAGCATGGTAACCATTACAACACAGAGGGCGATGTATGTTAATATAGCCAGTCTAGTGATTTTTATTACTAGGATTCATAATTTGCTTAATGGGCAGAAAATCAAGTTATCCATTTCAAAAGTAGATGGAGCTAAACATTTTAAAGGTCTAGTTAAAGAGTAATTACAACTGTTATATTCTTCTTCCTATTAAGCCCTATGTATTAAATTTCACTGAAATTATTTACATTATTAAAGATAACTTTCACTAATCCTGAACTAAAATGCATACATAATTTGTCAAGTACTTATTTTTTCTAAAAAGTATTTTCAGAAACATATATTTTTGGTGAAATCTCTCGGTATTGAATTTTTGGGTGCAATACAATACCTTCTCTATACACTATGTACACAGTACGTGTAGAGAAATAAAAACCCGTTCCCATCCTAGGCAACCCACCTGAGAGCTGAAGAAAAAGTGTGCGAGTTGGATGTGTAAACGGTGGAAAATGGCTGGTTTACTCTGGTTGGTGAAACAGTAACTAGACTCACCTCATGTTGTAGGGTGCTGCATTGAGGTCCACCCCCAGTCCGGACAGACTACCATCGAGGTCGGCTGCTATGTCGTCCATGTGCCAGTTGGTCATTCTTCCACCTACACCACCGGATGACCCTGCAAAGTAATGCATAGTTCATCTTTACGCCCCTTATTCACATTAGATAGATAGTGTTTATTGCCAATAACTACGTCATAATTTAAAAGCTATCAAGCTAAATCATAAAAATAATTTATACTGTACGAATGTCCTTTTGAAAGTAGAAATAGGGAGTTCTCTCAATCTTTGGGGTAAAATATTCTAAAAGTTTAATAGAAACAACTATAAAGCTGTTTTGAATTGTCGTATGATTAAATGTGTTTATATACTGAGAATTTCATGTTGTATAATTATAATATTCGAGTAAAGTGTAAAACTGCTAAAATTTTCCTTAACATACAAGAGGCAGTTCAGCACATACTCGCTGCCAAAGTTAAAAGACCTAAATCAATAAAAACTGGTTTACAATGTTCTATTGGATGAACTCCTCAAATTAACCTAACAGCTCCTTTTTTGTAATACAAGGATCTTAGTTGCCAAGGAAGCAAACCATAATTAGCATGCGAATAAATATTAGCATAATACACCTTAGTAACACTATGGCTCAAGATTCTCAACATAAAAATTCCTGTTGTGATTTTTTTTTTAAATGTGATTAATAGGGTTGACCAACCAAAGTCAGAATCAACATGAGTACCTAAAATGTTATGGAGCTTCCAAAACAACCAATGTTAAATTTGTATTGAATATCAGTAATTTTTCCAGTGCTTATGCTCAAATTATTGGCATTACACCAATTGTTAACAACTGATGTTACCATGTGTACTTTAGGTCTTAATATGTGTTCATCTTTGTCAGAGAAAGTAATTGCTAAATCATCTCATAAAGATAAGGTGTAAACTTTTCATCACAAATTGAGGCAGGTAGATCGTTAATATAAATAATAAAATAATACAGGTCCCAAAATTGACCCTTGAGGAACTCCATAATTTACAAATTTAAACTCAGATAAACTTCTATTAAAATAAGTTGCCTGGTTCCTATTGCTAAAATAAGGCCTTAGAAACGAATGCTATTATTCTGAAAACCATAAACTTTAAGTTTTTCTAAGAGAATATTAAGTGAGACAGTGCCAAAGCTCTGGAGAGATCAAAAAGCCTGATTGATACAATATTCCCATTGTTAATATTTTCATATCACTGTTTCAGAAAGCCTGTAACAGCCTTTATTGTACTCATGCCATGTCTAAAACCCGATTAGTTTTTTATTAAACAAGTTTGTTTCAAAATAAATAACGATTTGTTTACATAATAGTGTTTCAAATACCTTGCCTATTATTGGAATTATACTGATTGGCCTATAGTTATCATAAGTTTTATCCCCTTTTTTAAATACTGGTATTACTTTGGAAAATTTAGAAGCATCCAGAACATGACCAGCTTTAAGACAACTATTAAAAACATAACTTAATGGCTCACACACATCTATATGGAGCAGCAAATTTAAGAAGTTTTTAATTGATTCCAAATGCATCCATGTTAGTCCGATTCCTAATGCCAGAGTAAACATCTTCAACACTAAGCTCTAAAAACTTAAAATTACCCTAGGTTTGGGCAACTTGTTTAGAAAAGGAATTAAATGCTTCATAATTTAGATTAGTTGGGCAATCAGACTTAGAATTAGAATTTAAGTGTTCAGATATCACTAACCAAGAGCATTTTGATACATTATTAGAGTTTTTAATGAAAGCAGAATAGTGTTCATTTTAGTCAACTTTAAGGTAAGTTGGTATTTCAAATCTGCTTTTATATTCATGCATACCAAAATAAACATAAAGATCATAATACATCATGCATTTATCTTTTAAGATTAGGAGTTCATCGTTGTACCGCTTTTTACTTTCTCTACACGTACTATGTACATAGTCCATAGAAAAGGTATTGTACCAAAAAATTCAATATCGAGATTTCACCAGAAATACATGTTTTGAGACCCCCTGAATCTAAAAAAAAAACTCTTTTAGAAAAATGTGCGTGTCTGTGAGTGTCTATGGGCAGCATAGCTCAAAAACGAAAAGTCAAATACCAAACTTGGTATTACGTTCAGCATCTTCCAAGGATGCGACACGAACACTTAAAAAAATCCTCCTACCCCAAACTACCCTTTACATGGACTTTTTTTGAAAATTTTGTTTTTCTAAAAAAAGGCTCTAACGATTTTGATTAAAATACCGTAGATTAAAGATAACTACATGCCAAATAAACTGTATACTGCCAATTTTCTGCGAATACCCTCTGAAGACCTCTTTATTGTGAATGTTTAATAACGGGCGGGATATACAAGAACTTACTACACATACAATTAAAACAAACAATTTATGTCATACATTTTCCGAGGTATTCCTTGTTATTGCTTTAAGTTTTAAAATACTCTTCTCATACGGCAACTTGTCAATTTCTGATCATGCAAAGAAACAAATGTCAATCATAGCAGCCAGCTTTTAAAAGATTTGACTATCGTGCTGTATCCCCTTATTTACTTTCTGCTCGATTAGCATGTTTGTTTGTTTGTTTGTTTTCTCCCTCGGAGAAAAACGCTAATATTTTAAGAGAAGCTTCAGAAATAGCTTGGTTTTCTTCGATTGTCTGAATACTTAAACATTGTATTGCTCATTCTCTTTTGACACTGCGCAAAGGCACAGTTTTCGCTTACTTATTTATCTATTGTTTCACCCTTTGAACTGCTATGGTCATATCGGGGACTTTGGAAACATATCTGATGGTTTGTTCGTTGAACTGTAGGGTTTCTTAACGTTGGTTTTTTTCATAAGTAATGTAACGAGAACTCCCAACTTTTATGAGGGAATTCGTGATTAACTAGAGAGAATTTATAGCTCGAGTTGTATTTAATATGACTATTTCATAAATAAAATAACAATGATTAGCCTATATGGACAGCAAGAATAATATTCCTAAACTCCCATTTGTTTTGACGTACATTTGCACCGAAATCACTGCAACTTGATGTCCATATCATAATTTCAGATTTCTTTGAATTGCTACATTATATTATTTTGACTTAGTAAAGTCAAATTGTGTCTAATTGAACTTCCGCATTATATACGGGAAGGGAGAAAACAGACACTATTATTACGAGATGAACATTAGTTCAGAGAGAAAACAAATGCGATAAATTTAGAAAAGCAATTGCACGTGGATATGATAAAAAGCGATTAAAATGCAGAGATAATGAGTTGCGATTGGTTGGAATTTTACGCGCCAATGTACTGGATTGGCCACTTCCTACGATCACGTGTCATGAACGAAATAGTCAACAATATACCATTAAATACACTCACATTACCTTTCAGACTTATGGGGAATAGAGAATGATTCTGGTTAAAGAAAAATTCAACGCCCCAACCGGAAATTTAACTCGGGACCAGCCTATTTCATTATAAAAATATACAGGCTTTTTGTTTTTTACTTTCTGTACACGTACTATATTCATTGTGTATAGAGAAACCCCATACCGAGCTTTCACCGGAAATAAACCCCATACCGAGCTTTCACCGGAAATACATGTTTTAGAGTCCCCTGTATAAAAACATTTTTAGAAAAAGGTCCGTATGTGTCCATATGCCAGTAAAAATGATAACTCAAAAACGAAAAGACGGTTAAATACCAAACTTGGTATTCAAGTTTTGTATCTTCCGAGATGTTCAAACAAAACCCTACCTCAAAACGCCCTTTATGTGGAACATAGGTCGAAAATTTTGATTTTCTCACAAATGGTTCTAACGATTTTGATTAAAGTACCTTGTGTTTAATATATTTTTATGACAAAGGAAATATATATCTTGAATTTTCTGGGTACAGCCTCTGAAGACTTTTTCATTTTTGTATAACTGGCAAACCCTAAGAGATACATAAAAACGTACTACACAAAAATGTATATCCCATTAAAACACACATTGTATGAATTATACTTTTTTTATATAGTTAACCGTTTTCGAGATATTCTGGATTATTGGTTTCAATTTTAGACACACAAATCTTCTGAAACGGAAATTCAGGTTTTTTGTCGTTTTGCATTTATTTACTCCTGGCAAGCCAAGAGATTGGGGAATTTCCATTGTTTCACATAGCGATCGGCTTTAGCCTGTACAGTTTCTTATTCCCTTTGTACTTACAAGCAGCTAGTAATGAGACTAATTCTGCTTATGTTTATCTTGATTAGCATGATGTAGATAACAGATAAATCTTTTGAATAAAAGGTTTGTTTACTGAACAGCTAGAGGACAGACATCATGTGAATGGGACACATCAGATTTGTTCGCTTCTACTTACAAGGGACCAAGTAATAAGGACAATTTCTGCTAAAATATTGTCATGAAGTAGATGGCAGAATAAGGTTTTTAACAATAATTTATTGGCCAGCCTGGTAGTCAGTCTCCTCACATTCAAAAGGTCGTGAGTTCGAATCTCACTTAGGGTGTTTTCCCTTATCCTGAGATGAATGTCGAGTAACTTTAAGCTCCATGGACCCCGAGATCATTTCACCAATTTCATTCATTGTCCGATATGACATACCAAGTTAAAGAACGTTATAAAAAGTGTTACAGAGATATACAGAAAGTCGTATGTATGGAAAACATCACGTTTTTTGCATTTAACCATTTTTTTCGTGGAGTTGGCCATTTTTAAGATATTCCTTGTTATTGGTTTCGGTTTTGAAATACTTAAACGATTTCAATGCCATAGCAACCACATTTTAAAACACGTGACTGTCGTTTAGCCTATTTCCCTTCTACTTACAAGAAAGCAATTCTGCTAATGCTTATCTCAATTAGCATGAGGTAGATAGAAGAATAAGCTTTTTAACGATACTTTGTTACAGAGATAGTCATGTGAATGAGATACATCAGATATTTTTAAATATCAGGAGTGGAAAATACAAAAGCACCGCATGGAATTTTGTAATAATGGTCTTACAATATTCTGATTTTTTTTCAAAGTGATGTAGGGGATACTTTTGCTATGCACTGCAGTATCATAAACAAAGAATAACAAATTATTTCAAATTTGCGAATGAATGCAGTATCATTATAGGCTCTGGGAAGTTTGATACTTAATTTCTACAAACCTTGAGAGAGCGGTTTGCCGTGACACTGCTTTCTGACCCACATTTCACTTTAAGCAAAATCGATGAAATACATTTATCTACTTAACAGAAATGTTGATAAAGTAACAAGCTAAAGGATAGGTATTCAGAAAAAAAAATTGATGTGTTCCATTCACCTGAATTTCTCTACATCTCGGCTAAACCGACAGTCAAATGCGGTTGCTATGAGATTGAAATCCGTTTCTTTGTGTAGTCAGTAGTTAACAAGTTCCCGTATGAGAAAATTAACTGTTTTAAAACTGAAATCAATAACATGGAATATCTCAAAAACGGTCACCTCCCCAAAAAATGGTACATAACATAAATTGTGTGTTTTAACGAGATGTACAATTTTTGTGTAGTAAGTTTTTGTCTATCTCTTACGACTTACCAGTTATGCAAAATTCATCCAAAATAAATATGTCTTCAGAGGCTATTCCCAGAAAATCCAAGATATACATTATATTTTTATGCAAATATCTTTAATACACCTACAATATTTTAATCAAAATCGTTAGAGGCATTTTTTAAAAAAATCCAAAAATTATTCCATTGTTGGGAGAGAGGGGATTTTCTTGGAAATCTTCGTGGCGCATCCTTGCAAGATACCAAACTTAAATACCAAGTTTGGTATTAAACGGCCTTTTCGTTTTTGAGCTATGCTGTCCACAGACACACACAGACGAGGACGTTTTTCCAGAAATGCTTCTTTTTTTCTTTTTTTTTCAGGGGGACCCAAAATATGCATTTCCGGTGAAATCTCGGTATCGACTTTTTGGGTGCATTACAATACCTACTGAATACACTATGTACATAGTACGTGTAGAGAAAGTAAAATGTATATAACATATACTGTGTGTTTTAGCGAGCTCTACATTTTATGTGTGGAAAGTTTTTGTCTTCTACGGTTGACCAGTTATGCAAATTTCCGCAAAATTCATCCAGATAAACATGTCTTCTGATGATATTCCCAGAAAACTGAACATATACGTTTTATTTGGCATGTAAATATCTTAATTATAAGAAATTTTAATCAAAACCGTCAGAGCCATTTTTGAGAAAATCACAATTTTCGAATATTTTTCCATGTAAAGGGCAGTTTGAGGTGTCCCATCTCTGGAAATTAGTAAACCTGAGTTATCGTGTTCACACATGCGCGCGGACCTTTATCTGAAAATACCTTTTTTGGATACAGGGGACCCTATAATGACGATTTCCGGTAAAATCTCGGTATTGAATTTTTGGGCGCAATGCAATATCTTCTCTATAGTACGTGTAGAGAAAGTAAAAATCTGGTAAGGCTCCCAGTCTTTCACGCCCAGTATAGACTGGTACGCTGAGAACCACAGCAGTTAAAGAGCGTCCATAAATAACACTGATTTTACTTTCTCTAGCACGCATGCATAGTAGGTATATTTCACGTTTCAGGGTCCCCTATAACCAAACAATGTTCTTTCTCTACATAGTACAGAGGTAGAGAAGGTATTGCACTCTACTCAAAAAGTCGATGTGTCTACGAACGCGATAACTCATCAACTAAAATCGGTAAAATAAAACTTGATATTTTACCTTTAGTATCTTCCAAGGATGCGACACAAAGATTCTG
Organism: Hymenopus coronatus; assembly: GCA_030762935.1. NCBI lineage: Eukaryota > Metazoa > Arthropoda > Insecta > Mantodea > Hymenopodidae > Hymenopus > Hymenopus coronatus. Next base: position 149,568,401 of record CM060895.1, read on the forward strand.
AGAAAAATCCCCCCACCAAAAAAAAACTATCCTTTACATGGAAAAATGTTCAAAATTTTTTATTTTCTCTAAAATGGCTCTTAACAATTCTCATTAAAACATCGTAAAATATATATATTTACATGACAAATAAAACGTATATTTTGAATTTGGGGAGGGGGAAATAGCCTCTGAGAGATCTTCATTCTGAATGAATTTTGCATAACTGGTAAACCGTAACAGACAGAAAACTTTATTACATAAAAATTTAGATCTCGTTAAAACACACAATTTTGTCGTGGAATTGATCATTTCCAAGATATTTCTTGTTATTGGTTTTAGTTTTAAAATATTTAAAAAGATTTCTCATACGGGAATTTGTCAACTACTGGCCATGCAAAGAAATATCATATGGCAACCAGTTTTTAAAAGATTTGATTACCGATTTAGCCCAGTGGATTCCCTTATTTCCCTTCTACGCACAAGAAATCTAGTAATAAAGACAATTTCTGCGAATGTTTATCTCATTTAACACGAATTATGTAGAAGAATAAGTTTTATAACAATAATGCGTTAAAGAGCTGTAAAGAGTCATATAAATGGACATATCACATTTTTAGAAAAAGGTCCGTGTGTGTATGTAAAAACGATAACTCAAAAGCGAAAAGTCAGTAAACTACCAACCTTGGTATTTAAGTTTAGCATCCTCCAAGGATTCGACACGAAGATTTTGAGGAAAATCTACCCACCCCAAACTACCCTTTATATGGAAAAGTTCCAAAATTTTGATTTTCTCAAAAATGGCACTAATGATATTGATTAAAGTTTATAGGTATTAATGATATTTATATGGTAGAAAAGAGGCTATCTTGAATTTTCTGGGAATAACCTCCGAAGACCTCTTCATTCTGGATGTATTTTGCACAATTAGTAAACAAAAAAGATAGACAAAAACTTACAACACAAAAAATGTAGATCTCATTAAAACACAATTTATGGCATATATTATTATTATTGTTATCGTTGTTATTATTTTATAGATAACTGGCGATTTCTAATATATGCCTCATTATTGTCTTCACCTTTAAAATACTTATATGGGAATTTGTCAACTCTGACCACACAAAGAGACGAATTTCAACCACATAGCAAGTTTTTAAAATATTTGAATATTGCTTTAGCTTAGTGTATTCCCTTATTTCCCTTCTACTTACAAGGAAGCAAGTAATAAGACCGTTTCTGCTAATTTTTATCTCGATTAGCATGAAGTAGATAGAAGAATAAGCTTGTTAACGATAATTTGTTACTGAGATGTAGAGAAAGTCGCGTAAATGTAACACATACGATTTTTACTTTCTCTACACATACCATGCATATACTGTATAGAGGAAGTATTGTACTCCACCCAAAAATTCTATACCGAGATTTCACCGGAAATACATGTTTTAGGATCCCTGAATCCAAATGAAGCTTTTTCAGAAAAAGGTGCGTGTGTGTATCTGTGGACAGCATATCTCAAAAGCGAAAAGACAGTTAAATACCGAACTTGGTATTTACATTTAGTATCTTCCAAGGATACGACACGAAGATTTGAAGAAAATCCCCCGACCCCAACTATCCTTTACAATTAAACATTTTCCAAAATTTTGATTTTCTAAAAAATGGCTAACGATTTTGAACTAAAATCTCGCATATTAACGATATTTACATGCCAAATAAAGTGTATATCTTGAATTTTCTGGGAATATCCTCTGAAGACCTCTTTATTCTGAATGAATTTTGCCGAATTTTGCTTAACTGCTAAACCGTAAGAAATAGAGAAAAACTTACTGCACAGAAAGTGTAGATCTCGTCAAAACACACAATTTATGTCCTTTACATTTTTGTTGTGGAGGTAACCGTTTCCGAGATATTCCTTGTTATTGGTTTCAGTTATGAATACTTTATTTTTCTCAGACAGTGTGTGCCCATTTTTCTTTTGTTCTACTCCTGGCCAAGCAAAGAAGCGATTTGCAATGACAATCGCATAACGACAGCTTTTAAAACATTTGACTATCAGTTTAGCCTAGTATTCCCTTACTGTCTTTCTACTTATAAGGGACTAAGCAATAAGAACATTCTGCTAATGATTGTCTCCATTAGCAAGGTACAGAAAGAAGAATAATCTTATGTAAGAAGTTTGTAGAACAGCTAGAGAAAGTCATGTGAGTGCAACACACCAGATTTTTTTATTCTCTAAATTATTTTACTGTCACCCTCTAATATCCGATCACATACCGGTTCAGCTATCTCTCATCCAAGTTGAACACATTTCATTTGCTATGAAAAGGTCAGTCTAACATCTCCCATGATAAAGAAGTAAAATATTTGTTAAAATTTGCCGATAGGGAATCCAGAAGACTGGAAATTATAATGGTGAGAAATTACCTTGTGATTGACATTTCTGCTGACACGTGGCTGTCTCGGCACGCTGTAGTCATACTTAATAGCTGTCCGTCTGCTATGTCCCACTGCTTCCTCTACAATGCCTTCTTTCCATGCAATCTCTATCACATTTCTCGTAAGTTGAACTACTTTTCACCATTTCTCACTATTTACCTCATCTATTCCTTTCAACACTGGATCCTATACTTCACTAAACGCAAAAGTTTTATTATTTCGGCTAACGTAAGGTATTTTACGGAATCACTGTGTATAACAACAAACAATCGGATCAGTACTGTGCATGGACATAGACAAGAGCAGTCAAGTTGCGCAGTGCTAGGAGGGGGAGAGGCGGAGTCTTCAAGTGAAAGTCATACAAATGGTAAACGCACGAAGATTCGGTTGGCGACCGACTACAGCAATCATGTTTACACTGCTCTCGTCTGCTTGCACGGACAAAACACGCATGGAAATATGCGCGTAAATTTCCACGGAAACCGTAGATGTTGCAACGCCGATGACATCATGCCTGTGACGGTATTGCATTCTTATTGGTCAGTAACCTGACGAGCCAGCTGACGACACGCCCCACAAGTGTCAATCACAAGGAAGTTTCTCACCGACCTAGTGGAATACCTTATTCATGCTGAGCTTGGTCGGCTCTTGGACGGGTGACCCTCCACCGCGGTTCGGATTCCACGTTAAACTGTAGGCTCCCAATGTCCTTTTGAATGTATTCCCTAATTAATTAATAAAGAAAATCACAACATTCTCTTAAAGTTTAAATACTCTGCCTAGCACTCAAGCAAGTCAAAAGCCAAGGTGACGTCTCTGAGTAGGAGAAGGCTATAGTGAAATGTTAATAACTTTGTTAATAGAACCCAGAAAGTTTACTTCGATGGGTAAGACAACGGCGGCGACACAACCTCCAACCAACTAGGTTGAGCCGTCCCCTTTACCTTATAATAGGTTAGAGTTGAGTGGCGAGGCGCGATCATTACTCCTCCCTCAGCAACTATCACGATATTAAAGAAATCTCAAGATTGTACTCCATGTTTGACATATTTTAGCAAATATAGGGTCAGTAACCACTCTCGTGGCCTCTGTCCACTGTGTCAGAGATCCAAGAGTCACCGGCAAAAGCCCCTGGAGCCCATACTTAAATAAATGCTGAACATATTGAGCATCTGCTCCCAAACAGGCAGTCTAACATGTTAAAGATGTTCTCACTCACTCAGCAGCAGAAATACTTGTGTAATCTACACAAACTTTGTTATATCATGCAAGAAATCTCAAGCTAAGCTTAGACGAGCGAGCGAGCGAGAATATTTTAGCAAATTGTGCTGCCCGTATTTGAGCAGAAGGCCAACATTTCCATAATGTATCTTATGATGCGCCTTTGCCAGCAACACTTTCCCAGCAACTTGCGCAGTCGGGACTGGAGAGAGGCCGTTATATTATAATTTAACGACCCTATAAGTGAGATTGAGTTGTATGTTGTTTGATGAAGCTCACTATGCTGCCATGTCAAGGAGATGTTTCAATTTATCTGCAAACGAACTAGGAACAAGAACTGGAGGATACAAAAACAATGAATTACAACAATATATGTTCTATCAAGTGTGAACAAATGGGGCGAAAAGTCAGCTGGGACCGCATTGACTCGACCACGGCCTACAAGCCCGGAATCTGCATTTTATTGAAATGCCTATGACAATTCAGCTCCACTATTAAAGCACCAATAGAACGGCCGAGATTAGACAATTTCAACCAATCGCGGTTATCAGATATCTTATCGCAGCTGATGTTCATTTCTTTGAAACTCAAGCACCTCACGTTCGTCTTGGTTATTGGTGACAACAATCCAGTCACTTTTAATAAATGTCAGTTCCACAATTGTACTTTCAATTAATTCAGTTACAATGTTTATTTTAACTTTTATAGAGTTCATAATGTATTTAGTTCAAAAAAGCAGTGAAAATAATCATTATTTGTATTTCTTATGTATGAGAGGAGTGCAATAACCTCAAATAAAAGAACTTTTGTTTCCATGTCATGTATTAGCTATTAAAATCTGAAATAAAATAATTGTTCCCTATTTCTATTATTACTATCGATATTCGTACATTGGGTGCAAACACGGTTGGCCATGTCATATTCAGGAGGCAGTGAAGAAAGGTAAATAAACATGTTCGACTTCGCCATCTGCCATTTGAGAAATAATTTACAATGACGACCTGATGAAATCTCCCTTCCTATATATTATAAATTATTAATAGTCCATTTGGCTGAATTGTCTTATCAAATACAACTCGTGTTGTTATCTCTTAGGACGTCGCTTCGCTCCGGTCCTGAATTATCGACAAGATGAAAACTCTCCTAATATTATTTATGAATTTATAATAACATCCCCGGAACTGAGATAGTGGAACCCGGTTGGGAAACATGGATGGATATTCTTCCTGTCCATGGAGATAACTCAAGTCATATAACAAAACGAGCCAGGAGTCTCTTGCGCTGACATGTTTATCTTAACCAGATAACGCGTGCAAATAATTCGCACAACCTTGATAAACATCTAAACAGACCATAAATTATCATCCAACCACGTTCAGATACTGGACTGGCCAGCCTAACAGCAGTGACGTACAGTATAATGTAATCGTATATATTGTTTATTGTAAAATATAATTTCCACCAGCAGACAACAGGATTTTGTTTTCAGTCTCATTATCAATAATACCAAATGAAGTAAATGCACAAATTAAATCAGAATACTTACTGTGGAAGTATTATATGTTTGTCTTCCACAATCTAAATGTCAAGAGGAGTCGAAATAGCATTTTCATTTCCCCTCCCCCATGTTCATGTGTTAATCGCATATGAATATTTGGAACCTCCCGCTCATTTTGGTGTAACTTTCATACAGGTACGCTAATTGTAAATAGTCTTAAAATATTGTTGAAAATAATCCTGCGTACCAGTTACTTTCTCTATACATGCTATACATTTACATGATTTTTTTTTGATTTTTTTTTTTTTTTTTTTAACATTTTGATTTTCTCAAAAATGGCTCTATCGATTTTGATTAAAATATCGTATATTAAAGATATTTACCTGAAAAATGAAACATATCTTGAATTTTCTGGGAACAGCCTCTCAAGACTATTTTATTCTGGATGAATTTTACGGAATTTTTCATAACTGCTAAACTATAAGAAATGGACAAAAACTTACCGCACAAAAAATGTAGAGCACGTTAAAACACACAATTTATGTTATATACATTTTTTTTGTGGAGTTGATCGTTCTTTTTTAAAGATATTCTTCTTTTTGGTTTCAGCTTTAAAAAGCTTATACTTTTCTCATACACGAATTTATCATCTACTGTCCATACAAGCAAATGAACTTGAGTCACATAGCAACCAGCTTTTGACTATCACTTTAACCTATGGTACGCCCTTATTTCGCTTCTACTTACAAGGAAGCAAGTAATAAGACTATCTCTGCTAATTTTTTTCTCGATTAGCATGAAGTAAATAGAAGCACAAGCTTTTTAACAATAATTTGTTACAGATATGTAGAGAAAGTCATGTGAATGGAGCACATAAGATTTTTTTCTCCATTTTCACGTTTTAATTGCATATGGATATTTAGAATCTCCCACTCATGTTGGTATAACTTTCATAGAGGTACGCTAATTGTGAATAGTTTAAAACAACTGTTGAAAATAATCCTGCGTAGCAGTTTCACTTGGTAAAACATCAATAACTTTGTAAATAATTAATGTTACAGAAAATATATTTCTCTTATTTTGACCGACAAGTTCCACTTTAGTTATTTGCAGTATTGGCAACCTCTTATATTTTCTTAATGTAAGAGTATGAAGTATTGCAAAGTTGTGTATGGAAAGTTAGGCTAGTTTTTTTTTTTTTTTAATTTTATTTTGAAAACAATTTTTGAAGAAGTAAAATGTTCTATGCCAAATCCCCACTATTTCAGTAACTAAATGACACTAGGGGCTGAAATTGTTCCACGGATTTGCACCCAAATAGGCTTTATTTATGTGTTTATGTACATGGATTAGTTATTTTTTTAAAATTTAAAAATCATCATTTTTCAATAACATTTTAAGAGCTTTACGTTAAAAAATCTGATGTGTTCCATTTACATGACTTTTTCTATATCACTGCAACAAATTATTCTATTACTTCATCTAATGGAGCAAAAATTAGCAGAAATAGTTTTATTACTTGCTTCCTTGTAAGTAGAAGCGAAATAAGGGGGTACCATAAGTTAAAGTGATAGTCAACAGCTGGTTGCTATGTGACTCAAGTTACTTTGTTTGTATGGACACGAGTTCACAAAGTCCTATATGAGAAAAGTATAAGTCTTTATAGCTGAAAAAAAATGGAATACCTAAAAAACAATCAACTCCACGAAAAAATGTATATGACATAAATTGTGTGTTTTAAGGTGCTCTACATTTGTTAAGTTTTTGTCCATCTTTTACGGTTTAGCAGTTATGCAAAATTCCGTAAAATTGACCGAGAATAAAGTATTCTTCAGAGGCTATTCCCAGAAAATTCAAAATATACATTTTATTTATCATGTAAATATTTTTAATATACGATATTTTAATCAAAACCGTTAGAGCCATTTTTTAGAAAATCAAAATTTTCGAAAAAAGTTCCATGTAAAGGGTAGTTTGGGGTAGGGGGATTTTTCTCAAAATCTTCGTGTCGCATCTCTGGAAGATACTAAACTTAAATACCAAGTTTGGTATTTTACCGACTTTTAGTTTTTGAGTTTTCGTGTTCACAGACATACTTATACACGGACACACGGACCTTTTTCTGGAAACACATTTTTTAGATAAAGGGGACCCTAAAACATATATTTCCGGTGAAATCTCGGTATCGAATTTTTGGTGGAGTGCAATACCTTCTCTATACACTATATACATAGCACGTATAGAGAAAGTAAAAATCATACTTTTTCTTCTAATGAACAGAAGTATGGTATTTTTCATCAATCAACAATAAATGTATTGCTGAATATACCTTGAACGTTTTAGCTCATTGTGTTAAATAGTTGCTGAGATAATGGGTCATAGTTTAACATTGGCAAAATAGGACATTTCGACTCCCTTTAAGGATTTAAGTTTGTCACTATTATAAGTAAACGGTAACTGGAGGGGCGAGGATAAGTCCTAAGCGTTTCTCCAACTGTTTTAGGCCTTCCAAAAAGTAGGATTTCGGAAGGTCCTCAAAATAGGCATCTCTTTGGGAGAAGACCTCTTCGTTAGACGTGAATCGTTTTCCGCGAGCCACTTTTTAAAGCAATAAAAAAGTTACTAGGAGCCAAATCTGGTGAATACGGTGGATGTTGTGATAATTCGAACCTTAAGGCGTTTTTTCTTGATTTCTCCTTTCAACCGGAGCTATAACGATGCACAATACTCTCCATTTATCGTTCTTCCTTTCCGCAAGTAAGCAATGTAGATGATTCCGCGTGCATCCCAAAGAGCCGAGGCCGTCACCTTGTCTACAGATTTCATCACATGTGTTCTTCGGATGCTGTTCGCCTTAAAAACCCCACTGTTTCGACTATACTTTTGTCTAGGGAGAATAGTAGTGTATCTATGTTTCATCACAGTTATGCATCGACGCAGAAGTTCGGCCAGGATTGCGACGGAAAAGTGCCAAACCAGCTTCTGAATCGATCACACTATTGCGTTTATTTTCATTGAACTCAAACGCGGCACCCATCTTACAGAGACCTTTGTCAGACCTAATTTTAGTGCAAAATTGAGAACACTGTACATTGTGATATTCTCGTGGCCTCTACTATTTCGCGAACTTTGATTCGTTGATCACTCAAAACCACGGAATATAGGTATCACCAGCTAGATGCGCAGTAAACGTCCGTGCCGATGACGTCAGCTGGTGTAGCGGTCGCTGGTTGCTCTCATTACAATGACTGTTTATGAGGATTTTGGTTGTTCAAGCTTCTTGTGAGTGTTTGTTGTACGTGATGGATTCAGTTATGTAAAAGGGATGATCGTTTCTCTCCAGATAATTCCCGCATTCGTTTCATACATTTTAACGAGGAAGATTATGAACGAGATTTAAAAGCGGAACTCTTCAAACTTGCTCCTAAAAAGATTAAAAATCATTGCTTTAACACATCTAAATTTACAGTTGTCTAATGACTTGTATCAGAAAGTTAACAGTCCTAAGAAAAGAAGAAAAAAAAACAGAGATGCAAAACAATAGTAAATGCTGTGTTAGAAAAAACAAACAGCAATTCTGAAACAAATATAGTAAATATCTCCGAAAATCCTGTTACCTCTACCTCGTCGTTTGACACAGCACCTAAAAATACAGAAGACATTAGCACTTAGAAGTCACAATTTAAGATTAGAGAAGAAAGTAACATGTTTAGAAAATGAATTGCAAGAAGTACAATCCGAAACGTATAACTTAAGAACCGCTGAACGTGCATTCCAGCAAATGTTCTCATTTTGCAGCAGCAAGTTTTACTTACAGGTACATATAAAAATTGGGACTCTGATGACATTTCAAAGAAAATGTCCTCTACAAGTTCTATAACTATCAAAAGACGCTTGGTCCAATTCATCATATCACAGAAATCATTAAACTAAATGTGTACCTATTGCAACAGAAAGCAAGTTCTGTTAGTGAGTATGAGAAGGTTCCTGTTCTGAGCTTTGATGGGATGAAAGTGAAATCCGATTTTTAATATGACAACACTGAAGACACAAGTTGCGGTCTGCGGCTTAGCAGGAAAGTGGAAACCACCGTTATACTACAATTTTGATGAGACAGTAACAAAAGAATCACTAACAGACATTGTTCAAATGGTCGAAAGGCAGGTTTCAAAATCCGTTCCTTAGTCTGTGATATGGGAGAATCAAATAGGAAGTTACTCTCTAAACTTGGAAGTGTAAGAGAGAAATCCTACATCTCATATCCTGCAATAGAAGCTGAAAATCGCCCCTTACGGGCTTTCTGCGACATTCCTCACGTGTTGAAATTATTCAGCAACCATTTATTGGACGAAGAATTTGTTTTACATAATGGTAACAAAGTCACACAAGAGGTTTCTGATAAGCACGTTTATGCTAAAAAATGCCATGACATACGCCATAATCTCAGGTTACTTACAGGCACTGAAAGCCAAAAAGTTCTTCCTGTCATTTATTAGGCTGAAGAATATGAATAAGAGAAAATCAGAAAAACGGAAAATACCCTGAAACAAACGCACTGATTTGGCGAGAAAGAAAATGAGAAAAGTATGCTACAACTGAATAAATAAATAATTGCATATGTACATCAAGCAGGAAACACCTCATCGGGTAATATATTTTATTGTATACCTACTGTTTTTTCCGCAATACTTACTAATGTGTTGAGTTATTTATTAATCTAGCTTTAAACTATGTTAGGCTGCAGATATCAAACAAAAGAATTCACGCAAGATACCTAAACAACTGTGGGCAACATTTAGCTAGCGTGAGACATAGGCGCGTGTGGTGAGCCTTTATATTTAATAGATTAAACAATTGCTCCTATAGCTTCAATAATTTAGAGTTGAACAAGTTATCTGATTTATTTAAGACTTGATGGGGAAAACCCGAATGTGTATCTTTGCACAGTACCATAATTTGTTAATAATAACCACAGCAGTAAGCACGCCGGGGCCGATAATATACACCAGATGACGTCACGGTCAGCGTGTGCGAGAGAGAAACATGCGCGTGATACCCACCGTATACACTCAACTTACCGTGCTCAAAACCATATCCTGGATTTTGTCAATCACTTCTGCTGGACGTCCGGAACGATGTTCACCATTTGTGGATGTACGGCTACGTTTAAATTCATTTATCCAATTCCAAAATGTTGCAAACGCTGGAGCAGATGTGCCAAGTATTTCATCCAACTCAGTTTTTCTCTCTTTCGGTGTTAAACCTTTTAAATAGAAGTGTTTAATCACCGCACGACTCATTTGTAGAGAAGCACAAAATTGATTCACTCGCCTAAGGCAACGAAACAACGTGGTGGATATAGCTGAAAGTTTAACTGCCATCTAGTAAGAGACGGCGGTTACTAAATACAAACTTTATTCAATGCTACGAGTGTAATTTCTTGGGTTTTTCTTGAGGACTTATTGAACGCCTCTGGTAGCAGTAACTAATCTTAAGTATTATATAAGGTACATATAGTATTGAATTCTTGGATCATTAATAAGCGGCCGTCTAAACTTCTGTGGTGTCTCTCCTCCATCTGCTTTGCTTTGCGAATTAGATGGCGATACCTTTGGAACTTTGCTTCTCTCTCTGGACGCTAATTTACTCTTTTCTTCATGCCAGCTTCAGAGTGCACTTGCCTGTAGACAATCCAGGTATCTCCAAAGCTTTATGGAATTACAGAATTGAAGTCTGAAATTCCTTCATAAACTGCCATTTCCACACTCTTCCTTGATACATTTATTACATTTGGGCACTTATTCCAAATGACTGAGGCAATTACTTTAGATGTTATCTTTTCTCGGGTGCATCATTCCATGAAAGTCACTTTCCAATCTATGTAAACCTGGCAGCATTTTACAACTCACAAACTCGGAAAGAGGTGTTTTAATTTTTTTCTTACGACCTGATGGGAGATTTTCTGCCATGTCTCTATTATAAAAACATCATGAATCCTTATCATGTGGGCATTTCTGGTGTTTTGATGTAGTCAGTGGATTTGGAATAACGTGAAATGGCGTAAGTTACCTTCTTCATTTCTGTCGGATAGTACCGAGCTATCTTAGTAATAAAATTAATTATCTATTTTGCTACAATTTCTTTGATCCACTCTGAACTGGTTTGCCAATTCAATTCCCATGCACTTTGCCACATGACTAACACATTCTTTCTTTATGATAGTGTACTCATTAACATAGATATTCAGGCCAACCAAATGCTTTTTAGAATCACCATCGCTTAAAATGGTTGTGTATAACTGGCGCAACAGATCTGGACATGTGAAAATCTTAACGACAGCTGGGAAGCGAGTTGTACTTGGTAGATAGGCAGTTCATCAGTCGGCTGAATGCATGCTGGAATGAGTACCTGACACAGTCAATGTCAAATATCTGTCACCACTTACGCACTTAACTACAAGACGCTGCATTGAAAAAACTTATATTTTCATATGTATATTCATATCCACAAATACCTCTGTACAAATGGCCTAACATAGAAAACAGTCAATCGTCTACCTCCAATTCTTCCATGCCCGATAGACCTTCGTCTTCACTCACGTCATTGTCATCAGCACTCTATCGCCCATTATCCTGGATGAGAATTCTATTTGATTTTCTACAATTCCATCTTTTTCGAAATAATGAATTTTAATGTTCTCAACTTGTCGACATACATTTTCCCATTCTGGACTACCAATTTCTGGAAATCGCTGGGGACACAATTGTTCCACATATTTTAATTTAAAAGTGATATTTCTGCATGCCACCTATTTTTTTACATTCGCCCAGATTAATTCGATTGGATTTAGATGTGGGTGATACGGTGGCAGTCTGAATACATTATGGCCATGTCGCTCTAGTACATGGTTAAACATATAGGACCTTTGAAGTAGTTTGTTCGCTTTAATTAAGTCAAATAGCTTCGTTTTATTCGTGGTTTCATCAAAAACTATATTATGACTAAGCAGACAAGCTATCATGTCTTCTTTCAAGGTATTTGAAGTTGGTGGTTTCTCAATTTGAGTGTTGTTTTATAGAGTGCGGAGAGCAGAATCGAACTAATGACTGTAGAATTATATTATAGGGCAGTTAAAATCACTGGATGCATGGATAATGCCAATAACGACACGCAATTCTGTTTCCCTAACTTCTACTTTATTAACACTTATTAACACTGAATAATGTCAACCAATAACGTTATTACAAGTAAATCTAAAACTAATGCTAGCACCAATGATGGAGAAGCAAATGCAAGACTGCGTTGCAAGAAAGACGAGAGTTATCTTAACCGACGTACGGTCTCTCACACAGTGTCGTTGGCAACAACGGAAAATTTAGAGTTCAGGCGAACACGTGATTATCTGCTCACACGCTACACATTGTTTGCAATGTAAACTAGATGGAGTTATAATACTGCACATACTCCCCCCGTTGAACTTGTTCAAGATAATACTAAGCACCGCAAAATTGTACGGTGAACACAAAATTAGGATTATTCCTGTGCCGTAGGCAATGGTACAATTTTGGTTATGGCACGCTTCAGTACTTTTGTACCGGATCTTACTGAGGTGACCCGCACCAGGTTGTCCCTTCCTGGGTGCACATCCTCGATGATTCCTAGCTTCCAGTGTAGAGGAGGTATTTCCTCCTCCTTCAGAAGAACAAGGGAACCCTTCTTCAAGTTTGGAAGAGGTGCTGCCCATTTTCTCCTCTGCTGCAGAGCATGGAGGTAGTCCTTAGACCATCGAGCCCACCAATGTGGCTGCATCTGTTGAAGGTGCTGCCATCTGGACAACCTGTTGATATTAAGCTCAGTCACATTGGGATCAGGAAGGGACAATAGAGGAGCTCCTATGAGGAAGTGGGCAGGTGTCAGGACAGAAGGATCATTAGAATCATCAGTAAGTGCACACAACGGCCGTGAATTGAGGCATGCTTCAATCTGCGTCAATAGACTGGTAAGCTCTTCACAGGTCAATAGTGTTAGACCCACCACTCTGCGGAGGTGGTGTTTCATCGCCTTGACATCTGACTCCCAGAGTATGACGATCGAGGAGGGATAAACTGCCACTTGAAGACTGTGACTGCAGCATATTCTTGAATGTCATGCTTGAATTTGTTTGAGTGCATGTTGTAGTTCCTTTATTTCCTTGTTTGCTCCATTGTCACTGAACAATAACTTTATATGCCCTCACCTCGCGATGAACCTCCTGAGAGCAGCGATGAAGGCTTGTGAAGACAGATCAGTCACAAGTTCCAGGTGGATTGCCTTTGTGCTGAAGCATATAAAGATTGCCACATAACATTTATGGCTCGGCTTATTTCTCACTGAGCCCGTCTTCATCCTGAGCGGGCCTGCAAAATCAACTCCACAGGACAAGAAGGGACGAGTCGCATTGACCCTACTGCTTGGTAGATCGTCCATCATCTGTTGTGGGCTATGCGCTCTGAGTCTGAAACATGGCAAGCATGCATGAACCACTGAACGAACTACTTGCCTGGCTCTAGGAATCCAGTATTTCAGTCTTAAATTCGCAAGTAGCAATTGAACACCAGCATGAAGCAATCTGTATGTTCATGAGACACAAACAGCCTTGTCAAGTCATTCTGTCGTGGACGAATTATCTGGTGTTTGATTTCATATTCAAGGGATGAAGTTGAAAGTCTTCCTCCGACACGAAGTATTCTTTGTTCATCTAGGAACGGATGAAGACTCAAAATGCTGCTCCTTCTGGGTAACAAATTTCTCTTGCTCAATGCTGAAACTTCATCCTTGTATGATGAATTCTGTGAAAGTCTAATGCAAGTCAGGGAGGCTTCTTCTAGTTCTGGTGCGGATAGCGGTTCACCACGATGCTGCAGTGAACCTCGACAGTGGTTAGCAAAACGCTTACAATAAGCAGTGACTCGAACCAGCTTGGTATAGGATGAGTATTTACTAATTACTTCATCCGACCTTCCTGAGGTAACCGCGAGACACCTTATTTCTCGAGATACAGCAATATCTTTATGGAGTTCAGATGGAATGACTTCCAACCAGAATTGTTCCTTCTGTGCAAGCCACTCTGGTCCCTTCCACCAGAGTTCAGAATTCTGCAGCGTTGCTGGTGAGATGTCTCTGGAGATGAGATCAGCTGGATTATCGTCCATAGATACATGTCTCCACGAGTCAACATTCGTATGCTGCTGAATCTGTGAAACTCGATTTGCCACAAAGGTCTTCCAGCGAGTAGGTGAAGCATTTAACCAAGCCAGTACAATCGTGGAATCAGTGTACAGATGAATACTGCTGAGAGGGGTGTCACGGATCGGCACCGTCTTCTCAACCAGTCTTGCCAGAAGTACTGCTCCGCACAATTCCAGTATGGGGAGAGTAATTTTCTTTACTGGAGCTACCTTTGATTTGGAACAAAGTAGCTTGCTAATGATTTTGCCTCGGCAGTCCAACATGCGAATGTAAATGCAAGCTCCATAAGCTCGTTCGCTTGCATCACAGAATCCATGTAGTTCAATATCTGTGGAAGTATCGACGGATGCCACAAAGCGATCAATTTTTATGTCTTCAGTTCGCGAATGCGGCTTGTTAGTTGCATCCATTTAAATTGAAACTCATTTGGAAGAGGTTCATCCCACTCCAACCTTAATGACCACAGCTCTTGCAGAAAATCTTGAACGTTATAATCACTATAAGACCCAAGGGATCAAAGGTTGACGCAATCTTGCGTTTGGTGATAGGTTCCTTGGAAGACCATTTGTTAATTGGATCTCTTGAGCTGGTTTGCACTACAAAATGATCCTTCACAGGATTCCATTGCAGTCTCAATGTTTTGATGTCATCGCCTTCTAAGGAGATGTAATCTTGATGTTCCCTGTAGTCCGGCGGAACACCTTCTAACAGTCTGTGATGGTTGGCCGAAAACTTCCTCAATGTGAAACCGCCCCTTCCAAGCACGGTGATTAAGTCAGCTTGCAGTTGTACTACCTCTTCAGTTGTACTGCTACCAGTGATAAGATCGTCGACATAGAAATCTCTCTTAATAACATGTGACGCCGAAGAAAATTGCTTACTTTCATTCTCTGCCAGTTGATGCAGTGTCCGTATCGCAAGAAATGGTGCACAGCTGGTGCCATATGTTACTGTGGTCAGTTCAAAAGTTCTGATCTGCTGATTTGGTGAAGGACTCCAAAGAATTCGTTGCAGAGGCGTGTCCAGCGGATGAACATTTATCTGTCTATACATTTTACAGCTGTCAACACAGAACGCAAAAGCCTTCATTCGAAAGCGCAGCACAATAGAATACAAGTCTTGCTGAATTGTAGGGCCTACCATGAGGGTATCGTTCAGACACGCCGTTACTAGAGGCAAAACCGTCAAAGACCACTCGGGTTTTAGTCTTGCTACTAGTTGCCGTGAATACTTGATGATGAGGTAAATAGAAGACTTTGCCTGTCTCTGATCCAATGTACTGCATTTCCTTCATATGGCCTAGTCGTTCATATTCAGTCATGAACTCAATATAAGCATGCCTGACCTCGGGTTGATTTCGTAGACGTCGTTCCAGTTGTAGGAATCTTCCAATGGCTTGTGATCTGGACTCTCCAACAATTCCACCGTCCAAAAGACTGTATACCGGCCAGTCGCATCTCTCGTGGTATGTTGAACAAAGTGCCCTTCGCATTTAGTTTCTTCCAGGCCTGGAGATCTTACTAGAATATCCTCTAGCTCCCAGAATCGTTGAAGTTGCAAATCTAGTGATACGTCGGTTCTTGTCAGGAACGAACATCTTGGCGCTGCAGTTGGTTGCATTTCGATGGTTCCCGAGAGGATCCAACCTAGTTCAGTCTCCTGCAGTACTGGATAATTACCTGGTCTAGATTTCTTTCCGCTGCGAAGAATCTCGAAGAGGACGGCTGCTCCTAGAAGCAGGTCTATTCTATCTGGCTGGAAGAAATTTGGATCTGCAAAGGCTATGTCAGTTGAGAGATTCCAAACGTCCTGCTGTATGTGCATAGAAGGCAATTCCCCAGTTATACGAGACAATACTGCACAAGTTAATCGTGTCTTGTATTTTCCTGCACAGGAATGCATCCGAAGACAAACGGAGCATTTGGTTTCAGCTGCTACTTGGTTAATTCCCTGGATTGGAATGTGGTTTCGGATTTTATTTAAGTGCAGTCTCTGTACTAAGGTCTCTGTTATGAAATTTGTTTGGGATGCAGAATCTAAAAGAGCTCTGCACTTGTGTAGTTGACCTGCGCTGTCAGACACCAAGACTACTGCTGTGGCAAGAAGAACGTGTGTAGTTGGCGAGTCCTTGAAGGTGCAGTAGCTACCTAGTTCTTGAGCTACAGCTCGCGAGGAGCCCACTTGCACTGTATGCTGTGTGCCATGAGTTTCAGCTGAGAGTTTGGTGTGATTAGTTGCAAAATCGGCATTTTTGTTCTGATGGGCAAACTGTACTGATATGCCCACTAACTAGGCAATTGAAACACAGCTGATTACGCTTCACAACTTCTACTCTTTGTGGTTGTTTCAATTCCTTGAATTTTTTGCATTTATACATTACGTGAGCCATCTTACACATTACACATGCATTGCTAGTTGCTACATACGCATGCTTAAAATTTGTCGGTTTTGGTGTGACGTTGATTGAGTTGAGGTTACTGGGCATGCTAGATTTTATTAATTCCAGGGCGTGGCACCGTTGTTCTAAGAAATTAAGCAAGTTTTCCAAATATGGTGGCTGCTTTGAGGATACTTTCAACTGCCAGTCCCTTCTAGTGTTGGAGTCTACCCTTTCTAAGTACAACTGGGAAATAATTAAGTCATGCAAGGGTACTTCTAACTTTCGTGCGTCAATGGCATTCAGATTGACCTTGCAATGACTTAACAATGCTCTCAGAGATTGCGGGCAGTCCTTGGTTAATGAAGGTGGAGAGAGCAGTGTCTTCACATGGGTATTAGCTACCAACCTTGGATTATCGTATCTCTCGCAGATAAATGACCAGGCAATGTTGAAGTTATCTGCAGGTACTGGTAGAGTTTCTATTAATTTATGCGCCTCGCCAGAGAGCGCGGATAACAAATAGTAATATCTCTGTATGTTATCCAGAGTCATTATTCATGATTAATGAACTGAAAGTGTCATGAAAATGGCTAAATTCAACAATGTTGTTACTAAAAGTAGGCACCTTAACAGCAGGCAGTTTTACACTAGCATGACATGAGCTACCTACAGGAGCACTAACAGGTGATCTGTTTAACCCTTCCCCTACAATCAGCCTTGACATTTGTGCATGCAGGTCATAATACAGCTCTGAGAATTGTTCCCTGTCATCCTCATGGTTGCAATTGGTCCTGTACTACCTTGTAGTCATCCCATGCATGCTGCAAAGCGTCAAGCTAATCTTAATGCCGAAGTCATCATATTCTGTTGTCAACGATTCGACATATTTCTTAATGTTGGTCACCCTGTTGCCCAAGGTGGTGGGCTCAAACTGAGGGCTATGGATTTTTTCGGGACTAAACAGCTTTAATATGGCTTCCTTCGGAAGGGAAGTAAAGCCAATATCTCCGTGTCGTAGTGTTATGCACGTAAAATACCTCCTAAAGTAATAATGGGACCTCTGAGGAAAATTAAACCATCTTTCACGTCCAATGAAGAAATGGACGCTAAGGACTATAGCAGTTAAAGTGCGTCCATAAATAACACTCAATTTAATTTAATTTTACCAATAAATGACACTTTTTATGAGCATCCCCGTAAGTTTTGAATAGTTTATATACAGTTTCCTCGATTTCTTATGGATATAATTGCAATTACGTGCATGCACGCGAGTGCTAATAGAGTTACTATAGTTAAGGTTAAATGTGTATAAACTTCCACCAAATCATGAACGTACCCCACGATTTTCTTTAAAGGTGATTATAAAGGGTAGTTAAATTAAATTCGATCCCACTCGCGGCCTCTCTACTGCGCGAGACGGCCGCCAAAGGCAGACTAAAATCCTTACCTTATAACAGGAGGGCACAGGGTAGCCAGATTCCTTTCACAAACTATCGCCAGAATTATTTTAAACATCGCAAAATTCATATTGAAATCGCCCAATTTCACATTCACATTTTCTTAAGGGGGTTGAAAACGTCTCTAAGATTTGGTTTAGAATTGAGTCTGTGTTTTTTACTGCGTGTTTCTTACTGTCAGACCATTACTTAGTTGCAAATTTTACAATAAAAAACAAAGTTATTTCACAAGAAACCTACTAAGGCCATTTATTTATTTCAGGTTCACAACTGCAAAGACGTATCTGCGGGGTTTCTCTTTGGAACAAACTGCCTCTCGGTAAAGTTTTATTCATTAGATTACACACACTCTCATCAACAGTTCCAGACTTGGGGTAATCGGCTAGAGAAAATGTCCCACCCCCAGTCGGGAATCGAACCCGGGACCCTTCGCAAAGCAGAAAGGCAACTTTGTTAAAGATTTATGACATTTTCCACATACCTATTACTAATACTTTATTTACTCAAATAAGCCTTTGAACTCGTTGCGACTGCATTAATAGCGACGCAACAATGAAAATAATATAGCGGCTAATTCCTCGTCTATGAATACTGGTTGCAGGTATTTTACACAATTTTTAATAGCAGTAGTGACTTAACTAACATACCATCACTCCACCCATAATATAATACTTACTTTGTGAAACAGTGTACAATATACGTTTCAAGGAACACATTTAAATTATTTTCGTGATTTTAGAAGTAGTCCAAAAATTCGCAAATCGCCTCAATTAAAAATCGATAATTTAGTAGTCCAAACCCTAGCTTTTCACCCAATCTGGCAACACTGCGAGGGCAGATCAAATATAAAAGGGAATTTGGTCATAATTTTGAGGAGAGAATTTGTATGTTGGCATGAAGAGGAGGTATTGCGCGCGCACGCATTGCTGAGAACGTGACTGCGTCAGTACGCCATGAGTGAGCAAGAGGCACATACGTCTGTTGCGCAACGCATCATCAGATTTCTTGCAAAAGAGGGCATCAAGTCTTCGGAAATTTTGAGACGGCTCCGCGCACAGTTTGGGGAAGAAACGCTTTCGAAGACTCGAGTGTATGAGAGGGCTAAAATTTTTGTGACGGGAAGAGAAGCTGTGCAAATGAACCTCATAGGAGGAGACCGCGGACAACCATTACTGCAGACAATTTTGTTGCCATTCGTGGCATTATTGAAGATCTGTGCATAAAAATATCCGAAATTGTTTTTGCCCTTAAGTTACGGAAGTATTCATACAATCATCCGAGATGAACTCGTTTACAGAAAATTGTCTGCCAGGTCTCCTCAACCAGGAACAAAAAAACGTTACGCCAGGAAGTTTGTCAGAAACACCTGCATTGCCACGAGGAGGAGGGAGAAGATTTTTTGAGTCGCATTGTGACTTGCGATGAAACATGAGTGCATCATTACACCCCAGAGTCAAAGCAAGCAAGCATGGACTGGTGGCGAGGAGACCAAGCAGGTCCGATCAAGGTCAGAACACGCCATCTACTAGAAAGACGCTTACAACCGTTTTCTGGAACTCCGCGGGCATTTTGATGATGGATTTTCTTCACAAACAAAGGAGAATTAATGCAGCCTATTACTGTCGCATTTTGGATGAAGCAAAAGTTGCATATCCCAACAAGCGACGCCGGCAACCGATTCCGAAACGTTATTCTTCTCCATGACAATGCGAGGCCACATACTGCCGCTTTAACGCGGGAAAGACTGGAGAAAATGCATTGGACACCTCTGGAACACCCTCCTTATAGTCCACATTTATCGCCCTGCGATTACCATTTGTTTGGACCACTCAAAACAAGACCTACGAGGCAGCAGTTTGATGATGACGCAAGTGAGAAGAATTCGTGCGCAACTGGCTCCGCACGCGTCCTGCTTCTTCCTATAAGGATGACATCAAAAACTTGCCAATCCGATGGAGAAAATGTGTACCGAAGGTAGGACATTATGAAGAATAGTAATCTGTATATGAGTATTTTTGTTTGTTGATGCAATAGATTAAAAAAAAATCCCGTTTATATTTGATCTGCCGTCGTAGATGCTTGAAATGTTGAAATTCTGCTCTCAAACAGGCATCATATCGCATGTAAATATTCTCGCTCACTCTCCGAAGCTCAGCAGCAGGAATTCTTGTGATTTCTTGCACCATGTTTTCTCTAAGTTCCTGTAGTGTGCGAAGATTGGAAAGGTACACTTTTTCTTTTAAAGAACCCCATAAATAAAAATCACAACTCGTTAGGTCAGGAGAACGAGGGAGCTACAAATCAACAGTAATTATTCTGTCATCAAACACTTCTCTTACTGCATTTAATGATTCGGCAGCCGTATATGGTGTTGCAGAATCTTGCTGGAACCAACCATACGATTTCTCTTCTTCTGTCAAGCGATTGAAAAATGGCCTCAAAATAAACCTCCGATATTGGTATGCATTTATTGTTTCATCAAAGAATATGGGCATTATTATTCTTCTTCTAGCACTTATCGCACACACATTCCAGTTTTCTGATCATAATGAGGCGTTTAATCCAGTAGCACAGGTTTTTCTGAAGCCCAGTATTGACTGTTGTGAGTATTCATTCACACGTCCAGTTAGATGAAACCAAGATTCATCGTTGAAAAACAAAAGCTGTGGGTCAATGAAGCCCCTTTCGGAGAGTGAGCGAGAATATTTACATGAGATATGCTGCCTGTTTGAGAGCAGAATGTCAACGTTCCCTGCATCTATTATAAGGTAAGGATTTAAGTCCGCCTCTGCTGGCCGTCTCGCGCAGTAGAGAGAGGCCGCGAGTGGGATAGTACATACTAAAGGCAGTGGTAACACTTAGTATTACCATTGCGCAAAACTCTCCCTAGCCATAAACTCCCATTCTGCATTTAAATTTTAATAAGTGACAACGTTAAGACCTTCTCAAATGAATATTGCTAAACTAAGACAATTTCTCCCATATAGCTTCATAAAACATAAGTTAATGTATTATGCATGTCAATTGTACATATAATATTAAAAATAAATTCCAAGCTTACCAGAGTCGTCTTCTCCACGCCCCTTGTTCTGGTCATTATCCTGTGTCTTGCCATTCTTGAAGCGTGCCAAAGTTGCCAGGATCTTGGCACTACTGGCGTCGCCAATTGTCAGGTCCGGTATCACCATTTGGGAGTCATCCCCAAGAAGGACCTGCTGTGGCTGAGTTGTGCTCGAGTGAACCACCTTAGAAGGTGGCGTGTCCACGTCGTCCCACATCTTCCGCTTGCGTCCCGAGAGACCGCTCAAAGAAACACCACTCGCTCCGTTCTGAACCATTCCCTGTGCAGCTGTCTTAAAGTTGTTCAGAGCCAATTTCAACTCCTTGGACCAATGTAATCTATCACATCCGCTGTCGTCCGAAAGTATCTCGGGCGAACTTGACTTCGGACTGATGGGACTTGCCCAACCGTGAAACTTAGAGGCGTGATTATAGTGAAACAACTGTTGCTCTAAAGTACCGTCACCAAAAGGAACGTCCATAATACCAGCCACATCATTCAGTATCACCTGGACTTCCATGCCTTAAACAACTGGCATCGGAAGTTTAGTTAAGTTTGCTCTATGGCTGAGAAACTGAAACTGCTTGCACATTAGTTTACTGACGTGTTGTATTTCTGCTACTTCTCTCGAGTACCGTGATTTCCTTGGAACTCAGAGCCAAACGACGTACTTCGCGATCCACGCTCCAACTCCGCGGCTGGGTCTCTCTGCCTACGGCTAAAACGGCGATGGCACGCTCTTCAGAACGGCGACTCTTTCTCTGACGACTTTGTTGTTTCTTCTGCTCGCAAAACCTCCTGGCCCTATACACGACCATCACCATGACCACCTTCGGAACCAAGTCAAAGAACACCGTGAACTGCCCTTCTACTAACACCGATGACAGTTTTATTCTACTGCATAGAAGCAGGTCGTCCCTTTCTGGAAACACTTTCACTCTTGTATGGCTAACCGTTATGCCCTATTGATAAACACAATCATAGTGAAAATGTATTTTAATAAAAGAACCTCTACTAAATTACCATCATCCCAACTCGTAACTACCAACGCCGGTACACTTCACAGCGTCACCGTTAATACTGAAGCACACACGGCAAGACACCTCTTACGTTCACGCTTGGGGATCCAGAAGAATCTGCGGCGAGAAGATGCCCTCTGACAGATACTTAAAGGTCTACTACAAGGAGCATTACTCCCGGTCTCGAATTCTGGGCTGCTGTTGCTGGTAGGGCTGCTACGAGAAGATCTCGGGGGCAGAGGCAGTTGTACGATACTCTGGTCAGAAGGTGGTTCTTCCTTGGCCAAATACATTCAGTGGTTCTGAAACACAGAGCAAAAAATAGGTGTTAAAACTCAAGTGATACCAATTCAAAGTTTCACCTAAAAGAAATACAGATGGTGTGCTAGTTTTCCCTGAGCAGACATATTCTAATCACTGCAACATTTACATTTCAGATAAGAAAAATCTTACAATTTCGTCATGGAATATAATTTAAGTAAATAATAGATCAATAGGTATACACATTTATTTGCTTTGTTTCTTGAAATCGTGAAAAAAATGTTTAGGAAGATACGGAGTACAACTTCCAAGAACGAAGTGAGGTTTCCGCTGTTCTGCCTAACCTCTTTGAATTCAGCGTTTCATTTCTGCGTAATCTTTGAATTCTATTGTGTTTTTGCCTAACAGCAGCCGTCCACCACTGCTTCGCCGTTGCAATTTCTGAAAGTAAATTTTCAATTGCGCGTCGACTGGAATACGTTATAACCAATAAAATACCGAAATGTTCTTTTTCCCTTTTCCATTAAAAAAAAAAAAAAAAACAAGCATATATGTCTTTTTCCATTGGCATCACGACCTGACTATGAAATGACTCCTTTCACATAATAAACTGAAATCAAAAGTTGGCAATCGTGGAACCTTGAATTTTTATAGGGTTTAACGCCCACTTTTACTACATAGGCACCGCAGTGGATGACATTGAATCATGTAATGAAGATGGAGCACCGGTGGAATGTGATGGCGGGAGAAACCGGAGAATCCAGAGAAAACCCACCTGTGCGAAGCTTTGTCCACCACAAATTCCACATGCAGTCGAAAGTTGGGTGTGTTTGCAACATGGCAGATGGAGGAGAATTAACACTATCAGCTTTATGTTTAAAAAAATCTAAGTAGAGTTAAAAAAAAAAAAAAAGCAGAAGCGTCACGTGGAAATGTAATGTCAGAAAAAGGAAGGGAAAAAAAAAGACAGTGGATGCTGGTATGGGATATACAACTGCTAGAAATGTCCTCCAAAGCCATTGCAGCATCATGTTAGGTGGGTGGAACAACGTTTTAATTAATTTAGTCTTTGGCCAACCAAAAATAATCTCAATCATTAGTTATAATCGGTTTGCTGATATCTAATGCCAGCAGGACCCAATTTTCTCTTCTTAATACAATCATTTGATATGCCTTTCTAACGAGCTTGGTCATAATCTGGCAGAGATGCTTTTGTAAGTAATTCATCAAGTTAGGATCGCACCGAGGGATGGTGGCCAGGGAAGGTGAAAATACTTATGACCTTGCATTGTTTTATGTAAACAAATATGATGCACCTACAATTTGAAGGTGTACACCCTACTTCATAAACAGGTAGAACAGGATTGGTGTATCAGGCGATTAAAATATAAAAAATGTAAGTCAAATAGCTTTTCTTTTACATCGATGCTATACATTTTAAAGACAAACCCGCTGTTATTTACGTATGATACAGATCCACGAAAAGTTCTGATCCATACTTCGAACCTTAGAGAGTTGAAGGTCACCTCCCTCATTGTTCCTTTTCAATAAGACCAGATGCCTTTCATTGAATCACAGTGTTGTTTAGCATGATGTTTTAAGCGTTCTTTAAGCTCTATGTTGATATCCGTCAGCTTCGTCATTTATGCTGAAGTGCTCCCTGCCAAATTCCAAACGGTGTTAGATCATGATTTCGTAGAACGGAATCTTCTTAGACATACGGTACATCTTATATATGCATATTGCCTTACCTCTCCACTGGTCCATTCCATGCAGAAAATATTGGGAACCGTCGCAATAAACCATCTTATGAGGTGGGGAGGAAAGTGTTCGTCACAATATCTGAGGTCAGCTATACTCCGTGCGATAAAACGAATGCTCGGTTTCATTATTAAAACCCGTATACTCTTAATAATGTACTGATGTCCATAGTTGCAACAAATAAATAATAGGAAGTTTTCTTACTTGAACTATTAAAATATTTTGGCATTGGCAGATATAATCTTGTTTTATTTTGTTCCGTCTTAGTTGCAGAATCGTCAATATCTGCATTTACCATGATTTAGGGAAATTCGCCAATTGTTGGGCCAAAGTGGATAA
Source organism: Hymenopus coronatus (assembly GCA_030762935.1). NCBI lineage: Eukaryota > Metazoa > Arthropoda > Insecta > Mantodea > Hymenopodidae > Hymenopus > Hymenopus coronatus. Next base: position 149,593,044 of record CM060895.1, read on the forward strand.
GATAGTTCAGAGCTGTTTGAAGGTGTGTGGCAGCGTGTGAAGTTAACAAGGTCGCCTCATGGGTGTACATGGGACACTGGTATAACTCAAAGGGAGATGTCTGAACTGAAAATATTGAAAAGAGTTGGTCCCAGCCAGATTCTTGAGAAACGCCTTGAGGATTGTTACACACCTACTGTAACTGAGACGATCCGTTAAGAAACTGTAAATAACACAGTAAGTCAGATGTTATGCGGTTTGTACAAGAGACCAGAGTACCAGATTTTGTCAAATGCATTTGTGAAGTCCAAAAATGCAATCAGGAAGTGTTGTTTTTCTCAAAGATTGTTCTGTAACTGCTTAGAAGTTTGTGAACGATATAATGACACTGTGTGAAGCCAAACTGGAAAGTACGAAGTAGTTGATATGGATTTGCTAATTCACTAATTTATAACGCTCTTAGATTTCGGACAAGGAAGTGGAAGACTCGTTTGAAAAAGAGAGGTCAGAAAATCATGGGCTAAGATTTCAGTGCTAATTTTGGAATGAGGTCGAAACCAGAAGGTTATTGGCATCAAAGCTTACAAGAAACAGCGAATTGCATTAAGTTAAAGGGACGAGATTTCCTATGGTAAAACTATGGTTTAAATCATGGGTGAGGAACTGGCACTCATTGAATGCAGTAAGAACTTCGCCTACATTACCATCTGATTACTCAAAATGGTTTAGCTTTGGCAAATACTACTTTAGAACAACACATACAAGTGGAAAATAGACGTTGAATATCTAACAATCCGCCGAAAACAAGTGAAAATCCCTTTAAATGTCAAGGAAAGTTTGTGTATTTATAAGACTTAATGTGAAATATAGTTTTATACAAATATTACTAGTTATATTTTCTTTATTTACAAATGAAAGTTCGTTTAATTCAAATGTGTTTGTAGTATACTTATAACGCCTTATGTGGCTACCAATTACATTTTCTTTACTAAATGCTTTACAGCGAAGGTCGGGAACTGGCAGTAACTAGGTGGAAGAAACCTTTCCCCTCCATTGCCCCTTCTGTTATTCAAACTGTTTAGTGTCCACTCTACATTTGTATGGGCGGCAACCTTATACAACCTTTCACTGCCAAGACTTTTTCTACTTGCAAACCCCTCTGTGTCAAGATATTTTTCAATTTTAAAATGCGCTCTAACTGTATAATAACATGCATAAAATAATACAAATATCATATAACACTGACAATTGGGTTTGTAGACTAATATAGCTAGCCCAGTTCCCCCTCCCCAAAACCATTAATTTTCAATCATGTCATGTAGGCCACATGCAATACCCCGAAGGCAGGTTGTCCAAAGACATAAATATTTATAGTGTCAGTAAAATAATTCAATACCAATAAGTTTTGCGATGCTTCCATAAAGTAGAAGCATCACAACGAAACTAAAGTAACTGTAATCAGGGTTATCCAAAATTCTTATTAAACTGACCAAATACCTAGATTTTGGTCAACATCATGATTTTGTGGAACAAAATTGCCCCTTAACCACTGAAACGAAGAACTGACAACCTCTTTGTGCATTGCGCGGATTCTTGAAGTGGATTATTTTCCTCACTTTCGTCACTCTCACTAATTTCACTTTCATCACTGATATAAAAATCCGACATATCAGAAGGCAAAGTCGCCCTTCGTGATATAATGATTACCATGGTAACTTCATACACCCAAGGTCGCGGGTTCAAACCCGGAGGAGGTCGATGAATTTTTTCGGGCGTAAAAATCCTTAGCATGGCTTCCTTCGGAAGGGTAGTAAAGCTGTTGGTCCCGTGCCGTACATTTACGGCACGTAAAACAACCTCCCCTGATAGATCAAAATTAAGCGGTCTTTCACGCCCAGTATTGAATGAGACGCTCAGAACCCCAGCAGTTAAAAAGCCTCCATAAATAAAAGCCCACTTCATTCCAGAAGACAAAGCTTCAAATTCTGCCAACATCGCGTAAATAGTGCTGCTGCCTGCTTGAGCCAACCATGTTTTATACAACCAAGAATCCCTGTAATCACGTGACCCGGCGCAAGGCTCTTTCTCGCTGCGGAGAGAAATGCAATTGCATGTGTTTGTATTTTTCGTTCCAGAGGCCACTACAAGGCATAGGAAGGTATAAACCTAACAGATGACAGCACAAGTTCTTTAAAAAATCCCCTTTGGTGCGTAACAAGCCTCGAATCAAGCGGGCAACAACTGCGTCCAAGGCAGTGGAGTGCGGTTTTCATCATGTGTTACCTCCTGATGCAGACACTTGACTGTGTTTTTTCACACGAGTGAGTTCTCAGGATGCTTCATCTCCATTACGAGTTTCTAGTCCTTGGTTTAGATGAACGGTTGTCGTGAAGTAATCAGCAAATAGCATCGCTCTTGCTGTGGCAATTGTCTTGAGGTAATAGTGCGATAGCCTTCCGTATAAGCTGAAGCTCAAAAGAGATGGCGCTGTAAGTATGGAATCTGTATTCAGCCAGAGCGCGCCTGACCTTCCTGGTTACTGATTGAAAACAAGCATTGCCAAGGTTGACACAAAAACGAAGACAGCTTTTATCTTATGTGTTACACTCACATGACTTTCTCTACCTGCTCTAATAACACACTTCTTACAAAAGATTACTCTTCTTTCTACACCATGCTAATCGAGATAAACATTTGCACAATGTTCTTATTATGAATACAAAGGAACTAAGGCAATGCACTAGGCTAAAGTGATAGTCATTGCAAATCGCTTCTTTGCTTGGCCAGGAGTAGAACAAAAGAAAAACGGGCACTTCCGTCTCAGAAAAGTATAAGTACTTTACAATTGAAACCAATAACAAGGAATATCTCGGAAAAGGTTACCTCCACATCAAAAACGTAAAGGAACTAAATTGTGTGTTTTGACGAGATCTACATTCTTTATGCAGTAATTTTTGTCTGATTAAGACCAGTTGAAAAATGCAATGCCACAGCCCGGAATTGAACACGGTTCTTTAACTATTAAGCTTCCGTGACAACCCGCTGCTATGGCATTCAATCTTCCATTCTAGTGGTTCTCTGAAGTGAGACATACTGGTTGGTTGAACCGGGTAAAACACGCATAATCAGTTGGAAGATTGAACGCCATACCGGCGGGTTGTCACGGTAGCTCAATGGTTAGAGAACCGTGTTCAATTCCCGGCTGTGGCATTGCATTTTTCAACTGGTCTTAATCAACTAATTGTATATCATTGCACCTTTCCAAGAAGATTATTACAATTATAAAAGTTTTTGTTTATCTCTTACAGTTTACAGCTAAGCAAAATTCATCCAGAATAAAGAGGTCTTCAGAGCCACTTTTTAGAAAATCAAAAGTTTCTAAATTGTTTCCATGTAAAGGGAGTTTGGGGCGGAGGTTTTTTTCTTAAAATGTTCGTGTCGCATCCCTGGAAGATACTAAAGTTAAGACACGACTTTTCGTTTTTGAGTTATAGTGTTCACAAGCACACTCACGGACCTTTTTCTGAAAATACTTTTTTAGGTACAGGGGACCCTAAAACGTGAATTTGTGGTGAAATTCCCGTTTAAGTAAACTAGAAATTTGGTATTGAATTTGTGGGTGGAATACAATACCTTCTCTATACACATACCCACACACGACAAATTAATCATTTAACGATACCGGTTATACAAAATGTCTTTCGAATGAAGTGGACCGTCCAGGAAATTCCAAGATCGACACTAAACATACAGTAAACATATTTAATAGTTTAAAATGAAAATGTTGTAACCTTCCATGTAAAGTGTAGTTAGATTGGGCGCATAGTTTAAAACTCTCCTGTCGCATCTTTGGCAGATGCTTGTCATAAATACGAAGTTTGGCATTTATCGGACTTTCTCTACCAGTAAAATGTACATAAGTAGAGAGGATATTGTATTCCAGCCACAAATAAGCAATTCGTGTGCGCGTGTTTGTGAATATGACACAAAACATAAAAGTACGTTTATATTCAAAATTGGTATTTACGTTCAATTCTCAGCAAGATTAAACCAAAATACCCGATAGATGGAAAATTATTTGAAAATTTTGGTATTCTATGTAAATAACAACTAGGTAAAGTCCTGTGAATGGAACACATCAGATTTTAAAAAAAAATGTTGTTTTTTTTTACTTTCTCTAAACGTACTATGTACATAATGTATAGAGAAGGTATTGTATTGCACCCAAAAATTCGATGCTGAGATTTCACCGCAAATATATGTTTTCGTCCCGCTGAATCCAATAAGAGGCCGGTCCCCATGGCCGCGCTCGCTAAAGCGTCTCGCTTTGGTGCTTCGTGGGCAGGGGATCGTAGGTTCGAATCCCGCCTTGGGCATGGATGTTATATGTTTGTGCAATGTGTATGTTTGTAAAAGAAACAGTAAAACCAATAAACCAGTAATCAGTAAAACCTACGGGGGGAAATATAAATAGGGATACAGTACCGGAGTCCTGATCAGACTCCGCTACTGTTTAAAAAAAAAATAATAAGAGCATCTTTGGAGAAAGAACCGCGCGCGCGTGTGTATGTGGACAGCATACTTCAAAAACGAAAGGTCCGTTAAATACCAAACTTGGTATTTAAGTTCAGTATCTTCTAAAGATACGACACGAAGCTTTTTCAAGAAACCCCCCCCCACCTACCCTTTACATGGAAAAAGTTTCGAAAATTTTGATTTTCTGAAAAATGGCTCTGACGAATTTGATTAAAATATCTTAATTTAAAGATATTTACATGACACATAAAATACATATCTTGAATTTTCTGGGAATAACCTCTGAAGACCTCTTTATTCCGGTTGAATTTTGCTGAATTTTACATAACTGGTAAACCGTAAGAGACGGACAAAACCTTACGTAACAGAAAATGTAGAGCTCGTTAAAACACACGATTTATGTTATATACACTTTTTTCGTGGAGTGAATCGTTTTTGAGATATTCCTTGCTTTTGGTTTTAGCTTAAAAACGGTGACTTTACTTCCTTTATTTCCCTTCTAGTTACAAGGAAGCAAGCTAACTTTTTCTCGATTAGCATGAATTCAATAAGCTATGTTGCAGATATGAAGAGAAAGACTTGTGAATGGAACACTACTGAATGTTCATTGTATGAGGTGACGAAAACAATTATGTGACACATGCACAGCTTTTGAGGCCCTGTAAGAGGTTGATAACCTTCTGATAACCTTGTCTGTAGAATGTTGCCAAGGCTTGTGCCGGGCTGTACAACTGCCAACGACTACAAGACCAAAATAGCAATTCACACGTCTCCTTCACCTTCTTTAAAAAACAATAGCATCTTGTAATAACGACAAGGACTAGGCCACACTAATGACATTCTTTTAGGTAAATATCTGGTCAACAACCTACAACTACAAACGAATATTTTCGTGCACAAGTCTAAACGATGTCTACGGATCATAGTCGTGTTTATATAAGTATTCACACAGAATTCAAAAGAAAACATTTTATTTTGAACATTCGACTCTTATTTATTTATTTATTTTTTTACAAACGAGTATTCTGTTATCTACATCATGGCACGACAGTCCCAAGGAACCTTGGCCTACCGCCCGGCCGCTACGTTCCCCACCTCGGTCATGGTTGGGGGGGCAGTATCGGACGGTTAATGCGATGCTCTTGACCTGGAGCCACTACTTCTCCAGCCATTGGCTTCCCCAGGGACCTCACGAGGCAGTGCACCCCGGACCAGATAAAAATCCCCACGCCGGTACCGGGAGTCGAGCCCAGGTCTCTCGCTTGGCAAGCAGCTGCGCTAAGGAGACGACCCTACATCGAGATAAATATCAACAGAAATAGTTTTGTTTGCTTTTTTATTAGGAAAACATTAGGCTAAAGCGAAAGTCAAATCTCCTAAAAGCTACTGCAACATGATTGACATTGCAATTTGGTTCTTTTTGTATGGCCAGGAGTAAAACAAACGAAATATGAAATGAATGACGTCAATCATAAGTAAAACAAGCAAGATATGAAAAAATCTTATGTGTACCATTCACATGACTTTCTCTATATCCCTGCAACAAATTATTCTTAAAAAGCCTATACTTCTATTTACTTTGCTTCCTTGTAAGCAGAAGCGAAATTAGGGAGTACCATAGATTAAAGTGAAAGCCAAAAGCTGGTTGTTATGTGACTGATGTTCCTTTGTTTGTATGGACAGGAGTTGACAAATTCCTGTATGAGAATGTATAAGATTTTCAAAGCTGAAACCAAGAAAAAGGAATATCTAAAAAACGATCAACTCCACGAAAAAAATGTATATAACATAAATTGTGTGTTTTAACGTGCTCTACATTTTTTGTGGGTTAAGTTTTTGTCCATCTCTTACGGTTCAGTAGTTATGAAAAATTCATCCAGAATAAAGTGATCTTCAGAGGCTATTCTCAGAAAATTCATGATATACATTTCATTTGTCAGATAAATATCTTTAATATACGAAATTTTAATCAAAATCGTTAGCCATTTTTGAGAAAATCGAAATTTTAGAAAAAAGTTCCATGTAAAGGGTAGTTTGGGGTGGGGGGATTTTTCTCAAAATCTTCGTGTCGCATCCCTGGAAGATACTAAACTTAAATACCAAGTTTGGTATTTTTCCGACTTTTCGTTTTTGAGTTATCGTGTTCACAGACACAGGGACACACGGACACGGACACACACACACACACACACACACACACACGCGCGCGCGGACCTTTTTGTGAAAATGCATTTTTTGGTTACAGGGGACCCTAAAACATATATTTCCGGTGAAATCTCGGTATCGAATTTTTTGGTGGAGTGCAATACTTTCTCTATACACTATGTACATAGTGCGTATGGAGAAAGTAAAAATGACGTCTTCCCATTGAGAAAAGTTTAAATAGTTTAAGATTGAAACCAATAACAAGGAATATCTCGGGGATGGTTACCTTTACAAAATAATTTTAAAAAATCTGATGTGTTCCATTCACATGACTTTCTCTACATCTCTGTAACAAATTATTGTTTGTAAGCCTACTCTTCCATTCCCTTAATACTCATTGAGATAAACATTAGCAGAAACGGTCTTATTACTTAAGTTCCTTATAAGTAAAAGAAAAACAAGGGAATACACTAGGCTAAACCGACAGTCACATGTTTTAAAATGCGGTTGCTATGGGATTCGTATCCGTATATTCGCCGGTGCAGGAGTTTAAAAGTTCCCGTATGAAGTTTAAGTATTTTAAAACTGGAACCAACAATAAGGAATATCTCGAAAATGGTCAACTCAAAAAACATATGACATGAATTGTGTCTTTCAAGTAGATCTACATTTTTTGTCTATTATGAAAAATTCAGAAGAAAGATGTCTTCAGAGGTTATTCCCAGGATTCAAGATATACATTTTATTAGTCAAGTTTATATCTTAAGTACAAGAAATTTTAATCAAAATCGTTACAGCCATTTTTTGAGAAAATCAACATGTTTCGTAAAGGGTAGTTGGGGGTGGGGGATTTTCTTGAAAATCCTCCGTGTCGCATCCTTGGGAATTTTGAACTTAAGAAGTTCGGTATTTAAGAGACTTTTCGTTATTGAATTATGCTTCCCACAGACACACACACACACATGCGCGCGCGCGCGGATCTTTTTCGAAAAATCTGATGTGTTCCTTTCACATGACATTCTCAATGTCTCTGTATCAAATTATTGTTAAAAAGCTTATTCTTCTATGTATATGATGCTAAAAGAGATAAGCGTTAGCAGAAATTGTCCTTATTACTTGGTTACAGGAAACAAATCTTTTATTCAAAGCATTAATCTGTTATCTACATCATGCTAATCAAGATAAACGTAAGTAGAATTAGTCTTATTACTAGCTTCCTTGTGAGTAGAAGGGAAATAAAATGCACAGGTTAAACCGATAAAAGCTGGTCGCTATTTGAAACAATTGAAATTCCAATCTCTTTGCTTGCAAAAAGTAAACAGGCGAGAAGAAGGATGTCTTCCCGACTGAGAAAAGTTTAAGCATCTTAAAGTTGAAAGTAATAATCCCTAATATCTCGAAAACGATTAACTCTACAAAAAATATCTAACATAAAGTGTGTGTTTTAATGAGATCTACATTGTTTTGTGTAGTAACTTATTGTATATCTCTTACAGTTTGCCAGTTACACAAAATTCATCCAGAATGAAGAGGTCTTCACAGCCTATTCTCAGAAAATCAAAAATGCTAATTTCGTTTGACATAAAATATCTTATACATAGCGTATTTGAATCAAAATTGTTAAAGACATTTGATAAAATCAAAATTTTCGAAATGTTTTCCATGTAAAGGGTACTGTGTGGTGAAAATCTTCGTGTCGCATCCTTGAGGGATACTAAACATAAATACAAAGTTAGGTATTTAATTTTTTTTTTTTATACAAATTACTGTTCCGGAGTGTGGTCAAGCTGCATACCCCTGTTTACAACCCCCCCTAAATTTACTGTATTTTCTGTACTATTACAGCTTTTGCTGTTCCAATACACATACATATACATATTGCACAAACATATAACAACCACGCCCAAGGCGGGACTCGAACCCACGATCCCCCTTACCATGAAGCACCAAAGCGAGACATTTTAGCGGGCGTGGCCATGGGGACCGGCATTTTTGAGTTGTGCTGTCCACAGAAACACAAGGACCTTTTTCTAAAAACTCTTTTTCCGGTCTAAGGGGACCTCAAAACATATATGGAATCTCGACAAGGAATTTCTGGGTGGAATCCACTATGTACATTGTGCATACGGAATAGAGGAAGTAAAACTTTATATGCAAGTAAATGAACAGAGAATGCGCCGCTCAAAGAAACCAAAGTCTAGAAATGATATTCAATTTATGCCCAAGCATTCCGTTTTAAATGTTATTATATTATCGGTTGCTTGGCAGACTTGAGTCCCCAATTACTGTTTAAGTCACTTTCATCGATTAACCAATTTATGACGCCAACCTCATTTCGGAGACAGTAACCAATGCTAGAGTAGGGTAAACTTGGCAAATATGGGCACCAGATTATTTATATGGAAATAAAGAACAGAAAATCACGTATCACTTTCCACTTTCGTGAAACAAATGCATTTTAGCCTTGAAAATATAACTTTTCAAAGAGTATACGGACGAAAAACTGTCTCAATGTAGTTTAGTTTCACAGCAAACGCTCAAATTTAAGAAATTTAAGATAGTATGGACAGTACATACGACACATTAATACAACTGATGTGTTCCATTCACATGACTTTCTCTACATCGCTGTAACAAATTATTGTTAAAAATCATATTCTTCTGTCTACTTTATGACAATCGAGATAATCATTAGCACAAATTGTCTTAGTTACTTGCTTTCTTGTAAGTACAAGGAAAATAAGTGAATGCACTAGACTAAAACGATAGTCAAATCTTCTAAAAACTGGTTGCCATGTGGTTGAAATCCGTTTCTATACAGCGCCAGGAGTTTAAAACTTTACCTGTGAGAAAAGTTTTAAGTATTTTAAAGCTGATACAAATAAAAAGGAATATCTCAGAAATTGTCAATTCCAAAAAAACACGTAGGACCTAAATTGTGGTTTTTAACGTGATCTACATTTTTTGTGTAGTAAATTTTTATCTATCTCTTACGGTTTAGCAGTTACGCAATCTTCAGCAAAATTCGTTCAGAATAAAGCAGCTTTCAGAGGCTATTCCCAGAAAATTCAAAATATACATTTTATTTGCAATATACATATCTTTAATATAAGGTATTTTAATCAAACTCGTCAAGATCCATTTTTGAGAAAATCAATTTTTTTTTTTTCCAAATGAAGGATAGTTTAGCCTGGAGGAATTTTTCCCAAAATTTTCATGTCGCATCCCTGGAAGATACTAAACTTAAATACCAAGTTTGGTATTTAACCGACTTGAGTTATCGTGTTCACAGACAGAGACCTTTTTCTAAAAATGCTTAGTTTCTCTACACGTACTATGTACAGTGTATAGAGGTGTTGCATTCCACCCAAAAATTCGATGCCGAGATTTCACCGGAAATACACGTTTTGGGTTCCCCTGAATCCAAAAAAGATCATTTTTGGAAAAAAGTCTGCGCGCGCGTGTGTGTGACTGTGTCTGTGGACAGCATAGCTCAAAACCGAAAAGACCGTTAAATACCAAACTTGGTGTTTAAGTTTATCTACCAAGGATGCGACACGAAGATTTTCAAGAAAATCCCCCCACCCCAATACCCTTTACATGGAAAAACTTTCGAAAATTTTGATGTTCTCAAAAATGACTTAACGGTTTTGATTAAAATATCGTACATTAAAAAAATAAAGTGTATATCTTGAATTTTCTGGGAATGGCCTCATAAGATTACCTTATTCTGAGTGAATTTTGCGGAATTTTGCATAACTGCTAAACCCTAAGAGATAGAAAAAAACTTACCGCACAAAAAATGCAGAGCACGTTAAAACACAAAATTTATGCTATATACATTTTTTTTTCGTGGAGTTGGTCGTTTTTGAGATATTCTTTGTTTTTAGCTTCAGCCTTGAAAAACTTATATTTTTCTCATACAGGAGTTTGTCAACTCCTGTCCATACAAAGGAACTTGTCACATAGCAACCATCTGTTGACTGTCACTTTAACCTATGGTACTCCCTTATTTCGCTTCCACTTACAAGGAAGCAAGTAATTTTCTACTAATTTTTTCTCGATTAGCACGAAGTAAATAGAAGCATAAGTTTTTTAACAATAATTTGTTGCAGAGATTTAGAGAAAGTCATGTGAATGGAACATATCAGATTTTTTTTTTTACACAGGGGACCCTAAAACTTGTATTTTCGGTGATATATTGCTATCGAATTTTAGGGTGGAATGCAATACCTTTTCTATACACTATGTACATAATACGCATAGAGAAAGTAAAAATATACGGGGACCTTAAAATATGTATTTCCGGTGAAATTTCGGTATCGAATTTTAGGGTGGAGTGCAATACGTTCTCGTACTATGTTCTAGTAGAGAAAGTAAAAATAATTATATTAATTTAAGTTTCGAGTAACACAATAAAGATAAAAATAACATCTGAAGCTTTCCTGGCGACGAACATACTGTTGACGATGTTGAGACATCATGTTTCGGAGCGTGTATCTCTGCCATACCTTTTGGAAGAAACGCGCGCTTCCGAAACATCGATGTCTCAACATCACCTCATCTGGCTTGAAGCCCAAGATAGTCTAAACTTTGTCCACCAAACACAACTCTTTTACGACACGTCATTTGTGAATGTACGATTTATCGAGCACCGCAAATGTTACTGCCGTAGTATTAGTAGACTTGCACACCAACGATGTGTCAGTATTCTACTTTTGGGCTGTATCGACTGTTTTTTGACAAACAAATATATTATTTAGTAATGGCCATCGAACAATTCGGTTTTTCATTCGGATTTTTAAACTTTGTTTTCGCAAAATGCGTAAAGTAGTAGCATAGATAATTTTCATTTAGATCTAAAAGTACTAAGTAAAAGGCGTTCTAGCCCTCAGGGACATAAAAATACCTTAATGCACATTATTTTATAATATTAAAACAATCTATGCAGCATATATTCCCTAGTAATTAAACTGATAATTAATACCACGAATATCGGTAAAGCATACCGTTTCTCAATCAGACTAGCACACATACCTAACTCTAAAATGGCACTCTGTATTTTGTTAAAATAAAGAAATAATTGAGGGGCGTTCGATGAGTCCTTAGAAAAAGATTGAAAACAATAGGGAGACGACCTCTTCGTTAGATGTGATTCGTTTTCCACACAGCCACCTTTTCAACTTTGAAAAACAAAACAAACAAAAAAAAAAAACAAAAAAAAAAAAACAAAAAAAAGCCATTGGCGAATATCGTGGATTTTGTAATTCGAATCTTGATTCTACAATTTTCGCCATCGAAACTGGGCAGGCCTGCACCCTTGCATTGTCTTGATGGAAGAGAATCTTTTTCTTTGCCAGATGAGGGAGGTTTTTTTCTTGATTTCTCCGTTCAACCGTGCAATAACGATGCATAATGCTTTTCATTTATCGTTCTTCCTTTCTGCAAGTAATCAATGTAGATGATTCCGCGTGAATGCAAAAAAAAAAAAAAAAAAAACCGAGGCCATCACTTTGTCTGCATATTTCAACACCTTTGCCTTCTTCGGAGCCTTTAAAATCCCACTGTTTCGACTGTACTTTTGTGTCTGGAGTGTAGCAGTGTATCCATGTGTCATCCACAGTTATGTATCGATGCAGAAACTCGTCAGGACATCAACGGAAAAGTGCCAAACAATCACGCGATTGCTATTATTCTCCATTGAGAGCAAACGCGGCACCCATCTTGCAGAGACCTTTGTCAGATCTAATTTTTGGTGCAAAGTTGAGAACATTGTATCTTGTAATATGTCTCTGGCCTCTACTAGTTCGCGAACTTTGATTCGTCGATCACTCAAAACCATATCCTGGATTTAGTCAATCATTTCGGGGGAAGTCACTCCTACTGGACGTCCGGAACGATGTTCATCATTTGTGGAAATTCATTTATCCAATTGTAAACTGTTTCAAGCGCAGGAGCAGATTGCTATGAATTTCATCCAACTCGGATTTTATCTCTTTCGGTGTTAAGTCTTTTAAATAGAAGTGTTGAATCACTGCACGAAACACGCCCCCCCCCATTTTTCTATGGCATAAGATTGTTGATTCAATCGCCTATAACAACGAAACCATTTGTTGGATAAAGCTGAAATTTTAACTGTCTCTAGTAAGAGACGACGGTTACTAAATACAAACTTTTTTCGAAGTTAGAGTGTAATTTCTTGGACTTATTGAACGCCCCTAATATTTCACTTTTAAGGATATCTACTCGTTTTAGAATTATGTGGGGTTACGATTTAGTAATTTGATGAAATGAATGCCTATGCCAAAGAGCATTCCCTCGCAATGTGCGGAGAGTATTATGTAGTACGTACGTATTCTGTATTTACGGTACTCGGACCTAAATGTTATTTTGGGTTTAACTGAATGTAAAATCATAGCTAACATTCTAAGCTTCATGTAGCCATATGCTTCTCGAGTTTAATATACAAAAATCTGAGGTGTACCATTCACATAACTTTCTCTATATCCCTCCTGCAACAAATTATTCTTAAAAAGCTTATACTTCTATTTACTTTATGCTAATCAGAGAAAAATAGCAGAAATAAGTCTTATTACTTGCTACCGTGTAAGTAGAAGCGAAATAAGGGACTAACATAGGTTAAAATGATAGTCAAAAGCTGGTGCTATGTCAATGAAGTTCCTTTGTTTATATGGATAGGAGTTCACAAGTTCCTGTATGAGAAAAGTATGTTTTTCATAGCAGAAACCAAAAATAAGGAATGTCTCAAAAACGACGAACTCCACGAAAATAAAATTATATAACATAAAGTGTGTGTTTTAATGTGCTTTACATTTTTTGTGTAGCAAGTTTTTGTCCATCTCTTACGGTTTAGCAGTTATTCAAAATTCCGTAAAATTCATCCAGAATAAACTACTCTTCAGAGGCTATTCCTAGAAAATTCAAGATATACATTTTATTTGTTAGGTAAATATGTTTAATATACGAAATTTTAATCAAAATCGTTAGAGCCATTTTTGAGAAAATCAAAATTTTCGAAAAAAGTTCCATGTAAAGGGTAGTTGGGGATGGGGGTATTTTTCTCAAAATCTTCGTGTCGCATCCCTGGAAGATACTAAACTTAAATACCAAATTTGGTATTTTACCGACTTTTCGTTTTTGAGTTATCATGTTCACAGACACATGGACACACACACACACGCACACGGACCTTTTTCCGAAAATGCTTTTTTTTTTTTTTTTAGATAAAGGTGACCCTAAAACATGTATTTCCGGTGAAATCTCGGTATGGAATTTTTGGGTGGAGTGCAATACCTTCTCTATACACTATGTACATAGTGCGTATAGAGAAAGTAAAAAGTGAGGAGCTACAATTATTTTTGGGGAAGCCGTTAATAGAGAGGAAACTAAGCAGCAACAATACGACTTTAACTTCCGTCATGAAAAAATCTGATGTGTTCCATTCACATGACTTACTCTGCATCTCTGTAACAAATTATTGTTAATAATCTTATTCTTCTATCTACTTCATGCTAATTAAGATAAACACTAGCAGAATTTTTCCTTAATACTTGGTTCCTTGTAAGTAGAAGTGAAAAAAATCTAATATGTTCCATTCACATGATGTCCTCTAGCAGTTCGGTAAACAAACCTTTTATTCAAAACATTAAATAAAAATAAACATAAGCAGAAATAGTCTTATTACTAGCTTCCTTGTAAGTAGAAGTGAAATAAGAAAATGCACAGGCTAAAGCGATAGTCTCGTCCTCTAAAAACCGGTCGCTACATCAAACAATTGAAGTTCGGTAAACAAACGAGAAACGAGTAAAAACATGCCTTTCCGTTTGAGAAAAGTTTAAGTCACTTAAAATTGAAACCGAAATATCTGGAAACATCTGAGTTAAGTCTCAAGAAAGAAAGAAAAAAAAATAAACTTGTGTGTTTTCATGAGACCTACCTTTTTTTGTGTAGCGAGATTTAAATATCTTTTACGGTTCTCCACTTATACAAAGTCATCCAGAATGAATTGAATGTTCCCAGAAAACTCAAGGTATACATTTCGTTTATTATAAAAATATCTTACGCATACGGTATTTTTATTAAAATCGTTAGAGCCCTTTTTGAGAAAATAAAAATGTTCGAAAAATATTCCATGTAAACTGTAGTTGGGGTGGGGGATTTTCTTGAGAATCTTCGTGTCGCATCCTTGGAAGAAAGCAAACTTAAATACCAAGTTTGGTATTTAACGGTCTTTTCGTTTTTGAGCTATGCTGACCCCCCCCCACACACGCGCGCGCGCGCGGACATTTTTCTAAAAATGCTATTTTTTATTCTGGGTGTTTCAAAACATGTATTTCCTGTAAAATCTCGGTATCGAATTTGTGGGTGCAATACAATGCCTTCTGTATACACTATAGAGAAAGTAAAAAGAGTTGCGTTTCATTATAATTGGTGAGAAATAACCTTCTGATTAACATTCCTGCTGACCCGTGGCTGTCGCGGTACGCTGTTGTCATATTTACTTGCTGTCCGTCTGCAGCGCCACATATTCCATTGCTTCCTCTACAATGCCTTCTCTCCATGCATTTTCTATCAGCCTTCTCGTAAGTTGAACTACATTTCCCATTTCTAACTAGTTGCGGCATCTGTTCCTTTCAACATTGAGTCCTGTACTTCACTTAACGTAAAAGTTTTACTATTTCGGCTAACGTAACCTCAACTTTATGACATTTACAAATCACAGTGGCACTCGCGATAGTTCTAGGATGAGAACAAGAGCAATGTCCGCGATATATAAAAAGTAGTAAGAATTATAAATGTAAATGCTTATGGATACACTGTATATAATATAACCCACTTTACACAGAATGAAATCAGTCAGATTGCAAACAACCAGACCAAATTTCCATTGCAACACCGGCGGCATGACCTCCCTGAGTTATGCATTCTTACACCATGACCGGTCAGCCAGTGACGAGCCCCTACACACCCACACAAGTGTCAATCACAAGGAAATTTCTCTTTTAAACGGTTTTGTTTTTATCTACAAGTATTGCCAACTCCCACCACCGTGGTAGATGCATCCGCAACTACCAACATTAATGCGCATGTTTAAACACTGTATACTCTAGTTCTTAGCTGACCAACTGCTCATTTATATTACTTGCTTGGTAGTTGGTATGTATCATTCTTCAATATAATGTTTATGACTGGTTAAAAAAGGTGTTAAAAAAGAACATATTAGATGCTTTATATTCTCTAGGATGGGGTTGGCAAAATATCTGCAATGCACCATCGATGAAAGCGACTTGCAAAGTGAATCGGGACTGTCAACTGCCAAACAACCAATACTATAGTAGATTTTAACACCGAATACTTGGGTAACAATCGACTAAATGATTGTATGTTGACTACCAAGTAATTCAAAATTTTCATTCGATAGTGCCCTTCACTACAGTACTCTACTTGGCGACGTAACGTTACAGGAGGCAAATTGAGTGTTTTAGAACCTGCTTAACTTCTTTATTACCTTGGAGCGTGACTGGCATGACCGCTTTCCTCTATGTTGTGGTTTCAGGTTGTGTACCATTAAAACAAGCGTGAATCGATCAGAAAGAGCGAGTCCTGCTTTCACGGTGAACATTTGGTATTCAGGATAAGAGAAACAAACCTATCAGAAGGTCATCCAGAAAGTAACGAACGATTTGGCAGAACATCAACACAAAACTGTATTTACAAAGTTACAGTACCTTACTCTATATCTCAACGTAATCTCCATTCTGTCAAGATATTTATTGTCACGTGGTACCAGTTTTCAATGCCGATGCTATCCTTTTCTACGCCAAAGAACTTATTGGTTCTTTTTTAATGCACAAAATGTTATAGGCAGATAAGTGTATGGTGTTAATGCAATGAACGAATGGCGCATAATTTACCAGTAATCAAGGAAGAACATAACAGTGTGAACGATAAGGACCGTAGTGGAAGTTCATCAATCGTTATGGAGGAGTTCAAAGCAAATGTTGATAAAAGAATTCAGAAATTTCACATGACGTTTGGAATGGAAAAGATTTCCCAAACATGAAGACCTCAAAGTGGCAATGACATCTTGGCTCATAACTTGAGCGGTGGAAGACTATAACATCTGCATTGAAAAACCGGTACCACGTGACAAAAATATCTTGATAGCAACGATGATTACGTTCAGAAATACAGTTGGTACTTTGTGTTGATAACTTTAGTTATTGTTTAGTTGTGCCAAATCGTCTGTCATGGCCCTCGTACGTGGATTGGATAGTGCTTGCACCATACGTTAAGACAGTATACTACATGATAAAGGTAACTCTATTGTAATTTCACTAGCTAAGATTTGGTTTACGAGAAAAGCAAATGCTGCTACAATAGGTATTAGATCTAGTGTGTAAATGGCTCAGAGTGAAGAGCTAAATGTTGCACAAACGCACTTTCACAACAAATTTCATCTAATGCTTTTTCTCGCAAGACTACGACTTAGCCAGAAACTAAGATTGAAAACGTTATGGCAAGCCTTGCTTTTCAGATCGCTTGGTTACTTCGTAAGCCGTGCAAAGTGTCGGGGATAGGAAAAGAGAATGACGTCATAACGCACGCAAGCGACGGGAACAAAGCTTCAAATGTGTTTTGTCCATAGTAGGCTTCGAGAAGAGCTCTGTTTATATTAGAGGTGCGCGCGACCTTATTTTTCTCACCTCATCAAAATTGCCGATAATCTGCCGGCCGCACAGGGAACTCGTGCCGGTGATATATGTACATAAAATTGCTATGTATTTGGCAACACCGCTTTTCAGCGATGTGCAAAAACATCGGATATAAGGAACTCAATCACACACAAACCATTTCAGCCATTTCATCGGTTATATATACAGAGTGGGCCTCGCGAAATATTACATTTTATATATATATTTTTTTAAGACGATGAAGAACGCCTTCTCAATGTCAGTGCCGAACAGTATACGCAAATGATAAGAGAATTTTTTGTTCCACAACTGATAAGAATGAATAATCTCAACACAATTTTTTTCCAACAAGATGGAGCTTCAGCCCACACAGCCCGTAACACGTTGGTTACATTATAGTTGTGTTCTGGGCTCGTGAGCCCTGCAGGGTGAGGTATGGGGAGAGGGGAAAGCGATATCTGGTTACCCGGGGAGCTGCTATTTAGTTATCTTTCTTGCAGATGTGTGCATAATAAGGTGCAGAAGTAGTTCAATGCTGCAAGAAGAATTGTATTCTTTTTACCAAGTCTGAAGTTAAGAAATGTAAGGTAGTGCATTCAGAAGGACGTGAAATTATAAGTAGCGTTATAGATAAATGTAAGCTAGTGCATTCAGAAGGACGTGAAATTATAAGTAGCGTTATAGATAAATGTAAGGTAGTGCATTCAGAAGGACGTGAAATTATAAGTAGCGTTATAGATAAATGTAAGGTAGTGCATTCAGAAGGACGTGAAATTATAAGTAGCGTTATAGATAAATGTAAGCTAGTGCATTCAGAAGGACGTGAAATTATAAGTAGCGTTATAGATAAATGTAAGGTAGTGCATTCAGAAGGACGTGGAATTATAAGTAGCGTTATAGATAAATGTAAGGTAGTGCATTCAGAAGGACGTGAAATTATAAGTAGCGTTATAGATAAATATAAGCTAGTGCATTCAGAAGGACGTGAAATTATAAGTAGTGTTATAGATAAATGTAAGGTAGTGCATTCAGAAGGACGTGAAATTATAAGTAGCGTTATAGATAAATGTAAGGTAGTGCATTCAGAAGGACGTGAAATTATAAATAACGTTATAGATAAATGTAAGCTAGTGCATTCAGAAGGACGTGAAATTATAAATAACGTTATAGATAAATGTAAGGTAGTGCATTCAGAAGGACGTGAAATTATAAATAACGTTATAGATAAATGTAAGCAAGTGCATTCAGAAGAACGTGAAATTATAAATAACGTTATAGATAAATGTAAGGTAGTGCATTCAGAAGGACGTGAAATTATAAGTAGTGTTATAGATAAATGTAAGGTAGTGCATTCAGAAGGACGTGAAATTATAAATAACGTTATAGATAAATGTAAGGTAGTGCATTCAGAAGGACGTGAAATTATAAGTAGTGTTATAGATAAATGTAAGGTAGTGCATTCAGAAGGACGTGAAATTATAAATAACGTTATAGATAAATGTAAGGTAGTGCATTCAGAAGGACGTGAAATTATAAATAACGTTATAGATAAATGTAAGGTAGTGCATTCAGAAGGACGTGAAATTATAAGTAGTGTTATAGATAAATGTAAGGTAGTGCATTCAGAAGGACGTGAAATTATAAATAACGTTATAGATAAATGTAAGGTAGTGCATTCAGAAGGACGTGAAATTATAAATAGCGTTATAGATAAATGTAAGCTAGTGCATTCAGAAGGACGTGAAATTATAAGTAGCGTTATAGATAAATGTAAGGTAGTGCATTCAGAAGGACGTGAAATTATAAGTAGCGTTATAGATAAATGTAAGGTAGTGCATTCAGAAGGACGTGAAATTATAAGTAGCGTTATAGATAAATGTAAGCTAGTGCATTCAGAAGGACGTGAAATTATAAGTAGCGTTATAGATAAATGTAAGGTAGTGCATTCAGAAGGACGTGAAATTATAAGTAGCGTTATAGATAAATGTAAGGTAGTGCATTCAGAAGGACGTGAAATTATAAGTAGCGTTATAGATAAATGTAAGGTAGTGCATTCAGAAGGACGTGAAATTATAAATAGCGTTATAGATAAATGTAAGGTAGTGCATTCAGAAGGACGTGAAATTATAAGTAGCGTTATAGATAAATGTAAGGTAGTGCATTCAGAAGGACGTGAAGTTATAAGTAGCGTTATAGATAAATGTAAGGTAGTGCATTCAGAAGGACGTGAAATTATAAGTAGCGTTATAGATAAATGTAAGCTAGTGCATTCAGAAGGACGTGAAATTATAAGTAGTGTTATAGATAAATGTAAGGTAGTGCATTCAGAAGGACGTGAAATTATAAGTAGTGTTATAGATAAATGTAAGGTAGTGCATTCAGAAGGACGTGAAATTATAAATAGCGTTATAGATAAATGTAAGGTAGTGCATTCAGAAGGACGTGAAGTTATAAGTAGCGTTATAGATAAATGTAAGGTAGTGCATTCAGAAGGACGTGAAATTATAAATAGCGTTATAGATAAATGTAAGGTAGTGCATTCAGAAGGACGTGAAATTATAAGTAGTGTTATAGATAAATGCAATGAAGAAGCTCTGAATCAACAGTATTTATGTCCAGTGTCACAAG
The DNA here is from genome assembly GCA_030762935.1 of Hymenopus coronatus. Taxonomy (NCBI): domain Eukaryota; kingdom Metazoa; phylum Arthropoda; class Insecta; order Mantodea; family Hymenopodidae; genus Hymenopus; species Hymenopus coronatus. Next base: position 149,613,047 of record CM060895.1, read on the forward strand.
CTGCATATTATAGTACTGCTGTTTCCGTGTCAACGATAAAGAGAATACGTAAGGAGAAAAAATAGCGAATAACATAGAGGAGAAAATAGTATATTGAGTACTTCTGAAAAAAGAAGAAAAACTAGACCAGAACATACTGTTGCGCAAATCAATGACTTTAATGCTACCGTTATACGAAGAATAATATGGTTAACTCATTTTATATTTATTTATTTAAAAAAAGGTCTAGGTCATAAAGTGTGTGTTTTAATGAATTCTATGTTTTGTGTAGTGAGTTTCTGACTTTCTCTTACTTACAAAAGTTTCTAGAATGAAGAAGTCTTTAGAGGCATTCCCAGAAAATTCAAGGTGTACATTACGTTTCCCAGAAAATATCTTAAACATAGTATGGTATTTTAATAAAAATCGTTAAAACTAATTTTGCTAAAATCAAAAATTTGGAAAAAAAAATGTCATACACAGGGTAATGGCGGTGAAGGGGGATTTTTTTTTAAAATCTTTGTGGGGCATCCTTGGAAGATTTTGAACTTAAATAACAAGTTTGGTATTTAACGAGCGTTTCGTTTTTGAGCTATGCCGCCTACAGACACACAAAACAAATCTTCTTGTTCAGAAAATGAAGAATTCGCACGGCCACTAATCTATTAAGGTAGGCTGCAATACCATTTCTATCTGCGTCACCTTATCTGTACTCGTGTTAGTTCAGGGTCCACGAGCTGGGAATACGTCGTTTGTCGATTGATCTCGCGACTGGCAGATGTCTCATGGCCGGCGAGGTCTCCAGACTTTTTCCTTTGATATTACCTCAAAGAACAAGTTTACTCCCGGAGGTTTCACATTATTCTTGATTTGGAAATGGCAATCCAAGAAGAGATTCGTGCCATTCCCAATGACTTTATCCAGCGTGTTATGAGAAGCTTCAGAGAGCGCTAGAGTATCAATAATCATGGCAATTCATGTGCATCTCACTGCCACAAATAAAATGTTTATAGTTGTGCTTATGTTCTGGCATTCGTCTTTTCATTTCGCCCACCTGCACCAAATTCTACCCTGTATAGTGCTAGATAGGAGAGACCTGCTGTACTTTGACTGAAATAGATTTTCTGCGCGAAATGTGTTAGTTGAAGACGGCCACGATTGGCAGTACGCCATAAAGGTCATTCATTTCTTTTTAATAATGAGCCACGTAAGCTGAAAAACATTCTCCGTGATGTTCAGTCATCTCCATCTTACTAATCTGAAGCAGACCTAGTTGTATAAATCGTTTCGAATGTTTTTAGCCAACATTTTAAAACGGTAGTAGTCGATAAGTTATTTTGTGGTGTAGGCTCAACCTGCGTTAACTAAATGATTTCGCGCAACTGGGACAAAAGCTTCTCTGTTTATGAGACCTGGATCAATAAGTACAGGTGATAAAACTCTTGGAGAAAGCAAGATTCCTTGTTAAATCTATGTAACAAATTATTGGTAATAGCTTATTCTTCTACCCTCTTCATTCTAATCGAGATGAACATTCGCAAAAACTGTTTTATTACTTACTTTCTTTATTAAGTAGAAGGGAAATAAGGGAAGTTTAACAACAGTCAAATGTTTTAAAACGTGGTTGCTATAGGATTGAAATACGTTTCTTTACGTGGCCAAAAGTTGACAAGTTCCCGTATCAGAAAAGTTTTAAGTATTTTAAAACTGAAACCAATAACAAGGAATATTGTGGAAACGGTTAACTGAAAAAAAAAGTATGACAAACTGTGTGTAATGAGATCTATATTTTTTGTGTAATATGTTTTTGTCGATCTCTTATGGTTTCCAAGTCATCCAGAATGAGGAGGTCTTCAAGAGGCTATTCTCAGAAAATTCAAGATATACATTTCGTTCGTCATGAAAACATCTTAAACATATTGTATTTTAATAAAAATCGTTAAAAGGCATTTTTGAGAAAAATAAAAATTTCGAAAAATGTTACATGTAAAGGGAAATTGGGGGTGGAGGATTTTCCAGAAAATAATCGTGTCGTATCCTTGGAAGATACTGAACTTAAACATCAGATTTACTATTTAACGGAATTTTTGTTTTTGAGCTATGCTGCCCCATCCCTCACATACACAGCACACATATGGACAAGTTTCCAAAAATGGTTTTCTCTAGGATTTTTGGATTCAGGGAGTCTCAAACCATGTATTTCCGGTGAAATCTCGATATGGAATTTTGGGTGGAATACAACTTTCTCTAGCTACATGCGTACTAGAGAAAATAATTATAGAGTATCTTATACAGATTTTGACAGTATAAATGCACGCATAAATCGGATGTTTTATGCATACTAATAAACAATATGGATGTGTTTTTCCAAGTTTACTGGGCGTAGTGCATGGCTGTCGTTTCAAGTCTCCGCCTCTTTGTACTGCGCATCTTGAGTGCTCTCGTCTACATGTAAGGCTAACAGCGGAAGGCTACATTATAAAGGTGAACTGGCCACCAAGATTTTGTTTTGGCGCGGTCAACTTAAGGGTGAATAGATAATAGGTCATGTTTCATGATAACCCAGACATCCTATAGGCCTGTTATCAACTCGGACGCTCGTAAACAAATTTCTTAACGTCAAACTTAATATGTGTTATTGTGTCTATTATCTCTTCACCCTTAAAAAATAGGCCAACAGTTCACCGCTATAATGTAGCCCTCTGCCGTTCGCGCCACATTTTCAGCAATACTTGGCATGCCATGAATATTGAGCCCGCATTCCGACAACTTAAACGGTGACTACCTTCTCTTATTGGTTAGAGGTGGTAGTTACAACAAAATATTGCCTGCTGATGTGTTACACTCACATGACTTGCTGTACAAACTTCTTACAAAAGATGCTCCTTATTTCTACACCATGCTAATCGAGAAAAACATTAGCAGAATGGTCTTCCTTGTAACTAGAAGGGAACTAAGGGAATGCACTACACTAAAGTGATAGTCAAATGTTTTAAAAGTTCTTCTTATGCGATTGTCTTTGTAAATCGCTTCTTTGCTTGGGCAGGAGTAGAACAAAAGAAAAACGGTCACTTCCTGTCTGAGAAAAGTATAAGTACTTTACAATTAACACCAATGACAAGGAATATCTCGTAAACGGTTACCTCCAAAAAAAAAAAGTAAGGGTCATAAATTGTGTTTTGACGAGATCTATATTTTTTGTTTAGTAAGTTTTTATCCGGCTCTTACGGTTTAGCAGCTAAGCAAAATTCATCCAGAATGAAGAGGTCCTCTTTTGAGACTATTCCCAAAAAATGCAAGATATTAATTTTTTTGGAATGTAAATAACTTTAATGTACGGTTAGACCCATTTTTGAGTAAATAAATTTCGAAACATTTTCTGTGTAAAGGTTGTAGTGGGGGATTTTCTTGAAAATCTTTGTTACACATCCTTGAAAGGTACCAAACCTAAATAAACAGTTTTATTTAACGGTATTTTCGTTTTTGAGCTATGCTGTCCACAGGCACAGCTAAAATGCTTTTTTCGTACTCATGGGACCCCAAAACATATTTTGGGTGAAATCTCGACATCGAGTTTTCGAGTGTAATACAATACCTTCTCCATCCGCTACGTACATTGTGCATGCGAGATAAAGAAAGTAAAGAGAAAAACAAATCTGAAGTGTTCCATTCACGTGACTTTCTCTACAACTCTACAAGAAATTATTCTCAAAAACCTTATTCTTCTACTTACTTAATATTAATCGAGAAAAAATTAGCAGAAAGGGTCTTATTATTTGCTTCCTTCCACCATAGTAAGAGAGTACCATAGGTTAAAGTGATAGTCAAAAGCTGGTTGCTATGTAACTGAAGATCCTTTGTTTGTATGGACACGAGTTGACAAATTCCTGTATGAGAAAAGTATAAGAACAAAAGATGAAACCAATAACAAGAAATATCTCACAAATGGTCAACTCCACGAAAACATTTATATAACATAAATTGTGTTTTAAGCAGCTCTACATTTTTTGTGTAGTAAGTTTTGTCTTTGCCTTAAGGTTTTCTAGTTATGCAAAATCCAGCAAAATACACCCAGAATATAGATGTTAAGAGGCTATTCCCTGAAACTTCACGATACACATTCTATTTGCCTATAAACATCTTTAATAAATGGTATTTTAATCAAAATCATTAAGAGGCATTTTTGAGAAAATTAAAATATTCGAATTTTTCACTATGTAAAGGGTAGTTTCAGGTGCGGGAATTTTCCTCAAAATTTTCGCGTCTCATCCCTGGAAGATATTAAACTTAAATACGAAGTTTGCTATTTTACGTGTTTTCGTTTTTCAGTTGTGTTCACGGAAAATCTTCGTGTAGCATCCTTGGAAGATACCAAACTTAAATGCCAAGACTTTTCGTTTTTGAGCTATGCTGTCCACACACACACACACACACACGGACCTAGTTCTAAAAATTATTTTTTTTTGTACTCGGGGAACGTCTAGTGCATAGTGTACAGAGTACAGAGAAGGTTATGTATACCACCCAAACATTCTATACCGAGATTTCACCGTAAATACATGTTTTAAAACCCTCTTAACCCCCCCTCCAAATTAAAAGCATGTCAAAAAGTCTGTTAAATACCCTACTTGGTATTTAAGACCAATATCTTCCAGGATGGGACACGAAGATTTTCAAGAAAACCCCCCACTCCCAAATATCCTTTACATGGCATTTTTGTCGAACATTTTGAATTTCTCAAAAATAGCTCTAACGATTTTAATTAAAATACTTATGTTTAATATATTTTTATGATAGACGAAGTAAATATCTTGAATTTTCTGGGAACAGCTTCTGAAGACCTCTTCATTCTTAATGTTTGTATAACTGCAAACCAGACAAAAAAATGTAGATCACATTAAAACACACAATGGTATATGCATTTATGTAGCGTTGACCGTTTTCGAGATATTCCGGATTATTGGTTTAAATTTTATGCCACTATAATATTCTCAAACGGCAACATAAATTTCAATTGTTTCACCTAGCAACCGGTTTTTAAAGGACTTGCCTGTGCATTTTATTTCCCTTCTACTTACAAGGATAGTTTAGGGTAGCGATATTTTCTTCGAGTCGCGTCTTTGCAACTTAAATATCAAGTTTCGTGTTTTCGAGTAATGCTGTTCACGGGCACTCGTGCACACGTACCTTCTTCTATTTTTACTTGCTCTAGCCCCGTGTATGGGGTGTATGTGTATGTACATAGGGATAGAGAAGTATTGTATTCCACCCAAAAATTCCTTGTCGAGCTTTCACCGGAAATACATGTTTTAGGACCTCCTGAGTCCAAAAAAAGCATTTTCAGAAACAGGTCCGTGTGTGTGGACAGCATACCTCAACAATGAAAATATGGTTAAATACCAAACTTGATATTTAAGTTTGGTATCTTTCGAGGATGCAACACGAAGATTTTCAAGAAAATACGCCCCACCCCAAACTAACCTTTGCATGTAATTTTTTTATAAACTTTTTATTTTCTCAAAAATAGTTCTAACGATTTTGATTCAAATCTCTTATGTTTAAGATATTTACATGCCAAATAAAATGTGTATCTTGAATTTTCTGGGAATAGCCTCTGAAGACTAGGTACTTTATTCTGGATGAATTTTACGGAATTTTGCAAAACTGCTAAACCGTAAGCCACAGCAAAAAATGTACCGCACAACAATTGTAGAGCACGTTAAAACACAAAATTTACGTTATATACATTTTTTTCGTGGAGTTGATCGTTTTTGAAATATTCCTTGTTTTTGGTTTCAGCTTTGAAAAACATACTTTTCTCTTACAGGAATTTGTCAATTCCTGTTCATACAAACAAAGGATCTTCAATCACATAGCAACCAGCTTTTGACTATCACTTTAACCTATGGTAGTCCCTTATTTCGCTTCTACTTACAAGGAAGCAAGTAATAAGACTATTTCTGCTAATGTTTTCTCAATTAGCATGAAGTAATAGAAGAATAAGCTTTTTAACAATAATTTGTTTAAAAGATGTAGAGGAAGTGAACGTAAATGGAATATATCAGGTAGTGTCTGGCGAAATGTTGATATCGATATTTGAGTGGAATACAACACTTCCCCTATTTACTATACGTAGTTGTGAAAATAATGGATGTTAACAAAAGAAGCATAACCTAAAATCTCAGATTTTCACTTTCTCTACACGTACTATGTACATAGAGAAGGTATTGTAATCCACCCAAAAATTCCATACTGAGATTTCACCGGAACTATGTTTTGGGGTCCCCTGTATCCCAAAGAGGCATGCTTTAGAAAAAAAGTCCTGTGTTTCTGTGAACAAGATAGCTCAAAACGAAAAACCGGCAAAATACTAAAATATGGATTTAAGTTGACTATCTTCCAGGGATGCGACACAAAATATGTGGATCACGTTAAAACTCCTGGCCCTGCATAGAAACGGATGGCAACCAGCTTTTAAAAGATTTGACTATCGTTTTAGCCAAGTGTATCCTTTCTACTTACAAGGAAATAATTAAGAAAATGTTAATTATGGACGCTCTTAACTACTGTGCTTCCCATTCTAAATTGGATGTGAAAGACCGCTTAATTATAAATTAGATAGAAGAATAAACTTTTTAACAATAATTTATTACAGCGATGAAGAGAAAGTCATGTGAATGGAGCACATAAGATTTTTAGTTTTTAGTGCACGCACGCACATTCCCACGGCGCGGACTTTTTATTAATAATTTGTTAAATACCAAACTTGGCATCGTTCAAGAATGCGGAACGAAGATTTTCAAGAAAATGACACATTCCCACTGTGCACTTTCCATGGAAGTTTTTCTCAAAAATAGCTTAACGATTTTGATTAAAGTATCTATGTTTTCATAACCGTTATATATATATGTTGAATTTTCTGTGAAGTCCTCTTCTTTCTAGATGATTTGTGTACAACCGGTCAAGAAGTAGAAAATATTATCTTACTACATGTACCATTCACATGACTTTCTCTACATCTCTGCAACAAATTACTCTTAAAAAGCTTATACTTTTATTTACTTCATGCTAATCAGAAAAAAAAAAAAAAAAAAAAAAAAATAGCAGAAACTGTCTTATTACTTGCTCCCTTGTAAGTATAAGCGAAATAAGGGAGTACCATAGGTTAAAGTGAAGTCAAAAGCTGGTTGCTATGTGACTGAAGTTCCTTTGTTTGTATGGACACGAGTTGACAAATTCCTGTATGAGGAAAATACGTTTTTCAAAGCAGAAACCAAAAACAAGGAATGTCACAAAAGCGATCAACTCCACGAAAATGTATATAACATAAATTGTGTGTTTTAACGTGCTCTACATTTATCGTGTAAGTTTTTGTCCATCTCTTACGGTTTAGCAGTTATTCATAATTCCGTAAAATTCATCCACAATACTCTTCAGAGGCTATTCCCAGAAAATTCAATATATACATTTTATTTGTCAAGTAAATATCTTTAATATACGACATTTTAATCAAAATTGTTAAAGCCATTTTTGAGAAAATCAAAATTTCCGAAAAAAGTTCCGTGTAAAGGGTATTTGGGGTGGGGGAATTTTTCTCAAAATCTTCGTGTTGCTCCCTGGAAGATACTAAACTTAAATACCAAGTATGGTATTTTACCGACTTTTCGTTTTTGATTTATCGTGTTCACAGACAGACACACACACACACACACACACACACACACACACACACACACGGACCTTTTTTCCGAAAATGCTTTTTTTTTTTCAGATAAAGGGGACCCTAAAATATATTTCCGGTGAAATCTCGGTATCGAATTTTTGGGTGGAGTGCAATACCTTCTCTATACACTATGTACATAGTGCGTATAGAGAAAGTAAAAATAAACAAAAAATACTACAATTTATATCCGTACATTTTTTTGTGAGCTAAACATTTCCGAGGAGAAACGAATTTCAAAATCATCACATTGCAGATGGATCTTAAAGGATTTGACTATCGCTTTAGCCTAATGTATACTCTCATTTCTGTTGTACCTATAAGGAAATACGCTCTTACAACATTTATCTCGATTTGCATGAAGTAGAACAGTGTCTTGCAGAAAAGGCAGAGAAGGACATGTGAATTGAGCACATAATTAACACACTGTTCTGTACTGATACTGAAATGTACGGTGGTCAAAGATTAATCCGATTCCCTACGTCTACATAATGTATGTCGATAGCTTATCTACGTTTGATACCATCAGCTTCTGTAGCTTCATTTATCAACGAGAATTACTGTTAACTGTATTACTTTCTCTACACGTGCTATGTACAAAGTGTATAGACAAGGTATTGTATTGCACCCAAAAATTCCATACCCAGATTTTACCGGAAATACATGTTTTGAGACCAATGAATAAAAAAACAATTTTTAGAAATTGTGTGATTTTCAAGAAAATTCTCCCACCTCCAACTACCCTTTACATGGAAAATTTTTCGAAAATTTTGCTTTCTCAAAAACGGTTGTAACAATTCTGATTAAAATACCGCATATTAAAGGCACCAAATGTAACGTATAGCTTGAATTTTCTGACAGTAACATCTGAAAACTTCTTTAATCTGGATGTATGTTTCTGGATTTAGTATAACTAGCAACATGAGATACCTTATACATGACATACGTAGATCTCGTTGAAACACACAATTTGTCATATACTTTTTTTTTTTTTTTTTTTTTCGTAGAATTGACTATTTTTGAGATATTTCTTGCTATTGGTTTCAGTTTTAAAATTAACTTTTCACATACGGGATTTAATCAACTCCTGGCAATGCAAACAAACGGATTTCATCAACATGACAAGCAGCTTTTAAAACATTTGACTGTTGGTTTATCCTAGTGCATTCTATTTCCCTTCTACTTATAAGGAACTAAGTAATAAGACCATTTCTGGTAGTACTTTTCTGGATTAGCATGAAGCAGATAGAAGAATAAAATTTTTAACAATAATTTGTTACAAAGATGTAGAGAAATTCATGTGAATGGAACAATAAGATTTTTAGAAAAATGTCCGCGTGTGTGTCTGTGGGCAGCATTGCTCAAAAACGAGAAGTCTGTTAAATATCAAACTTGATTTTAAGTTCAATACCCCCCCCCCCGCATGAAACTACTCTTTACCTGGAAAAATTTTTAAAAAATTTATTTTTTTCAAAAATGGCTCTAACGATTGTGATTGAAATGTCTTATATTTATATCATTTATATCTTGAATTTTCTGGGAATAGCCTATGAAGACTTGTTTATTTTGTATCATTTTTCTGAATCTTCCATAACTGATAAACCGCAAGAGATAGACAAAAACTTACTGCAGAAAATATGTAGATCTCGTTAAAAAAACACAATTTATGTCAAATATAGTTGGCCGTTTTCGAGATCAGTTCTCAATACTTTACGGGAACTTATCAACTCCTGGCCACATTTTAAAATATGTGACTGTCGGTTTATGTTCCCTTATTTATCTTCTACTTATAAGAAACTAAGTAATAAAACAGTTTCTGTTGATGATTGGCAAGAAGTAGATAGAAGACTAGGATGGTTATTATAGTGCCCATTCTAAACTGAACCCATATGTTCATATATACATATTACATGGCAACGATTATTCCCATATTATTTAAAATGTGACCGTGGCGTAAATACAGATCACAGGTCAAAAACACTCGTACTTACCCGCCAGTTGGAGAAACGCAATGTGATGGCCTGATGCAAGAGATCCTACTCCAAAGAGATAAACGCTCGCCATCTTGGACTTGTGACGTAAGAATGTAGGCTGATTAGTAATCTCACTAGAGCAGACGTTTAATTAAAGGTCAAATAAGATGGCGATTTGTTCACTCCACTACGCAGCGTGTTGGAGGCAATTCACCAATATCATCCCCAACAATCACGTTTCTGTACATCCGAGCGTCGAGTGTCCAGATGCCAATCATGGCTTACTAAATACAGATGGTTCAGGCAAAATGCTATATGGTATACAAGTATGGAGATGGGAGGTCATGGGAATATCTGTAGAGAAATGCAAGCGTTAGGCAGGTAGCAGAAAAAGAGCTGGATGGAGTGGCAAGTAAGGAAAGGGTATACAACATTGCACTCACATGGCTTTCTCTAAATGCTCTCTACAAATAAAACATTACCAGAATGCTCTTATTACTCAGTTCCTTATGAGTAGACGGGAACTAAAGGAATGCGCTAGGCTAAAGTGATAGTCAAATCTTATAAAAGCTGTCGTTATGCGATTGTCATTGCTATTCGCTTCTTGCAAATTTCATTCAGTAGCTACTCCCAAAAAAGTCAATATATACATTTTGTGATGGAAATGGCTTAAATATGTAATATTTTAATCAAAATCGTTAGAGCCATTTCTAAGAAAAACAAAAGTTTCGAAAAATGTTCCATGTAAAAAGTAGTTTAGGGTGGGAGGATTTTCTTGAAAATCTTCCTGTCGCCTTGGAAGATGCCAAACTTAAATACCAAGTTTGGTATTTAACCGTCTTTCCGTTACACGGACCGATTTCTGAAAAATGTGTTGTTATTTTGTTGATTCAGGGGGTCCTAAAATAAGTATTTCCGATGAAATCTCGGTATCGAATTTTTGGGTGGAATACAATACCTTCTCTATGTAAATTGTACATACGAGGCTAGAGAAAGTAAAAATGTATAGGAGTTAGACTGTGTATTTTTATGAGATCTACATGTTTTGTGTAGCAAGTACGGTTTAGCAGTTAGCAAGAATCATCCAGAATGAAGAGCATTCAAAGGGAATTACCAGTAAATTTAATATATACGTTTTATTTTTCGTGTAAATACATAACTTTATTACATAGCACTTTATTCATAATCATTACATTTTTGAGAAAATCAACATTTCTGAACACTTTGATTTGGGGGGGGCTTTTCTTGAAAATCTTCGTGCCTCATCATTGGTACATGCTGAATTTAAATATAAAAATTTGTATTTTGCCGAGTTATTGTTTTTGAGAAGTTGGAGACACGGCCGAAGAAGAAAGGGATACCTACCTCACCAGATCGTACAATCATTCATCCGGAGTTGCTGCCGCACCCCCACATTTGCCCGACTTGGCTCTGCGATTTCCTCCTGTTTCCAACGTGGAGAAATGGCTCGCGGGAACAACATTAGATCACTTGAAGCTCATCGTCAAGATAGAAGCATATTTTTCAGAGCTTGATATTTGCCTTCTAGAAGACTACAGTTAACTTTTCATGAAGCTGGATATAGTATTTGTCAACAATACACCTCATTTAATTTAATTAAAAAATATAAGTTTATTTCCTGTATTTTGGACGATCAAAGAGCCCTTTCTGGAACATTAGAAATGCTTCTACTAGCATTTTCATTTTTTTTAAGTGGATAAGGCAGTGTAACTTTAAATGGTCACAAATGCGAATCAGATGACCCATTCTCAGATATACGAGAGCCATCCAGAATTTGGCATAACTAAATAATAACGAAAGATATCAACACAAAAAAGTAGTTACAAAGTTACAGTATCTTACTCTATTTCTCAATGTAATCTCCAATCTGTCAAGATATTGTCACGTGGTACCAGCTTTTTCAATGCCGATATTATACTTTTCTACCGCCAAAGAACTTATTCCTTTTTGTTTAATGCACAAAATGTTCCTCCAGTGGAACTTTACAGCCAAATAACGCAAGTGTATGGTGATAACGCAATAAGCGAATATTCTGTGAGGAAATGGCGCATAATTTACGAGTATTCAAGGAAGAACCAGTGTGTAAGTTCAACAATCCTTATGGAGGAGTGTTTCACTTTGGACACTGTATATGACTTTTTAGATGGAAAAGATTTCCCAACCATGAAGACCTCAAAGTGGCAGTGACATCTTGGCTCAGATGTTTAGAAATAGGGTAAGGTACTGTAAGTTTTGTGTTGATAACTTTGTTAATGTTTAGTTATGCCAAACTGCCTGTCACTTTCTGGATGGCCCTGCATATTGTGTTTAATACTCTAAAGCAGACAAGCAATGACTTTAATTGCGTCTTAACAAATTATCATATGGTGAACAGTGTTTAAAAGTATGTGTTCCATTCACATGACTTTCTCCACCTGTTCTGATAATAAACTATTCTTTACAAAAGATTATTCTATCTACTTCATGCTAATCGAGATAAACATTAGCAGAAATGGTCTTATTGCTTCCTTATAGGTAGAAGGGAATTAATGGAATACACTAGGATATCTATTTATAAGTTGGTCGCTATGTTGTAGAGTTGATGTTATCTTTGCATGGCTAGGAGTAAAACAAAACAAATGTGAGATAATATAAGCATTAAAATATCTCGGAAATACTTGACTCAACAAAAAATGCACGACATAAGGAGACCTATGTTTCTCGTGTATTAACTTTTGTCCATCTCTTATAGTTATGCAAAAGTGATTCAAAATGAAGAGGACTTCAAAGCCTACAAGAAAGTTAGGTAACACGTTTTATTTGCTTGTAAATATTTTTAATACACGGCATTTCAACCAAAACAGTTAGAGCCATTTTTGAGAAAATCGAAAATTTCCAAAAACGTTCTATGTAAAGGTTGCTTTGGGCGGGGAATTTTCGTGAAAATCTTTGTGTCGCATCCCTGGAAGATGTTGAACTTAAATATTAAGTTTGTATTTAACAGACTTTTCGTTTTTGAGATCACGGACGGACACGCGCGAGGATTATTTTTCTAAGAATGCTTTCTTTTTTGGAGGATGAACTTTTAGGGAGCTGTATTTCCAGTGACATCTCGGTAGAGAATTTTGGGGGAATGCAGTACCTTCGCTACCTATTTACTATGTAGCAAGTAGATAAAGCAAATAATGTTATTATGCATTCAAGTTTATCATCATGGGAGTTTTAATCTGGGAAATACATCTCTTCACCAGGTAAACTGTTAAAACATGTAACCATGTTTTCAGTAAAAAAAAGGACGAAACTACAGACATTCAAATCACCAGGAATTCAAAAGCAGTAAATGCCTTTATTACAGGGATTAACCGCACATTTTTTTTTTTTTTTAAAGTTTATCATGATAATGTTGATATAGATAATTGTTTTTCTGCCTCATTTGTTCTATTTTGACACATTTAATTGTGTGCTGAAAAAGGAATATTTTGATTTAGTGCATACTTCTGCTCATGCCTTGACGTCCATACTAAACTTGTCTCTCACACCATTGCGCCACTGATGTCTTGAACACGACAGGCAGGGTTGCTATTGCCTAGTTTAGCAGTTGATGAAAATAAAGACGAGAATATGAATCTTGCTGACTCCTACCACGAAAATGGAAACTATGAAAGGAAGAGGTGTGAAGTTTGGGAACAAAACTAAAAATCTGATGTGTTCCACTCACATGACTTTCTCTACATCGCATTATTGTTAAAAAAACATATTCATCCATCTACTTCATGATAATCGAGATAAAACATTAGCAGAAATAGTCTTATTACTTGCTTCCTTGTAAGTAGAAGGAAAATAAGGGAATACATTAGGTTAAAGCGATAATCAAATTTTTTAAAAGCTGGTTGCAATGTGGATGAAATCCGTTTTCATGCAGGGCAAGGAGTTTAAAACTTTCCGTGTGAGAAACGTTTACGAATATTAAATCTGAAACAAACAAGGAATATCTCAGGAATGGTCAATACCACGAAAAAACGTATATGGTGTAATTTGTGTGTTTTAACGTGATCCACTTGTCTAACACTTACACGGTTTTCAGTTACACAAAATTCAAGATATACATTTTATTTGCAATATAAATATCTTTAACACACGTATTGTAATCAAAATCATTAGCGCCATTTTTGAGAAAATCAAAATCTTCGTGTCGCATCCCTGGAAGATAGTTAACTTGAATGCCAAGTTTGGTATTTTACCGACTTTTCGTTTTTGAGTTATCGCGGTCACGGACCTTTTTCTGAAAATGTTTTGGATACAGAGGACCCTAAAACATATATTTCCGGTGAAATCTCGGTATCGAATTTTTGAGTGGAGTGCAATACCTACTATGCACATAGTACGTGTACAGAAAGTAATAGTTCAGAATGTAAAATCTACTTTCAAAGTGAGGCTGAATAAGCTGTATTTTATCGATTATTCCAACCAACTAACCGATGGTACTACTTGCGAACATAGTATCACAAAGTCAGAGAGCTATAAACTGTTCTATGTAACAAGTTACGTGTGAAATCATCAGTGTGACTATAGTAGTTTACTTATATCATCTGTCGTCCTCCGTGCTATAATGTTTTTCAAATGGGAAGAGTTCTACTCTGCAGCTAATGAGATGCGTTATCGTGCTCTGCGTTGCCAGGACAATTTCCCTACTCTTTCCATATTTCCCCCTCACTCGCACACTGAGCATGCAAATCTGCCTGGCGACATGTTTATTCATGTGTATTATGAAAACTATTTCAGCTAAAAATCTGTGGTACGGTCCTGTTACTAACATTACTCCCTATCTTCTTCGTGAATTATTATTATTTTCTTTTTGCAAAATTTGAATGTTTTGTGGTAGCGCAAGTAATATTTATGAGAGACGGAATCACTTGGCGCGTTACTCCCCAGTTAAGCGGGAATGCAACATATTAACACAGCTGCACTCCGGTTGGCTGCCGGCCTGGTGTTGCTAAGGACAAACCTCATCCCATCTTTAGCTTCAGATACCAATGGTCGCGGGTTCAAACCCGGCGGAGGACGATAGATGATTTCGTTACTTCCTTCGGAAGGGAAGTAAAGCCGTTGGTCCCGTGTCGTAGATTTGCAGCACGTAAAAGCACAAGCCTGATAAAGCGGCATCTGAGCAGAATTAAGCTGTTTTGCACGCCCAATATAGAATGGGACGCTGAGAACCACAGTAGTTAAAGGGCGTCAATAAATAAAACTTAATTTCCATTTACTCGCCTGCGGTGCCACAAGTAGTAAAAGCGGGCGTCAAACACTATAAAAAAATACCACTGACATGATCTTCGGCTGGGATGTGCTGGAATACTTGAGATTACTTTATTATTATTTTATTTAATAAGCATAAGTTCCTGCAAGTATAAATAATACAAATTCGTTCGTTGTTGGTGTATTGAAAATTAAAAGTACTACTCGCAAATGCAGTAACTAGAAAAACGAAACTAGATCTCTATAATTTCAGCAATGATTAGTATTATTTAAGAAGAAGAGAAGTATAAAATGTGTTAAAATTCTACTAGCTGAATTACATTAACCTCAGTCCCCGAAATGCAAGACGTGTCCCTCGACCATTTGACATGGGGAAGAATGTTTCGATGTGAACACGTACTTCAAGCCCTTGCCTTGACAGAACGGATTCCTTCAATATAATCGTTCAAGTCATTAGAATGCACACATGGACGTCAAGCATGGACCATTGGATAAGTACGGAAGCGAATGTTTAGGTGACAATACCGATGGACTGAACAAGATCAGGGTTTTCTATTTGCCAGAAGAAAATTATTATAGACAGAAAAACTTATTTAACCATCTATAGCATTAACAATACATAGAAAACCAAATTAATGAACTTTCTATTTACGAACTAATGCAACTTTTGTTGATAACTTTATTAAGATTAGAATTTATTGTTTTAATTTTATTTAGGTGTTTCAGTATATTCAAATAATTGTAAAGCAGTGAAGTAAATACGCAATAAAACGGTAACTAATGCTAAGGATGATTTATATGTATTAACATTGATTGATTTCTCTAGAATATAGAGAACATAAGAATGTTGCCAGATATACTGGTGGCTTACTTAACCATCGGGCAACATTCTTATTTCATTTTTCTTCCTCTAAAACCTTTCCGAAACTTGAGAATTATATAGATTTCAAGTATAATATTGACTGACTTATGCCACCACTCCTCAACAAAGCAATGAAATCTAATTACTCTTGCGAAGTCCTTTGCAGGAAACATCGTGAAGATGAGAACACTAAACAGCTGTCACATGAGGAACGTAAACTGTCCAATCACCTGGGCCTGCTGAATTCTGTTTTAGCACCAAGCTCGTGCATTATTTAACTCTAAAAATCCTGGTTTTTGCTGATGTCTCGACATTCCTTTTCCAGAATGCCAGCAAACACCTCAAAGTGATGGTTGAGAGCTTTGATGGTGTGCAGCTTGGTTTTGGTACCTAGAGTTCCCTCAACTCTGGGACAGCCGTAGAACACTCGGCGAACTCTGCTGTGCACTAGTGCCATGGCACACATCATACATGGTTCTCTGGTCACGTATACGTCGTAACCGGTGCAAAGATAAGGGCCCGTATTGTCCTTCCTCTTGCGACAGGTCTGGTCTTTGAGAAACCACTGTCTCTCACTGAGTTCCCATGCACCACCTCCCTGTGTTCTTGCAACCAGGTCCACGACCATCATGACTGCATGTTGCACAGGATGAGACTTGCGTTCGTCACAAGCCACCGCGATCACAGTTCGTGCGTTTTGTGGGTCCACCATAATCGCTCCTACCCCCACGTTACCGGCCTGTCTGCTCTTGCGAGCAGCTCCTAGGGCAAGTCTCATAAACCTTTGATGCTGCAACATTTCTTTCTCATCGAACAATGTCCCTGTCAGCACCTTCTCCAGATACTTGTCCTCGTGGAAGTTGCAGGGCCAGAGTTTTGCTGCCTCTATATACTGGGCTCGAGTTATTGCAGCATTCGCTGGCACTTGCACCTTCTTGGGACTGAGCCGCAGACCCTGAAGGTCGACACCCATTTCCTTTAGCTTCTTGAGACAGGTCTGAGGATCATCATCCTCGGCCAGACAGAGAATCACTCCAGATGCAGCAGACACTCGCTTTAGGTGCTGCAACGAGGGTATGGGCAAATGTGCATTCAGTTCCTGGATGATTCGAGAAGTGTGCTTGGAGTCAGCTATCTCGTCCACATAGACGGCAACGCGAGACATCTGGCCCGTTGTTAGGTCGTCTGCGAGAACTGGCCTGAGGTGCCAGGATCCGAGAACTTCGTCATCTTCTAGCTTCATTCTCTTGGTCTGGGGGCAATCATCTTCCATTGCGTCTGCAAACAAGACAACACAGGGGTATCCGCTGTTATACTTACTATACGAAATTCGCCTTAGGTGCTAAACTAGAATTAATTCCAACAAATAATCAGATCTTAGGCTGTACACCTAACACGATTAGTCTGCACAGACTAAAAGAAGCATAATGCTACCATTCACCTCACATAAACATATACAATAAAGAAATATGATGTGAGGGTAGGAGTCTCCCATCATCGTTATTAACCATATCTGAACCACCAAACGCATAGATTGCTTTAATTTCTAGTCATATCTTGTGAATCAGCTGATGGTGTTAACTCTCTGAAATGTAGCTTTATTTTTAAGTTTAGCTTCAACTCTTAGTAATCTTCATATTCAACTTCCAGGTTCTGAGAAACGAAGATATTGTCCATCATTTACTCAAAATTGCACACTGACATAGTTTATCATCCGGATCAAAAAGAATATTGTTACAAGTTGAAGCTCACAATAGTTTTTACATCCTCTTCCTCAAATAGTTGAATGTAAACAGGCATTGGGCTTTCGGAGGATGGGCTAATTCATACACGACCATTAATTTCCTTCGAAAGCCATATTTGTGATGTGATGTTTCTTAAAAGAGTAACTTTTCATAACACTTACGAGTGCGTGTCAAAAAATGTCTTCTCTCAAACGCTGATCAAATAAAAGCTGTTCTCAGTATAATGCACCTTGTGAAAGCCATTCAAATCTGATTTCTTCAGCTGCCAGGATGTTCGGAGAAGCTTTGGGATCTTTCCACAGCTGATGACCATCTAGTACATAAGGACGGCTAGTGGTTTACACAGATAATATTTCCTTCTACATCTGCGCAAGCTAACCAACTCGCATGTAGGCTTGCACTGGCTGAACAGTTAGCTTCCTTGCATCGGAACTGACATCGTGTCACTTTATAATGCCAGGAACAGAAAGAAATCCAATACGCGGGCCATTGACTCCAACGTTTAGCCCTGCCTGGAAGGAATTCTTATAGAAACTACCTTTCTTATAGAAACTACCTTGTGTTCAGCTATTTTGTAATGCTAAAATTCCTAAGTTATTATGCGATTTGTGCCAGATACCAAACAATTACCAAGATGCCTGTTTATAAATGTCAGTTTTTCGCTACAAATTAACTCTCACTGACCAAATTAAGGAGCTTGTTTTACCATTTTAATTCTATAATAATTAACTGTTTTGCAACAGTTTATGTTAAACTGCAAAACCCAGCAAATGTGTGTGTTCATATCAAAAGTATAAATAATGTAAGAGGCATTATAATAAGACAATTACTCTACCTATCATGAACCTACAATAGGTATATTAGCTTCTGAGGGGTGAATTAGGTAATTTCAAATGTTGCATACCGCCACTGCACTGAGCGAATTTCCCCGCAGTTGAAGGCATTGCCATGCTTCTGAAAAGGTTAACGCGAGTTTTATCTTTTTTCTTATAGAAACCTCTCAGATAACGCACTGATTATTCTGGGAAGTCGCCGACGTTTTGCAGTCCACCAAAGAGCGCGTCACTTCAGCCAATGCATGAGTAGAAACCACAAATGACAGAAAGACGTTAACTACACGTGGAGTAAAAACAGAGTTTTCTCTCTCTTGTTCATCTCATTCATGTAGTTTTCTTGTAAACTTACAGGTGCTAGTGGTGTTTACTGTGTGTTCTTAAGCACGTGGACATATCTAGCTTTGGCGCTAGAAATAATAGTAATAGTCAATAATGCAGCTAAAGGGATTCGCTTAGACAGTTGTTCAGCTTTCGCACGTTAAACAAGAGGTGCGTGATTAAGGACTCAGCAAGGATTGTCACATGCATATGTCGGTACTGGAACAGACTGAACTATTTCAGGCAGGAAGGGATCTTGGTACGATACTCATGCCTTCCAGCTCTTGTGTCACGTGGAAAAAGAATCACGATCTTGCATGCAGGGTTGCATTGAGGACTGCTTATATTTGTCTTCTAGAAGTATTCGAGAATCCTTGGCTTATTCACATCACGAGCTGCATGCTCAAATATTTCAAGCTTGATTCAAAAACACAAGTTTGAAAAGCAAGTGTTATTGTGTTAGATATTGCAGTTATCATTTCCGGCTAAAGATAAAAATTCCCACCATGTCCAGCAGAAAAGAAAAAATGATAAGATTCGCAGAACATAATTTAGATGTAGCCAGTCCAGCTCCTATAAAAGCCGTGCTTTTGGAGAGAATTCGGGAATGCAATATACAAAAAGTGTATGTAATAGACGAAATGGCAAAACAGTCCTCAGGTTACCACCATATCACTGTTGTCTCAAGTAGATTGAGCTGCACTCCATGCCGTAAGAAAGCGGAATTTGACTCCTTCTGTAAGTGACAGTGTTGAGAGAATGTGTACCGAATTAGACTCGAGTGTGTGGGAAAGATGTGTGCAGGCACCATGTAGCAACATTGTTTCACCCAACAATACTTCGTTTGTGATACACAGAGTGAAAATGACAGTGACAGCGAAGTAGAAAATGTGGTTAGTTGTTATTAGCACTGAGTATTACTCTCTTTGCCCTTGCTAATGTTGGTACTCTAATAAATAAAAGTCCATGCACATAACGTGTTTACTTGGAGAAAACATGACAACTTTGCTTTCTGTGTCACTGAATACCGGCAATCTTATCGCAGCCTTTGATGCCGACATGTTAACCTTTTCAGCAGCACGCTAACACAGTATACAGTATGTGATTCATTGTGAGCAACGAGCTTTATTGGACATTTTTGTGCATGAGAATTTATCCAAAAAGTGCATAACAAGTTATTAACCCTTTAACAGGATGAAATGAAATGGCGTTTTATTTATGGACGCTCTTGAACTGCTGGGTTCTCAGCGTCCCACTCTATATTGGGCGTGAAAGACCGCTTAATTTTGCTCAGAGGCCTCCTTTATCAGGCTTGAGATTCTTTTACTTGCCGTAAATCTACGATATGGGCCCAACGGCTTTACTTTCCTTCCGAAGGAAGCCATGCTAAGGATTTTTACACCTGAAGAAATGCATCGTCCTCCGCCGGGTTTGAAACCGCGACCCTGGGTGTATGGAGTTAGCATGGTAACCATTACACCACGGAGGGCGACGTGTAACAGGATGGAATACTTATGCACGTGAGACAGCTAGAAAGCTAGTTTTCAAGGATGGCATAACAAACCTTATAGATTAGTTAATATATATATATATATATATATATATATATATATATATATACACAATCTTAAGGATATAACGCTAACCATTCATCACCATATCCAGTATGGTCCATTTAAATCTCAACTACTTTAATGGGCCATAATTTCTCTCTGAAAGCTCGTAGATATGTGAAATTTGTTTTAATGAGATCTCAGTGGCTCTGGGTGAACCAGTACCTGTACATTGTTTACTACTTTGTTGATTTAGATGGCAATTTCGAGCATTATATAGTCTTTGGTTTGCACTGGTAACAGAACTATAGTACGGATTTTATTGCGAAAAGTATTGGAAGACAAGTTCATTGATAACACAACGGGAACTAAGAAGAGAATTCAGTGCGCGTGATGTTCCAACAAGGGCAACAATTTTATCGATAGTAAGAAAGCTGGCTTACCGTCAATGAGACCATCTGTTGATAGTGAACTCTCCAAAGAAAGCCTTACATCGATTGACACAGGCTATTCATATGGGCATGTGAAGAAATCGGGATTGTGACCATAAGGTGAAGCAGATTATGAAAAACCAATGCGTTGTTGCCTATGTTTCAGGGTTTTCTTATTCTACGTCCACGCATTCTCTCCACAAATGGTTTACAGATGAGCCATGTAAACAGAAAATACAGGGCTGCTGTAAACGCACATATCATCCAGGAAACATCACTGCATGATGGAATAAAGTGCGCGGTATCAGCTTCCAGGATTGTTGGTACCGTGCTCTTTGATACGACTGTAGTTTATACGGGCATCTTCAATATCTTTGTGGAGCAGCTGGATGACATCAAATTGACAAAGGTTAGTCTCTAATCTAACTTCGCCATGCAACTTGTAACCAGTTTCTTTGATAATTGAATAATTCCAAAAGGTGTGTAGCCTCCCAGATCATCTGATCTAACCTTGCTGGAGAAATAGTGTCTAAGAGTAGACCTCGGACAACTGCTGAACTCCGTGAATTGATCAATAACGAATAAGAAGCATTGGTGAGGATACTCTTGTAGAACATCACAGAATATGGTGAAACGAGTGCAAATTACACATGGATGCTGATGGAGGACGCTTTCAAAATTTGATCCGAAGAACAATGAACAATGTAGGTAAACTCCCAACTGTGTATTATACTTTCCCACTGTACTTTAACTATGTAAGCAAATTCCAAACTTTTACATGTAGCAAATGCAAGTGTTCTGAAATTATAAGTATTCCGAGAAAAAGTATGATACCGACGTTTGTTTGGCTATTTTTGGAACTGAGGCGCATATTCCAAAATTATATACCAGTCAAAATCAGCTTCTGCATATCTATTTGTCGCCCAGAGCTAGAGTTAATTTAGTAGACAAGTTTTATTATTTAAGATTTGTATTGATGTAAAGGCATTATAATAAGCTCTAAATAAATCACCCCTTCGTATTAATCATGAAGTTAAAATTTTACCTTTTTTGCAAACATTCATTCGTAGGTATTCACCACCCCTTCTTTATCATCACCAAATATTTCTTTGTTCTACTTTAAAACTTCTTCTAAAGAAGAAGTACACGGCATGAAATTTAAAATAAAATGAATAGTCTTATTACTTGCTTCCTTGTAAGTAGAAGCGAAGTAAGGGAGTACCATAGGTTAAAGTGATAGTCAAAAGCTGGTTACTATGTGACTGAAGTTCCTTTGTTTGTATGGACAGGAGTCGACAAATTCCCGTATGAGAAAAGTTTTTAAAGCTGAAACCAAAAACAAAGAATATCTCAAAAACGACCAACTCCACGAAAAAAATGTATATAAAATAAATTGTGTGTTGTAATGTGCTCTACATTTTTGTCCATCTCTTACGGTTTAGCAGTTATGCAAAATTCCGTAAAATTCATCCAGAATAAAGTAATCTTCAGATGCTACTCTCAGAAAATTCAAGATACACATTTTATTTTCAGCTAAATATCTTTAATATACCATATTTTAATCAAAATCGTTAGAGCCATTTTTTAGAAAATCAAACATTTCGAAAAAAAATTCCATGTAAAGGGTAGCTGGGGTAGGGGCATTTTTCTCAAAATCTTCGTGTCGCATTCCTGGAAGGTACTAAACTTAAATACCAAGTTTGTTATTTTACCGACTTTTCGTTTTTGAGTTATCTTGTTCATAGATACACGGACACACACGGACCTTTTTCTGAAAATACTTTTTTTGATACAGGGGACCCTAAAACATGTATTTCCAGTGAAATCTCGGTATTGACTTTTCAGGTGGAATGCAATACCTTCTCTATACACTATGTACATAGTACGTGTAGAGAAAGTATAAAGTTTGATGGTGGAGGTGTTAAATTCCTTCTGCACGAAAAGTAAATCATGCATTGCTTTGCTGGATACTAAAATGAACTATGAACCTTCACTATGCCATCTTTCTAGCTTTCTCCCAGTCACTCTTTGAACAATGTACTTCTTGCGGTTTTTGCTAATTGGCTATAATCCTTCTGTGATGTCAATAAAAAAATCTGATGTGTTCCATTCACATAACTTTCTCTACATCTCTGCAACAAATTATTGTTAAAAAACTTATGCTTCTTTTTACCTCATGTTAATCGAGAAAAAGTAGTCTTATTACTTGCTTCCTTGTAAGTAGAAGCGAAATAAGGGAGTAAATAAAGTTAAAGTGATAGTCAAAAGCTGGTTGCTATGTGACTGAAGTTCCTTTGTATGGACACGAGTTGACAAATTTCTGCACGAGAAAAGTATAAGTTTTTCAAAGCTGAAACAAAAAACAAGGAATATCTTAAAAAGAGATCAATAGCACGAAAAAATGTATATAACATAAATTGTGTGTTTTAATGTGCTCTACATTTTTTTGTGTGTTAAGTTTTCGGTTTGGAAGTTATGCTAAATTCCGTAAAATTCATCCAGAATAAAATAGTCTTCAGAGGCTATTCCTGCAATATTCAAGATATACATTTTATTTGTCCGGTAAAATATCTTTAACATAAGAATTTTTAATCAAAATCGTAAGTCATTTTTGAGAAAATAAAAATTTTCGAACTTTTTTCCATGTAAAGGGTAGCTTGGAGTGGGAGGATTTTTCTTAAATCTTCGTGTCGCATCCCTGGATGATACTAAACTTAAATACAAAGTTTGGTATTTTACCGACTTTTCGTTTTTGTTCACAGACACACGGACCTTTTTCTGAAAAGACTTTTTTTTTTGGATACAGGGGACCCTAAAACGTGTATTTCTGGTGAAATCTTGCTATAGAATTTTGAGTGGAGTGCAATACCTTCTCTATACACTATATATAGTACGTGTAGAGAAAGTAAAAATAGAATATAAGTTGGGAATTATATTGTTTCCGGTAGAAACTAGTTTACGTATTTACCTTAATAGTACATGTCGCCCTCCATGGTGTATTGGTTACCATGCTAACTTCATAGACCCAAGGTCGCGGATTCAAACCCGGCGGAGGACGATGGATTTTTTCGGGTGTAAAAATCCTGAGCATGGCTTCCTTCGGAAGGGAAGTAAAGCCGTGGGTCCCGTGTCGTAGATTTACGGCACGTAAAAGAACCTCAAGCCTGATAGGAGAGGCCTCTGAGCAAAATTAAGCGGTCTTTCACGCCCAATTTAGAATGGGACGCTGAGAACCACAGCAGTTAAAGAGCGTCCATAAATAACACGCCATTTTTATTAATAGTATATTAAAAGAGGTCTATAGTTCCAAAATAGAAATGAGTGTTTCAGTTGAAAGAGATCTGGGTACGAAGCAAGAGTCATTTCTAAAGGGTTTGCAGTAAATAGATGGAAGCAAGTACCAAAAGATGCAGCTGGTTGTATCAGCAAGTGTAAATGCAATAATTGAAGCCTGTATCATTTTTCTTCACCATGATCAAATAACCTCACAAACATGT
Source organism: Hymenopus coronatus (assembly GCA_030762935.1). Taxonomy (NCBI): domain Eukaryota; kingdom Metazoa; phylum Arthropoda; class Insecta; order Mantodea; family Hymenopodidae; genus Hymenopus; species Hymenopus coronatus. Next base: position 149,637,217 of record CM060895.1, read on the forward strand.
CCGTTAATAACGTTGGAATGCCAAAAAGAGAGAATCTGAAAGCGCTGTAAAAGAGAAGAAGAGACGACACACAATTATAAGAACATAGGAGGATCATCCAGAAAATGTCAGACATACTAAGAAACATATCAACACAAAACTTTATTTACAAAGTTACAGTACCTTACTTATTTCTCAACGTAATATCCATTCTGTCAAGACAGTTATTGTGCTACTAATTTTTCAATGTTATACTTTTCTACCGCTAAGTAACTTATTCGTTTTTTGAATGCACAAAATGTTCAGTCAGCTGAAAAGTACATTGCGTTGAAAACCGCGTATGCGTATGACCCAGGATCACAAAATGTAGTTTCATTTACACGCAACGGAAACAAACACTACTGGCGTTTTATTTTCTCTACCACCTGCATAGCAGGTAGTCAAAGTATTGCATTCCAACCAAAAATTCAAAACAGATTTCTCTGAAAATACACGTTTTAGGGTCCCCTGAAAACAGTTAGTAGCACGTCCGTGTGTGTGAAAATGTGCTGGAAAGTAAATGTTTACATTAATTTGTCTTACTTTCCCTGACCAAAGGAATTTTCTACGATTAATCATGCAGTTATTGTGAACATGTGTTTTGTTTCATGTCCGTTTTAATGAAAACACAGATTTTAAAATATGAGTATCTTTCTTTATTGGCCTCCACTATCTCTATAGGTACACAATGCTCTCCTTCAACTCTTGATTTCAGGTTTTTATTTACCTTTTTCTCTCTGCTTAGTACACAGGTAGAGAGGGTATTGCAATCTACCAAAAAATCCGATACTGGGATTTCACTGGAAATACACTTTATATAAAAACGGCATTTTTAGACAAAGATCCATGTGTGTGTATGTATGTAAGATCATAACTCAAAAACGAGATGTTCAAAATATCCCCCACCCCAAACTACCCTTTATTTGGAAGATTTTTGAAATATTCGATTTTCTCAAAAATGGCTTTAACAAGCTCAATTAAAATACCATACCTATATTAAAGATATTTTACATGACATAAACTGGATATTGAAGTTATAAAACTAGACAGACAAAGTAACGTAATAATAAAACATTGAGGAAAACGAATGAAATAAAACAAATTAAATAAATAAGAAAGAAAGAAAAATAACGCGAATAAACAGAGAAAGTTTAAGTAGAGAAACAAAGTAATAAATAGAATACAATCACAATTAAAACAGAATCAAATCTATTTAAACAATGTTAGCTATATTCAAAGGGAAAAGAAACGGGAAATAAAAGTGCTTGAAACACGAAAGATGAAAAGGTAGCAAAGCAAGCGAACAAAAGGGTAGGGCAAGCTAGCTGATAAGGAGTAACTGAGCTACAAAATGCACGCTCCAAGACACACAGAAAGTGTAATCAGGCGTTGCGTCTAAAATCATGAAAATGTGATAAAATTTGATGTGTACCATTCACATGACTTTCTCTATATCCCTGCAACAAATTATTCTTAAAAAGCTTATACTTCTATTTACTTTATGCTAATCAGAAATAGTCTTATTACTTGCTTCCTTGTAAGTAGAAGCGAAATAAGGGAGTACCATAGGTTAAAGTGATATTCAAAAGCTGGTTGCTATGTCAATGAAGTTCCTTTGTTTATATGGATAGGAGCTGGCAAGTTCCTGTATGAAAAAAGTTTTTCATAGCTGAAACCAAAAACAAGGAATATCTCAAAAACGACGAACTCACGAGAAAAATGTATGTAACATAAATTGTGTGTTTTAACGTGCTCTACATTTTTTGTGTAGTAAGTTTTTGTACATCTCTTACGGTTTAGCAGTTATGCAAAATTCATCCAGAATAAACTACTCTTCAGAGGCTATTCCCAGAAAATTCAAGATATACCTTTTATTTGACAGGTAAATATCTTTAATATACGGATTTTAATCAAAATCGTTAGAGCCATTTTTAACAAAATCAAAAATTTCGAAAAAAGTTCCATGTAGTTGGGGTTGGGGGGATTTTTCTCAAAATCTTCGTGTCGCATCCCTGGAAGATACTAAACTTAAATACCAAGTGTGGTATTTTACCGACTTTTCGTTTTTGAGTTATCGTGTTCACAGACACACGGACACACACACACACACACACAGAAATACTTTTTTTGGATATTGGGGACCCTAAAACATATATTTCCGGTGAAATCTCGGTATCGAATTTTTTGGTGGAGTGCAATACCTTCTCTATACTCTATGTACATAGTGCGTATAGAGAAAGTAAAAATGCAACACAGTTTCGGTGAAAGTAAGAGTGTAGGCAAATCCTAGGCGAATAGACTGTTGCGAAAGTCGAGGTGCACATCGACACTCCGTGTAGTGAAGTAGCTCACAGTGAAATGAGAAGGTGAGACACCTACTATAATTTGGGGAGGCCAGGAGAAAAGTGAAACATTACGTGCGGGAGCAGAGTTTTATTCAGGTTTCTCCTGCACACACAGTTCTTTAGCTAGCCGGCGATCCAACCCGTTACCTCATTCCCGTCCAAAGCCCCGAAACAATATCCTGAATTTCTCTTTTGTATAACTGGTACGCAAACTCTTAATACACAACGAATACCTTTCTAAGAAACATACTCCTTGTTATACCTTTCAATTTTAAACTACTTCAACTTTTCTCAAACGGAAGTCAGCTTTAATTTTCCATATCACCTTTGTTTTTACTCCTAACCATTCAAAGATAATCGAAATTCAATTTTTTTTCATATAAATGTAGCTTTTAAAGAGTTTCACAATCACTTTAGCCTTAGTATATTCCCTTATTTCACTTCTGATTACAAGGAAACAAGTATCTCCATTAGCATACGTAGACAAGAATAGAATGGAACACACATTTTTTCTTTTTCTATATTAACATAGCTGCCGAATGATACACAAATGTCTGTTTATAGAAAAGAGTTGAAAAAGTTGCCAAAAATGAAAAACAAATTTACATCATAACCATATCTGGATACCATCATGAACCCTAGCGCGTTTCCATTTGCGTGGAATCAGACGTGGAGCAACATAAAACCCCTGGCTTCTCTGCTTCGAAATGCAAAACTGCACTGATGTGCAATATATTGAAAAACAATAAAATAATTTACTTTCTCCAGCATGTAATGTATATAGTAGATAGAGAAGGTGTTGTATTCCACCCAAAATTTCGATACCGAGATTTTACCGGAAATACAGGTTTTGAGAACTTCTTGAATAAAAAATCTTATGTGTTACACTCACATGACTTTCTCTAGCTGCTCTACAAACAAACTTCTTACAAAAGACTATTCCTCTTTCTACACTATGCTAATCGAGATAAACATTAGTAACATGTTCTTATCACTTAGTTCCTTATAAGTAGAAGGGACACACTAGGCTAAACCGACAGTCAAATGTTTTAAAAGCTGTCGTTATGCGATTGCCATTGCAAATCGCTTCTTTGCTTGGCTAGGAGTAGAACAAAAGAAAAACGGACACTTCCTGTCTGAGAAAAATATAAGTACTTTACAATTCAAACAAGGAATATCTCGGAAACGGTTACCTCCACAATAAAAACGTAAAGGACATAAATTGTGTGTTTTGACGAGATCTACATTTTTGTGTAGTAAGATTTCGTCTATCTCTTATGGTTTAGCAACTAAGTAAAATTCGGCAAAAAGCATCCAGAGGCTATTCCCAGAAAATTCAAGATATACATTTTATTTGTCATGTAAATATCTTAAATATAAGAGTTAGAGTCGTATTCCCTTATTTCTCTTCTATTTATAAGGACAATTTCTGCTAATGTTTATCTTGATTAAGGATGTAGAGAGTCATGCGAATGGAAGGTATTCCTACAGTTTTACCTGTGATCAATCAAACCCATTGTGCTGGGCTTCGCTCCGAGTTCGGAAAGGTTGAACTGCCACTAAAGAACGTACTTGGTAATTTGAGAGGTTTCAACTGATAAACGCCTTGTTCCTCATTACAATGTAAATATTTGTAAATGTATCTGTGCGTTGACGTATGGTCCTCATTACAAGCAGCTCACCAAAACAAGATAACGTCACAACCACACTTTGGGAGTGTTCGATTCTTCTTAGCACGTGGCAAGTAGCATGCGCGCTGGAGTGTGTGTGTGTGGACAGCTTAGCTCAAAAACTTGCTTTTTAAGTTTGGTATCTGCCAAGGATGCGACGACACGAACATTTTCAAGAAAATCCCCCCACCCCAAACTACCCCTTTACATGGAAAAAATATTCGAACATTTTCAGTTTGTTAAAAATAGCTAACGGTTTTGATTAACCCATAATTGCATGGTGTTAATGATTCATTAAAGTTCCTATAATTTTCAATGCACTTTTTTTTTCGTATTTTGCTAACGCTCAGCAACAAAAGTAGGCTAGTTATAGCTATATTAATATTTTTGCAATAAATGTGTACTGTTTTTTTTTAATAAAAAGAGAGCAAAATCCTTGCAACTGCAGTTAAATGTAACTCCTTCGGCAATGAAGCGTGTCATCACATCGGTCATTTTCCTTGGGCCCTTCATATCTTTTGAAGGTCTGACCTTCCTCGCTCCGCTCTAAAATGTATCGGTTATATCAGATCTCTTATTATGATACTACTACTAATAAAATATAATTGAATATATTAATACCGTATTTATTGAGTGATTACAGTGCACATGTATGTAAGAAGAAGTATTTTCAATTCAGAACATTAAAACTAATGTTTAATATTGATGAAGTGACACAATTATATTGTGGCTTGTCAGGGGATTAAGAACAATACAATGGCAAGTTGCAAGTATGAAATATGACAGTTTTCTTATTGTTATGAGTGCGATGTCTTCTTTATTATAATTGCTTCTCGTCGTGTGACCTCCCGCTAGTCTGCTCGCTTTGTCGACTCGTTCATTTTGTAGTAAACAAATCGACTCTCAGCTCAGAATCTGCTCATCGCCTTTCAACCTAATTTGTTTTTCCTCACGGCTTTAATGCTTGGAAATTCCTATATCTGTTCATCACATTAATTCAAGACAGTGTAGCAAAGCAAGGTCGCCTCTTTAGCGCGGTGTACCGGCGCGGGGTACACTCAGCCTCGTGAGGTTCCTGGGGGGAGCTACTTAATGCAGAAGTAGCGGTTCCAGGTCATGACAGCAATAAACGGCCGAGGGGGTTCGAGGAGCTCACCACGTCTCACCCTCCGATATTTTTTCAATTATATTAATATTATTTAATATAATAATTTATTATGCACTCTATAATAAAAGACCTCTTCATTCAATTAAAGTAACAACTAAACCCCTATTCTGAAAATCATAACTAATCTATTTTCGGTTTTCGACCCTTCATCAAATATTATAAATTTATCAATTAGTTGATTAAGAACTTTAATTGGGCTTATATTAATTCCAAACCCATGAAATGTGTCATGGACCGAGATGGGGGACGCAGCGGCCGGGCGGTAGGCCAACCTTCCTTATGAGCAAATCTATTCCCAGAATGCCAGGTTTCTTTATCAATTTAAACCGGTTTCAAAGTCATAAGTACACAATACACGTTATTACTAGAGCCCGAAGTTTTATGTAATATCAAGGTGCGAAATATGTACATATGTAACAAAAACATCAAAATATGTAATGAAATATGTGTATCAACAAACTATGTAACATAATGTAATATTCTAAATGCTAACATTACTACCTCAAATCTAAATGCTGACTGCAAATTACTCAGAATTTTCTAATTTGATGGGTCTGTTAGTACGTAAATTAATTACAATGAGTTGAAATTTAAATACTAAATATAGAATTAATTATAGTGAAAATGTTTTGTTTTATGCAGAATTTACCTAAAATTTGTTTTCAAGTAGGTAATTACGAAATAAGAAATATATGTTTTGGATTATATTTATTAAAATTACTCATTTCACATAATTATTTTACTTAAAATTTAGACGGTAAAGCAGTGTTGAAATACTGAACCAATGTATCAATGAGTGAAGCAATCAATTCAAAATAATTAAACTTTATAATGAGGAAGCATTTTCAGTTGATGAGATGATAATGGTGTTTAAGGGCGCTCAACTGCCGAGGTCATAAGCGCCCTTATGATTAAAACTTGGCAATAGGCAGTAAGAAAATACCAAACAAAAAAGTAAACACAAGTAAAAGAGCTAACACAGTTGAAACGGAAGTAACAGAAACGTCCAGCCCTCTAACCAGAGCTGGATATAAAACTCCATCTAAAATCAACACATTAAAACCAAAAGAGTTTAAAAAACCGCTATCACGCTAAAACGTCAAGGTAAAAGAAACTTTTGCTTAAAATTTAAAAACCCTGTCCACTGCTCTTGGGTCATCTGCTAGGACCTCAGCATGAGAGGCCGGCATGCCCATAGATGACCGAATGTGTGCCAGGTGACCACACTCCAGCAACACATGACGAACTGTCTGTGCCTCCCCACAGAGCGCACAGACAGGAGCAGGTTCACGTTTAAAAAGGTAACTGTGAGTAAAAATACAGTGGCCAATTCTTAGCCGAGCTAGTACTACCTCCTCCCGGCGGAATAAACGAGAGGAGGTTACCCAGTTGACAGGGAGGTCCTTCACCTCTCGCAGCTTATTACCACGGAGAGCCGACCACTCCGCATGCCAAGTCGAAAAAACGGCTCTCCGTACAGCCACTCTAAAATCTTCTGCTGTTGAATGGGTAATCGTAACACTGGGCGCTGTGACTGCCGATTTCGCTGCCAAATCCGCCGTGTCATTCCCTGGCAAGCCAACGTGTCCAGGAATCCATGCGCACTCCACATTAAAACCAGAAGCGTGCAAAATGTGGAGAACGTCCTGGATGCGCTGCACCAAAGGATGGTAATTGTACAGCTCACGAATGCTCTGAAGGGCACTAAGGGAATCACTAAGAATAAGGCAGTCACCTAATTTTCGACGCCGAATATACAGAAGGGCTTGATAAATAGCATATAGCTCGGCAGAATATATAGATGTGCAACTAGGCAAACCGTAAGTAGAAGTTGCGGTGCCAGTGACAAAGGCACATCCAACACCGTCGGGGCTCTTACTACCATCGGTGTAAATACAAATACGGCCACTGTATTTGGATAACAATTTAAAAAACAACGACGAATACTATCAAGAGGCGAAACAGATTTCCCGTAGAGCGTCATCCCGAGATCGACATGGGAGGTAGCGCGTAACCAAGGGGGGTGTATACTCTCTCCCTTGGATAACAGCCGAGGAATGTCAACATGGTGCTGGCGTAGAAGCTCACGGAAACGAAAACCTGCTGGCCTGGGGCTCAGAGAGCGGAGGCAGTATCGCTCGTGCAGCTCAGGGGAGAAAAACGCGTGATAAGTTGGATGCCCAGGCATACACTTCAGCCCACAGCCATAATTAGCAAGCAGCACATCACGCCGACAACGCAGAGGAGGTTCTCCCGATTCGGCGTAGAGGCTAACAACTGGGCTCGTTGGAAAAGCTCCAACGGCCACACGGATGCCCTGGTTATGGACTGTGTCTAACCTTCTGAGCACTGAAGGTCGAGCTGAAGAATACACAATGCTGCCATAGTCCAACTTCGAACGAATCACAGCACGATAAAGACGGAGCAGTGCCGTCCGATCCGCACCCCAAGATTTGCCACTTAGTATCCGTAAAAGATTTAGAGAACGGTCACATCGTGCTCTAAGCTGTGCTATTTGTGGTGCCCAACAAAGTTTCCGATCGAAGATCAAACCAAGGAATCTCGCCTCGTCTGCGAAAGGAAGTAAATCTGGCCCGAGTCGAAGAGACGGCGGCATTTGCAACTTACGGCGCCAGAAGTTAACGCAGACTGTCTTCTCAGCGGAGAAACGAAAACCGTGTTTCGAGCTCCAAGCATAGAGATTGTCCAAACACCGCTGGAGACGGCGTTCCAAAAACGGTGTACGCTGAGAAGTACAGAAGATGGCAAAGTCGTCCACGAATAAACAGGAAGAGACACCTTGAGGCACACATAGTGATATGGAATTTATCGCAATAGCAAATAGAGTCACGCTGAGTACCGAGCCCTGCGGCACTCCGTTCTCTTGAATAAAATGGTTAGAAAAAACCGAGCCCACCCTCACTCGAAAAACGCGGTCCCGCATAAACTCCTGAATGACCAACGGTAGGCGTCCACGTATGTTCCAGTTGTGCAGAGAACGCAATATTCCCGCCCGCCAACACGTGTCGTAGGCCTTCTCGAGGTCAAAAAATATCCCAACTGTGGGGCTGTTCTTAAGAAACCCGTCCATAATCTGAGTTGACAGAGAGACAAGGTGGTCAGCAGTTGAACGTCGTCGTCGAAAGCCACACTGGATGTTCGTCAGAAGATTGTGGGATTCCAGCCACCACACCAACCGTCCATTGATCATGCGTTCCATCACCTTGCACACGCAACTGGTGAGGGAAATAGGACGGTAACTGGAAGGAAGATGGCGGTCCTTTCCAGGTTTAAGAATGGGTATGATGGTGGCCTCCCGCCACTTTTCTGGAAAAATGCCATCAACCCAGACACGATTATAGACCTCGAGTAGGAAATCTTTGCCATCACGAGAGAGATGTTGCAACATTTGGACGTGGATACCATCTGGACCTGGTGCTGAGTGTCGTGAAGAGGAGAGTGCATTGTCTAGCTCTGCCAGGGTGAAAAGGCGATTATAATCCTCAAGGTTGCCAGAAAGAAACGAGAATTCTTGAGATTCCACCTGATTCTTAACTGTAAGAAACTCAGGGGAATAATTGCCTAAGCTAGACACCTGAGCGAAAGCACTGCCTAAAGTATTCGCCACGTCAAATGTATCAACAACAGCTCCGGTAGGTGTTTTGAGACCGGCGATGGGCATATGGTTCGGTTTCCCAGCCACACGTCTTAACTTATCCCATACGACAGAGGAAGGTGTATATCGATTAAAGGAACCCACAAATTTATTCCATGACATCTTTTTGCTATCCTTAATAACCCGCCTAGAATGTGCACGCATCCGTTTATAGTGTATCCGGTTATCCAGTGTAGGAAAACGCTGGAAAACCCGTAGAGCTCGTCTGCGAGCGCGAATAGCATCCCGACAGTCATCGGTCCACCAAGGTACCGGAAATCGACGGCTGTAGGCAGTCGAACGCGGAATGGATTGCTCAGCAGCAGAAAGAATGGTCCCTGTGAGATGTTCGACCAAGTGGTTCACAGAGTCGTGCTCTTCGTAGCTAAATTCAGCCAAGTGGGAGTACAGTTCCCAGCTGGCGTGGTCTAGGCGCCAACTAGGTAAACGGGTGGAACATACAACGGGTGTCAAGACACTAATACGACAAGGAAAGTGGTCACTAGAATGCAAATCCGAGATGATATTCCAGCATAAGGTGACTGCTAGCTGAGGGGAACAAATTGCAATGTCAATGTGTGAAAAACTATGAAATGCGTCAGAAAGAAAGGTGGGCTCTCCGGTGTTCAAGAGAGCAAGATTCTGACTATCCAAGAAGTCTTTAAGTAGCGTACCTCTCGCACAAGCCCGAGGAGAGCCCCAAAGAGGGTGATGGGCATTCACGTCGCCTACCAATAAAAAGGGTGGTGGCAACTGCGAAATGAGGTGTTCTAAGTCGCTGTGCGAGAGGTCCGCAGATGGAGGCAAATAGATACTGCAAATGGTGAATGAAGCGGAGGGTAGCTTAACGCTGACAGCAACGGACTGGATTGCAGATTGTATGGGTACGGAGTTGGCAAAAACATCATCTCGAATAAGCATCATAGTGCCCCCATGTGCCGGGACACCGTCCTCCGGGGATAAATCACATCGTACGGAGGAGTACTGCCTGATGGTAACGGTGTCCTGTGCACGGAGCTTCGTCTCTTGTAAGCATACAGCCAAGGGTTCATGCTGGCGCAGCAACAAGTCAAGCTCTGGTCGATGTGGTCGAATTCCGCGTATGTTCCAATGGAGGATAGCCATTGAGTATATTATGGGATTAGTTTCAAATCGAAAGACGCTTCTGCAGATTGGGATTAGCTGGTCGGTTCAATTTGTTCTTCTTAGGCGTTGGGCTAGTACTATTTTCAGGAGCACGATCCTGCCGTTTCCGCACTGTCCCTCTGGCAGTGGCGGCAGAATCCTCCTGGTCCATCTCCTCCACAAGGGAGGTCCCTTTTTCAAGAGCAAATTTCGGTCCGAGTAGTTCGAACCGATTGGATGTGCTGATCGGCGAAGACGGCCGTCGCCGATTCACGCCCTCCTCCCCAGATGACCCTTCAGAGGAGGATGCACGTGTGGAGTTGCGTGTACTTTTCTTACCCTTAGATGACTTGGTAATAGGTTGCACATTCTCTTTTAAGAAGTCTTGTCGTACATACTTGGTCTTAAACTGTTTTTCCGGGGCAGAAGACGTCGTGAATTTACCAGCTTTAGTTCCCGAGGTCGAGGCTTTCGGTGACAAGTGTGCTGGACCATTCTGTAAGCTGGCGGATTTGGCAGATGTTGATACCAACTTGGGTGTAGGTGCCGAAGGCTTTGGCAGCGCTTGGGCTAAAATAACCTTTTCCGCAATTGTAGCCCCGTTCATATCGCCGGTCTGTGTTGCGATTTCCCGACGCGGTACCGGTTTAGCTGCAACTGAGCTATAGGTACCGGACCTCGGGGCAGAGGGTTGGCGGAGTCGCAGGAGCTTCCAAGAAGGACACCTTCTCTTTCACCCGTATCTCCTGGATCGCTCGTTCCTCTGCAAAACGGGGGCAGTCTCGGGAACTAGATGGGTGTTCCCCGTTACAATTCACACACGATGGAGCTGAAGCACAAGCCCCATCGTGGGAGATGTCACCACAGTGGACGCAGATGGACTTGCCGGTGCACAACTCACTAGTGTGACCAAAACGTTGGCATTTAAAGCACCTCAGCGGATTGGGTATATAAGGCCTAACTTCGATGGCTTCATACCCTGCTCTAATCTTTTGAGGCAGATCAACCCGATCAAAAGTAAGAAACAGGGTACGAGTAGGCAGGAATTCACCGTTGATTTTACGTTGTACCCGATAAACAGCTGAGACACCCTGAGTCGCAAGATTTTCTTGGATCTCCTCAATGGACAAACCGTCCAACGCACGGGTTGTTACTACACCGCGGGAGGAGTTCAGCGACTTGTGCACCTCGACCTTCACTGGGTAGCTGGCTAACATGGTGGCCTTAAGTATCCTTGCAGCTTGCGAGGCGGAGTTGGCTTCGACAAGAAGTGTACCATTGCGAGCTCGAACGCAGGATTTAACAGGACCAGCAATGGCATCGAGACCCTTTTGGATAGTAAAAGGGCTCACCGTAAGGAACTTCTTACCTTCCTCTGTCCTATGAATAACCAAGTAGCGAGGACCACATGACTCGACTACTTCCTTTCCAACGTCTTTATTAAGGGGTTTTAATTTTGGTGCCATAGAAAAAATGGTATAAATTCATCCCCCAGTGCTCCCCACCCACCACGGAGCCCAACGAGGGGTCACCCCACTGGGGTGACAGGGCTACACAGGGGATATAGCGGGCTCGCCGTCCCACTCACCCTGGAGTTCGGTGTAATACCTAGTCCTGGCCGATTGACTAGGGGTGGGTTAGTCCCTAGCCTCCCGTTTAGGCAAATCAGAAACCAAAGCGGTGTATTAGGCTGCGCACCCTCCCCAGTTACTGAAAGACAGAAGCCCAGGCTCAGGTACGCAACCCTCAACCAACCAGGATATTCCTTTTCACCGACACGGGTCTCCACGCACGGCCTACACGTGGGTGGGCATTTTGACCTTCTGACTCCCTCACCACTCTGAGGTTGCCCACAGAGGGAGTCAAGGTGGCTCGGGACCCCGGGTGCGCCTGACCCGTACCTACCGTAGTAGGTCCCTGGGGGGCATTTTCAGTTGACATTCAATGAACAACCAGGCATTTTCATTTGGAGTCTTGCTTCTTTCAACGTCCAGTGAATAACCAGGGGTCATTGTTTGTCTCCTATCGGATAAAATGGCCTTATAAGCAGAGAAGCTTCTCTACACGTCACACGAAGTAAAATGAGAGATGTTATGGCAAATCGACAGTCACATTTAGCACAATGGATTCCGGGCTGCAGTTATTAACATTTTGAAACTGACTCGTTTTCCTCCAGAATTGGATGGGTTCTAATTTCATTGAGTCATCTTTCTCGTTATCAGAGAAATAGTTGGGGATGGTATTCATTCAATTATAACTTTTGGGATATACATTTGTTTCGAATGTCAGGTTACAAAGGTAGTAAGTAATTTTTCTGAAGAGCAATCCTGTTAACAGTCTCAGAAACGTAATCAGATAAAACTGAATGCAATTAAAGTAAAGCTGCTGAATTTGAAAATGTGACGAACTGTGAGGTTTAATGACAACAAGTTTGAGGAAATATACGCACATGACTCACGACTAACAACAGATTTTCAGCCTTTTTGCCGTTACATCACCACCTCAACATGACTGTCATTTAATACCCTTCTCGAGCTATGAAATTAAAACAAGTTGTTCAGCTAAACAATTCCGTGGTCGAGTGGTTAACGAGCTGACTTTTCATCCAGAAGTCTCAGGGTCGAATTCCGGCTGGGGCGGGGAATTTTCCTATAACCAGAATTATTCCCTATCTCCCACAGAGTCTTGATGTATGAGAGTGAATGTGTGTGTGTGTGTTTAGTAATATAAAAATCTGATGTGTTCCATTCATATGACTTTCTCTACATGTCTACACCAAATTGTTACAAAGCTTATGCTTCTATTTACTTCATGCTAATCGAGAAAAAAAATAGCAGAAATAGTCTTATTACTTGCTTCCTTGTAAGTAGAAGCGAAATAAGGGAGTAGCATAGGTTAAAGTGATAGTCAAAAGCTGGTTCCTACGTGACTGAAGTTCCTTTGTTTGTATGGACACGAGTTGGCAAATTCCTGTATGAGAAAAGTATAAGTTTTCTAAAGCTGAAACTAAAAACAATATATATAACATAACTTGTGTTTGAACGAGCTTTACACTTTTTGTGAGGTAAATTTTTGTCCCTTTCTTACGGTTTAGCAGTTATGCAAAATTCCGTAAAATTCATCCAGCATTAAGTATTCCCAGAAAATTCAAGATATACATTTTATTTATGTAAATATCTTTAATATGCAATATTTTAATTAAAATAATTAGAGCCATTTTTGAGAAAATGAAAATTTTCGAAAAAAGTTCCATGTAAAGGGTATTTTGGGGTGGAGGATTTTTCTCAAAATATTCATGACGCTTTCCTGGAAGATACTGAACTTAAATACCAAGTTTGGTATTTTACCCACTTTTCGTTTTTGAGTTAGTGTTCACAGATACAGCGACCTTTTTCTGAAAATGCTTTTTTTTTGGATACAGCGGACTCTAAAACATATGAAATTTCGGTATTGAATTGTTGGGTGGAGTGCAATACCTTCTCTCTAATAGAGAAAGTAAAAATCAACAAAGATAGTAATTTTTCTGAAGAGCAACCCTCTTAACAGTATCCAACACGCAGTCTGATTTAAGGTCAAATTGCTGAAGTGTGAGGTTTAGTAACGCTTACTTCAAAGTCAACAAGTTTGAAGAAACACGCACACGACTCATGACCGGGGATTCACCACCTCAACGTGACTGTCATTTTATGAAGTAACATAGCTATACTATGACATTAAAACTAGTTGTTCACGTAAACAACAATGGTGTTGTGCGACTGACATTTCATCATTATTCATTTTTAAGTAAAATTAATTAACATTTAAGAAAAATCTTATGTGTTCCATTCACGTGTCTTTCTCTTCATCGCTGTACTTTTACCTACTTTACGATAACCGAGAGAAACAGATGAAATTGTGTTAATTACTTCCTTCCTTGTAAGTAGAAGGAACATAAGGGAATACACTAGGCTAAAATGGTATTCAAATCTTTTAAAAAAAATGCTTGTTATGTGGATGAAATCCGCTTCTATGCAGTGCCAGCAAATTTCCGTGTGAGAAAACTATTTTAAATCTGAAAGAAATATCAAGGAATATTTCAGAAATGGTCAATTCCACGAAAATAAACATAAATTACATAAATTGTGGGTTTTAACGTGATCTACATTTTTACTTTCTCTATACGCACTATGTACATAGTGTATAGAGAAGGTATTGCACTCCACCAAAAATTCGATACCGAGATTTCAACGGAAATATGTTTTAGTGTCCCCTATATCCAAAACAAGCATTTTCAAAAAAAGGTCCGTGTGTGTGTGTGTGTCCGTGTGTCTGTGAACACGATAACTCAAAAACGAAAAGTCGGTAAAATACCAAACTTGATATTTAAGTTTAGTATCTTCCAGGGATGCGACACGAAGATTATGAAAAAAAATCCCTCCACCCCAAACTACCCTTTACATGGAACTTTTTTCGAAAATGTTGATTTTCTTAAAAATGGCTTTAACGATTTTGATTAAAATTTCGTATATTAAAGATATTTACCTGACCAATAAAATGTATATATTGAATTTTCTGGGAATAGCCTCTGAAGACTACTTTATTCTGGATGAATTTTACGGAATTTTAATAACTGCTAAACCGTAAAAGATGGACAAAAACTTACTACACGAAACATGTAGAGCACGTTAAAACACACAATTTATGTTATATACATTTTTTTTCGTGGAGTCATCGTTTTTGAGTCATTCCTTTTGAGTCATTTCTGCTATGAAGACATAATTTTCTCATATAGGAATTTGTCAACTGCTTCCATACAAACAAAGGAACTTCAGTGACATAGCAACCAGCAAGGAACAAAGCAACAAGGAACCAAGTAATAAGACTATTTCTGCTATTTTAGTATGATTAACATGAAGTAAATAGATGTATAAGCTTTTTAATAGTAATTTGTTGCAGAGATATAGAGAAAGTCATGTGAATGGAACACATCACGTTTTTTGAGGTAAGTTTCTGTCTATCTCTTACGATTTACCAGTTACGCAAAATTCATTCAGAATAAAGAGGTATTTAGAGGCTATTCCCAGAAAACTCAAAATATGCATTTAATATACGCTATTTTAATCAAAATCGTAAGAGCCATTTTTGAGAAAATCAGAATTTTCTAACTTTTTTTCCATGTAAAGGATAGTTTGGAGTGGAGGGATTTTTCTCTAAATGTTTTCGTATCGCATCTCTGTAAGATACTACTATACTTAAAACACCAGGCTTGGTATTTTACCGGCTTTTCGTTTTCGAGTTATCGTGTTCACACTCACGGATCTTTTTCTAAAAATGTTTTTTTTTTTTATATACAGAGGACCCTAAAACATATTTCCAGTGAAATCTCGGTATGGAATTTTTTGGTGCATTACAATACCTTCTCTATACGCTATGTGCATAGTATGTGTAGAGAAAGTAAAAAGCCCTACATTTCACTAATTTTACAAAAAAAGGACGGCTTGAAATATCACTACGAAAATGATGTTTACCCTACACCTGGCAACACTGTATGCATCTACTAGCACTTAATCAACGCACTCAGATGGTATCTGGTGGTGGCATCCCGTTCTGTGTACATGTTTTCAAATGTATATATTGCAACAACCACATATTCGGTTATTAGGAATATATAAAATAATTGCCATGACTTTTGAAATGACCCTCAACTTATCACACATTGAAAGTTTCTACTGCTTTTTGGGCAAATGCAATCCTGCACTTCCTGCTTTAGGGTGGCCCGGAAACGGCATTCTTATCAATTGTTCACATTACACAATTACACAAACTACTTACGCAGCGTTTATGCAGATCCCTTTTTACTTTCTCTATAGGCACTATATACATAGTGTATAGAGAATGTATTGCACTCCACCAAAAAATTCGATACCGAGATTTCACCGGAAATATGTTTCAGGGTCCCCTATATCTAAAAAAAGTATTTACAGAAAAAGGTCCGTGTGTGTGGGTGTCCGTGTGTCTGTGAACATGATAACTCAAAAACGAAAAATAGGTAAAATACCAAACTTGGTATTTAAGTTTAGTATCTTCCAGGGATGCAACACGAAGATTTTGAGAAAAATCCCCCACCCCCAACTACCCTTTACATGGAATTTTTTTCGAAAAATTTGATTTTCTCAAAAATGGCTCTAACGATTTTGATTAAAATGTCGTATATTAAAGATATTTACCTGACAAATAAAATGTATATTTTGAATTTTCTGGGAATGGCCTCTGAAGACTAGTTTATTCTGGATGAATGTTTCATAACTACTAAACCAAAAGAGATGGACAAAAACTTAACACACAAAAAATGTAGGGCACGTTACAACACAGAATTTATGTTATATACATTTTTTTCGTGGAGTTGATCGTTTTTGAGATATTCTTTTTTCTTGGTTTCAGCTTTGAAAAACATACTTTTCTCATACAGAAATTTGTCAACTCCTGTCCATACAAACAAAGGAACATCAGTCACATAGCAACCAGCTTTTGGCTTTCACTTTAATCTATGGTACTCCCTAATTTCACTTCTACTTACAATAAAGCAAGAAATAAGACTATTTCTGCTAATTTTACTGGATTAGCATTAAATAAATAAAAGATAAGCTTATTAACAATAATTTGTTATACAGATATAGAGAAAGTCATGTGAATGGAACACAACTGATTTTTTTTTTTCTCGATTAGCATAAAGTAAATAGAAGAATAAGCTTTTTAACAACAATTTGTTACAGAGATGCAGAGAAAGTCATGTGAATGGAACACATCACATTTTATAATATATGTCGCCCTCCGTGGTGTAATGGTTACCATACTGACTTCATATACCCAAGGTCACGGGTTCAAACCCGGCGGAGGGCGATGGATTTTTTTCGGGCGTAAAAATCCTTAGCATGGCTTCCTTCGGAAGGGAAGTAAAAACGTTGGTCCCGTGTCGTAGATTTAAAGAACCTCAAGCCTGATAGAGAGGCCTCTGAGCAAAAATTAAGCGGTCTTTCACGCCCAATATAGAATGGGACAGAGAACCAGAGCAGTTAAAGAGCGTTTATAAATAACATGCCATTTACATTTTTATTTTATAATATATAAGATCACTGAATTTTAAGGTAACCCCTCTCCCGACCTTTCTCCACTGCGCGAGAGATCCGAGAGTCGCCGGTAAAGAAGGCCTGGAATCGTTGCCTTAAATAAATGCTGAAAACATTGAGCATCTGCTCCCAAACAGGCAGTATAGCAAGTTAAATATGTTCTCACTCAGCAGCAGAAATCCCTGTGTAATCTACAGAAACTAACATCATGCAAGAAAGCTAAGCTTAGATGAGTGAGCGAGAATATTTCTGCAAATTGTGCAACCCGATGTAAGTAGGTCAACATTTCCGTAGTGCGCCTTTGCCAGCACCACTTTCCCGGCGACTGTCGGATCTCTCGCGCAGTGGAGAGAGGCCGCGACAGGGGTTACCTTATAATTTAACGATCTTTATATATATATATATATATATTGACCTAGGGCTTAGAGCTATCCAATATTCGCCTGCTGAGGATAAGGGGAAAAACTCCGGGAAAAACCGTATCCGGTTAACTCACCTCGAACTCGGCACCTCTTGAACGTTAGGTAGACACTCTGATACCACACTAAATGGCGGGCTGATACAGGATTACAATGACTTTCAAATGGGCGAGGTTTGTCCTTGAGCGTCACCAGGCCGGCAGCCTGCTGTGTTCACATACTGCACTCCTGCTAGCTGGGGAGTAATGCGCTAAGTGATTCCGTCTGTCATAAATATTACTTGTGCTAAGACAAGATATTCAAATCCCGGGGCCGACGAATCTGTCCCCTCCCCTCCTTCCTTCCTTCGTGATTTCCCTCAGTCGATAAATTAAATGCCGGATTGAATATTTAATACCACCACCAGAGTTCCACATCCAGTCCATTGAAAAATTGAAAATAAATAGTAATAGCGTTTGCGGTTTTATTTGTCAGAGATAGTTAAAGCAGATAGACTGAATGGAACTCTAACGCCATCTACTTGTTGCAGAGCAAAATAGGGCATGTAGCCTCGAGGGCTGGTTTGTATCCGCCTTCTGACTACGTATGGTGCAAGCGGCTATATTAGAGTCCGGAAGTCTGGATGTACATGCATCTGACTACGGATAGTGAATGCAGCTGAACTATAGCGAAGCGCAAGTGATACGGTACAGGATAGTTTTAAAATGTCCACCAAATTCCATAAAAGGGGACAGATCCGTTGCGATATGATCCAGAAGTTAAAGCTACATCAATTAAAATAAGTTTTTTTAAAAATCACCAAATGAATAAGTAATTTAAAGTTAAATGTTAGTATAATTCGATTACAGAATCGCTAACGACTATTCATTTACACACATGTACATAGCTTACCAGGAAATACATCGGCGAGTTGCTCGTTAACGTATATCGCAAAAACAGCTTGATTTAAAGCATGGCTTGACTTTGGGTCGTCTGATAAGATAACAGCGTGCGAGATCAAATTGCTCATCCTGCCTTTTAGTTCTTCTTTTGGTATCAGGATAGTCCATTGTACACGTCAGCATCAATTATTTCCGAAAACGTAACCTAAATTTTCCTTCCAAATCGGTTCTACGTAATAACTGTGGCATTTGGTCAAAACACGATAACACCAAAAATGATTTTTTTTTTTTTTTCTGCTCAGACAGTAGTGAAGTAAAAGAAACAATGCTCCACCGTTTGCTGAAGACCAAATGATTGAGGATTGGTCCTGCAGATACCATGGTTTCACCAAGCGATAGAGGATTATATCTGGAGATATCAGGGTTTCACCAAACAATAGAGAATTGTTTCTGGCGATATCAGGGTTTCACCAAACGAAATAGGTTTGTTTCTGAGATATCAGGATTGCACCAAACGACAGAGGATTGTTTCTGAGGTATCAGGGTTTCACCAAACGAAATAGGTTTGTTTCTGGAGATATCAGGGTTTCACCAAACGAAATAGGTTTGTTTCTGGAGATATCAGGGTTTCACCAAACGATAGAAACTTGTTTTCGAGATATCAGGGTTTCACCAAACGATAGAGGATTGTTTCTGAGATATCAGGGTTTCACCAAACGATAGAGGATTGTTTCTGAGATATCAGGGTTTTACCAAACGATAGAAACTTGTTTCTGAGATATCAGGGTTTCACCAAACGATATAGGATTCTTTCTGAGATATCAGGGTTTCACCAAACGACAGAAACTTGTTTCTGAGATATCAGGGTTTCACCAAACGATAGAAACTTGTTTCTGAGATATCAGGGTTTTAACAAACGATAGAAACTTGTTTCTGAGATATCAGGGTTTCACCAAACGATATAGGATTCTTTCTGAGATATCAGGGTTTCACCAAACGACAGAAACTTGTTTCTGAGATATCAGGGTTTCACCAAACGATAGAAACTTGTTTCTGAGATATCAGGGTTTCACCAAACGATATAGGATTGTTTCTGAGATATCAGGGTTTCACCAAACGACAGAAGCTTGTTTCTGAGATATCAGGGTTTCACCAAACGATAGAAACTTGTTTCTGAGATATCAGGGTTTCACCAAACGATAGAAACTTGTTTCTGAGATATCAGGGTTTCACCAAACGACAGAAACTTGTTTCTGAGATATCAGGGTTTTACCAAACGATAGAGGATTGTTTCTGAGGTATCAGGGTTTCACCAAACGATAGAGGATTGTTTCTGAGGTATCAGGGTTTCACCAAACGATAGAGGATTGTTTCTGAGATATCAGGGTTTCACCAAACGATAGAGGATTGTTTCTGAGGTATCAGGGTTTCACCAAACGACAGAGGATTGTTTCTGAGATATCAGGGTTTCACCAAACGATAGAGGATTGTTTCTGAGATATCAGGGTTTCACCAAACGACAGAGGATTGTTTCTGAGGTATCAGGGTTTCACCAAACGACAGAGGATTGTTTCTGAGGTATCAGGGTTTCACCAAACGATAGAGGATTGTTTCTGAGGTATCAGGGTTTCACCAAACGACAGAGGATTGTTTCTCAGATATCAGGGTTTCACCAAACGATAGAGGATTGTTTCTGAGATATCAGGGTTTCACCAAACGATAGAGGATTGTTTCTGAGGTATCAGGGCTTCACCAAACGACAGAGGACTGTTCTGGAGATATCAGGGTTTCACCAAACGATAGAAACTTGTTTCTGAGATATCAGGGTTTCACCAAACGATAGAAACTTGTTTCTGAGATATCAGGGTTTCACCAAACGATAGAAACTTGTTTCTGAGATATCAGGGTTTCACCAAACGACAGAGGATTGTTTCTGAGATATCAGGGCTTCACCAAACGATAGAGGACTGTTCTGGAGATATCAGGGTTTCACCAAACGACAGAAGCTTGTTTCTGAGATATCAGGGTTTCACCAAACGACAGAGGATTGTTTCTGAGATATCAGGGCTTCACCAAACGATAGAGGACTGTTCTGGAGATATCAGGGTTTCACCAAACGACAGAAACTTGTTTCTGAGATATCAGGGTTTCACCAAACGACAGAGGATTGTTTCTGAGATATCAGGGTTTCACCAAACGAGAGGCTTATTTTTTTTTTTTTTTTTTTTTAATAATACTGTCATAGCACAAAAAGGTCAATTTTGCTGTTATCAAATACTGACCAAATGCCACAGAATTAAAAAAGATACAAATTTGTAGACATAGATGCACATGCATCATAGATTGTTAAAACTAACCAAATATCTACTCGTTCACATTTCTTTCCCAAAACTCGAGCGATTATTTCTTCACGAAAAGCTTACATCAGTTCCGCTTTTTCTATCACAAAGCATTTCCACTTACATTCTGCGTAAACAAAATCACTGCAATATCAATGTACACTAGTTGTAAGTGTTGACTTATGAAAACATGACATAAAATATCGGTTCCATTCAAAACGTTCTCTACATTTCTACAGCAAATTATTGTTAACAAGTTTATTCTTCTATTTTCTTCATGCTAACCAAGATTAACATCAGCAGAAATGGTTTTATTACTTGATTTCTTGTAAGTAAAAGGGTAATAAAGGAATATGCTCTGCTAAAGGGATAGTCAAATATTTTAAAATATGGTTGCCATGTGGATGAAACCCGTTTCTTTGCATTGCGAGGTGTTGTCGAATTCCCTTAAGTATCTTAAAACTGAAAGCAATAACAGGAAATATCTAAAAAAGCTCAACTTCACGAATATATATATCACATAAATTATCTGCATTTCTTTGTACAGTAAGTTTTTTGTCTATCTCTATCGGTTCACCAGTTACGCAGAATTCAACAAAATTCACCTGGAATAAACAGTCTTCAGAGGCTATTTCCAGATAATTCAACCTATTTTTTTTTTAATTTGCGATGTAATTCACATCTTTAATGTACGATACCTATTTTAATCAAAATTGTTATATTGTTTGGGAAAATCAACATTTTCGAAAATGTTTCCATGTAAAGGGTAGTTGCGGTGGGGGGATTTTCTCGAAAATCTTCGTGTCGTATTCTTGGAAGATGCTTAAGTTTGGTATTTAATGGACTTTTCGTTTTTTAGCTAAGCTTCCACACACACAGACACGCGGGCATTGGATTCAGGGAGCCTCAAGCTCGTCAATAAACAATAGGTAACCTATTATCATCAATTCAAACATATATTTCTGGAGATTACTCAGTATGGAATATTTGTGTGCAATACAATACCTTCTCTACACTATATACATAGTACGTGTAGACAAAGTAAATATGGAGGATAATGTTACAATAATAGAATAAAAATACAATTGCTTTCTGAGATTAACACCTTATTTCTTTAACTTATTTACAATCATTTTCCCTAGCAATGTATATAGCTGATATTCCACCCAAAAACCCACACCGAGATTTCGCCGTAAATACTTGTTTCAAGTATGCGACACGAAGATTTTCAGCAAAATCCTCCACCCCAACTACCCTTTATATGGAACAGTTTTAGAAATTTTGATTTTCTCAAAATATCTCTGATTTTGATTAAAATACCATATATTTTAAGATTCATGACAAACGAAATGTATATTCGAATTTTCTGGGAAAAGCCTCAGATGGCCTATTTATTTTGGATACTTTGGTGTAACTCTTAAACCGAGGACGATGGAAACTTACTAAATAAAAATATAGATTTATTTTTTGTAGCGTTAAACGTTTCCAATATATACCTTATTATTTCATTTTTAAACTTTTCTCAAGACAGCTTTCATTCCTTTTCTATTGATTTATTCCCGGGAATACAAAAGAGCATTGAATTTCAATTGTTTCACATAGGGATAACTTTTAAAAGATTTGCCTATCACTTTAGTCTAATATTTGCCTCCTACTTACAAGGAAGCAAGTAGATTATTTCTGCTAATATTTGTGGAACAGCTAGAGAAAGTCAAGTGAATGGAACATCCTATATTTACTTTCTCTACACGTACTATGTACATTGTGTACAGAGAAGGTATTGTATTGAAACCAACAATTCCATATCGAGATTTCACCGGAAATACATGTTTTAGGACCCCTTAATCATTAAAATAAAATAAAAAACGGCAGTTTTAGAAAAATGTCCGCAGCATGCTCAAAAACAAAATGTTAAATACCAAATATTTAAGTTCAGTATTTTCCAAGAATGCGATACGAAATACTCGTACGCGCGAAAATACCCTCACCCCAACTACCCTTTAATGGAACCTTTTCGAAAATGGCTCTAACGATTTTGATTAAAATAGATAGAAGGTTTAAGATACTTTTATGACAAACGAAATTATATCTTTTATATAATCGGTAAACCATAAGAGATGGGCAAAAATTTACTATACAGAAATGAAGATCTCATTAAAACTAACAATTAATGTCATACATATCTCTATAGAGTTAACCGTTTTGGAGATATTCCGGATTATTGGTGTTTAAGCCACTTAAACTTTTCTAGAACGTGAAGACTTCTCCTTTGTTTACTCCTGGCAAAAAAGAATGGATTTTCAATTGTTTCGCATAGCGACCGGTTTTTAAAGTAACTGCCTATCGCTTTAGGCTGTGCATTCCCTTATCTCCCTTCTACTTGCAAAGAAACGAGTAATGCAATAATTCTGCTTCTGTTTGTCTTCATTAACCTTGTCAATAAAAGATGTGTTTGTCGAACAGCTAGAGAAAGTCATGTGAATGAAACACATCAGATGTTTTGTATAGTAATATTTTTTGTTTATTTTTTAGAGTTTACGCAAGTCATCCAGAGTGAAGAGGCTATTCCCAGAAAAGTCAAGATATATATTTTATATTTATTGAACGCAAGTATTTTAATTAAAATCTTACACAGCCATTTTAAGAAAATAAACATTTTCGACAAATATTCGATGTAAACGGTAATTTTGGGATGGGGGATTTTCTTGAAAATCTTTGGAAAATGCTGAACTTATATGACATTTGGTAATTAAGGGACTTAATTTATTGACGGGACCTCAAGTTTAAATTTAAATTATTTGTTTGCTAAGGATCACATTAGCACCATCGTCCCGCAGTTCTTTCACATGGCAGCAAATCTACTGGCATGGAGCTGACTCCTGAACCCACGAAGACATTCGCGATGAAATCTCGGCACCGAATGTTTGGATGCAACATAATACTTTCTGTATCTACAATATAGATTGTACATGGTAGAGAAAGTAAAACTCTGGTTAACATGACTTTCTCTACATCATACTAATCGAGATAAACATTAACAGAACTGTAAGCAGAAGGGAAATAAGGGAATACACTAGGCTAAAGTGATAGTCAAATCTTTTAAAAGCTGATTACCATGTGGATGAAATCCGTTGTACGTGAAAACTTTTAAGAATTTTCAAACTGAAACCAATAATAAGGAATATCTCAAAAAATCATGAACTCCACGACAAAAATGTATATTCCATAAATTGTATGTTTCAAAGAGAAATGCATTTTTTTTTGTGTAGTAAGTTTTGTCCATCTGTTACAGTTTACTAGTTATGCAAAATCCAGAAAAGTTCATCCAGAATAAAGGTCTTCAGAGACTATTCCCAGATAATTCAAGATATACATTTTATTTGGGATGTAAATATCTTTAATATACGGGATTTTAATCAAAAGCATTAGAGCCATTTTTAAGAAAATCAAAACTTTCGAAAATGTTTCCGTGTAAAGGGTACTTTGGGGTGTCGCATCCATGGAAAATGTTAATGTTTCCTGTATACCAAGTTTAGTATTTTACCTAATTTTCTTTTTGAGTTATCGTGTACACAGACCTTTTTCTAAAAATCTGATGTGTCCCATTCACATGACTTTCTCTACATCTCTGTAACAAATTATTGTTAAAAAGCTTATTTTCGTCATGCTAACCGAGATAAACATAAGCAGAAATGTTTTCTTGTAAGTAGAAGGGATACAGTAGAATATACTTAGCTAAAACGATAGTCAAATCTTTTAAAAACCGGTTGCATGTGGTTGAAATCCGTTTCTAAGCAGAGCCAGGAATTTATAACAAGTATTTTACATCTGAAAAAAATAACACGGAATATCTCAGAAATGTCTATTCAACGGAAAAAAAGTATATGATATAAAGTGTGTGTGTTTAACGTGATCTACATTTTTTGTAGTAAGTTTTTGTCTATCTCTTACGCAAATTTCAACAAAAGTCATTAGAATAAAGGTCTTTAGAGGCTATTCCCAGAAATTCAATATATACATATATTTATTTGCCATAAGACATTTTAATCAAAATCATTAGGGTCATTTTTGAGAAAATCCAAATTTTAGATTTTTTTTCCACGTAAAGGGTAGTTTGGGGGTGGAAGTATTTTTCTCAAAATCTTCGTGTCGCACCCCTGGAAGATACTAAACTTAAATACTAAATTTGGTAATTTACTAACTTTTTGTTTTTGAGTTATTGTGTTCACAGGCACACGGACACACACCAACGGATCTTTTTTTGAAAATACTTTTTTGGATACATGGGACCTTAAAACGTGTATTTCCGGCGAAATCTCGGTATCGAATTTTTGGGTTGAATGCAATACTTTCTCTATACACTATGTACATAGTACGTGAAGAGAAAGTAAAAACATGAGGTTTATTCATGGCCAAGCTGAGTGGAAACACTTGCGGTGTGATTCCCCACTATGTGAAATTGATTGGACATATTGAAGGCAATCAGATGACGGTTTGACATGGGCAGCGCGACACAGGGTGGTATGAATAAAACTGAGTATGTGTATGATGTTGGAACTTGAGACGGAAAACAAAGAGCCTTGCTGCATATGCAACCCTCAAAACCTAAGACTTGGGTGCGTAATCTAAACGCCCGAGCGTGGTCTAATTTGTCGCATCTCTTTTGTCTAAATTGGAGTCGGTCTGAATTAGTGCCAGTGAAATAAGGGTGTACATAAATGAATATCGGTGTTTTAACTCTTTATAATATTTATTACATTCAACTTAGTTAAAAATGATATGTCAAATGAAAAAGAAACTCAAGTTTTGTTTGTTGGCACAAGTGCGCATGTGCGTGCAATGTTTCTGCCGCAATCCACTAGACAGCGGTAGTAGCAAAGATGGTGACTAGTAAACAGAAAGCGTTTTGTGTTTTGCAGTTTGCAAAGACCGAATCTGTAGTTACTGTGCAACGTGCGTTCCGTAGTAAGTTCGGTTGTGATCCTCCTAGTGATAAAAACATTCGTAGATGGTATAATCAGTTTAAAGATACCGGCTGCCTTTGTAAAGGGAAGAGCACGGGACGACCAGGAGTAAGTGAACAGACTGTTGAGCGAGTGAGAGAGTCGTTCACTCGCAGCCCAAAGAAATCAGTCCGGAAGGCTAGTCGTGAATTACAAGTTCCTGTGTCGACTGTTTGGAAAGTTGTAAGAAAACGCTTACAGCTACGTCCTTACCGTTTACAGTTATTGCAGGCTCTAAAGCCGACAGACCACGGATTACGTGCCAAATTCGCAAACGACATGTTGTTTCATGACGATTTTGTGGTTCGTGTTGTCTTCAGTGATGAATCGACCTTTCACCTTAGTGGACATGTTAACACTCATAACGTGTGTATCTGGGGCTCAGAAAATCCTCACGAGATGGTACAAATGCAACGAGATTCCCCTAAAGTGAATGTTTTTGTGCCGTATCCCGGCGAAAAGTTTATGGGTCTTTCGTTTTTGGTGAACCTACTGTAACTGGCACTTCTTACCTTGATACACTAGAGCAATGGCTCTTCCCTCAGTTGGAAGAAAATGAGTCAGAGAACTTAATTTTCAAGCAGGATGGTGCGCCACCTCACTGGCATAACGAAGTACGCGATTGGTTGAACGTCACTGTACCCGAGCGCTGGATAGGCCGCAAGGGCCCCAATGACAGGGCTTGCTATGCATGGCCTCCACGTTCTCCTGACCTAACGCCATGCGATTTTTACCTTTGGGGCTTCATCAAGGATCGTGTGTACGTGCCTCAGCTACCAGCTGACCTCCCTGAATTAAGAAACCGGATTGAAGCAGCTGTTGCTACAATTACTGAATACACACTTATCAACGTTTGGGAAGAACTCAGCTAGAGACTTGATGTGTGCCGTGTGACAAAGGGTAGTCACATTGAACATTTATAAGCTTCTTGGTAAAACTGTTTGAGCTCCTTTTTCATTTGACATATCATTCATAACTTTAAGTTGAATGTAATAAATATTATAAAGAGTTAAAACCCCGATATTCATTTATATACACCCTGTACTTTAAAAGCAAGGGTGTACATTCCTCTTTCATGTTCTATGATGCACCGACTATGCTCATCCATGTAGAACACACAAATTTGACTCTCACTCAGGGGAGAAAGAATGACTGGGGTATGTCACACTGGGTAGACTCACAAACAAAAGTACTTCGCTTTAAATTCCTCAGAAGTGATGCTGTTTATTAATACGTGTTATTATTGAGGTACAATCCGTCGACCGACTCCCGACATAGTTCTTGTAGATGTAGAAATATGTGTTTATAACTAGTGCTAATTCCGCGGCCTACAAAGTTTCTCAATTCTACACTCGTCAATAGTTAGCATTTCTGATTGGTTGCAAAGTGGCGCGAAAATAAAGTTGTCACGTGGTTAATTTTGGAAGTTACCGCTCTTTATAATGGAAGAGTCCCGAGCTCCTAACTTTTAGGGAAAAGACCTGTCTCTATAAAACTCCCTATTACTTAGGTCTCTAATGCGCTAAGACAAAAGCATCTGTTTCTGGATTGACAAAAGAAGTAACCTTGGCATATACAATAACAACTTCTCACCCTAATGTTTTGTGTTCTGCAATCTGCCCAGTCTTGGCTATTGAAGCACATATATTTTCTATGTTAAACCTGTGCAAAATAATAATTAACATAATAAAAAGCGTGCTAATATACTCTTGCAAATTCCTTAAAAATCGCACTTCTAAAATGATATTTGCTGACTAGAATATATGGTCTTGCTTGATTTATTGACGATCCAAGCGATGCGGTTCTCTCAGAGCTAAATAAACCCTTGTTAACAAAATATAAGGAAAGTAGCTAATTTGTTCATATATAAGGATGGAATGGTTTAACCCAGACAAAGTCGATTTTATTAATTTATACTATTATGATAATCAGAAATTAATTTTTCATTCGTTCCCATTTGGAGACAGCGTCTCTAGGCTAGTTATTTGCTTTGGAGAACGCCTTTTACTTTCTCTAGCACGTGCCTATATAAAATGTACGTAGTAGAAAGAGAAGGTATTGTATTCCACACAAACATTCGATTTCGAGATTTCACCGGAAATATAGGTTTTAAGCCCCCTAAATCAAAAAACACATTGGTCCAGAATCTACACATTCCGTATCTATTATGTAAGTGGTAGAGAAAGTAAATGTATATCAGGTAGGCCTTTGGACACTCTAGACAGGACACCCACTGGGGATTCCGTGTGTCTGGGCGTTGATCCCAAGAGCGGTTATACAGACGCCACGCCCAAATGTCCACCAGCACTAGGGCAGAGTTCACGTCTTCCACTTTTAACACTTCGTGGGAAACAAATTGTAATATCAATTCCCAAAACTAATATTTTCCTTTAAATGCGCGTAAATGATAAATTCACCACTTTCCTGTGTTAGCGGTGACAAAGAAAACCTGGTACAGCTTAATACTCACATGACTTTCTCAAGCTACTCAGAAAACAAAGTTCTTACAACACCAAGCTAATCAAGATAAACATTAGCAGAATACTTAGTTCCTTATAAGTACAATGGAACTGCGGGAATGCACTAGGCTAAGTGATAGTCAAATGTTATGCGATTGTCATTGCAAATCGTTTCTTTGCTTGGCCAGCAGTAGAACAAAAGAAAAACGGTCACTTCCGTCTGAGAAAAGTATAAGTACTTCACAATTGAAACTAATAACAAAGAATACCTCGAAAACGGTAACTTCTTCGAGAAAAACGTATATGGCATAACTTGTGTAGTTTAACAAGATGTGCCTTTTTTTTTTTTTTTTTTTTTTTTTTTTTTTTTTTTTTGTATAGTACGTTTTTATCTATGTCTTACGTTTACTAGTTATGCCAAATTAAGCAAAATTCATCCAGAATAAACAGGTCTTTAGAAGCTATTTCCAGAAAATTCAAGATATCCATTTTATTTGTGATAGAAATGGCTTTAATAAGTGGTATTTTAATCAAAATCGTTAGAGCCATTTTTAAGAAAAACAAAATTTTCGAAAATTTTTCCATGCAAAGGGTAGTTTGGGTTGAGAGGATTTTCTTGAAAATCTTCGTGTCGCATCCTTGAAAGATACCAAACTTAAATACCAAGTCCAGACAGACGATACACACACGGACCTGTTTCTGAAAATGCTTTTTTTTTTTTTTTGATTCAGGGGGTTCTAAAACATGTATTTCCACGAAATATATCTCGATATCGATTTTTTGGGTGGAATACAATACTTCTCTATCCCTGTGTACATATTAGAGAAAGTAAAAAAACGTATGACATAAATTATATCGTGATTTACATTTTTTGTCTACCTCTTACGGTTTACCAGCTACGCGAAACTCATTCAGAATAAAGAGTTTTTAGACGCTATTCCTAGAAAACTCAAGATATACATTTTATTTGTCACATAAATACCTTAAATATAAGAGATTTTAATCAAAATCATTACAACATTTTTGAGAAAATCAAAATTTTCGAAATTTTTCCATGTAACGGGTAGTTTGGGGTGGGTTTTTTTTTTCTCTCAAGATCTTCGTGTCGAATCTATGGAACATACTGAACTTAAATACCAAGTTTGGTATATAAATGGGATGTTCCTTTTTGAGCTATGCTCACACAGACAAACAGACAGATACACACACGGACTTTTTTCTAAAAATGTTTTTTTTTTTTATTCAGTGGGACCCAAAACATATATTTCCGGTGAAATCTCGGTATGGAATTTTTGGGTGCAATACAATACCTTCTCTGTACACTATGTATATAGTACGTGTAGAGAAACAGGACGCAGTAGATAGACAGATACGCTTTTACAAGAAAAGTTTGTAGAGATCACCGTGTGAATGTAACCACATGTCGTGCTGCTTGTGTTTCGCATAACGGATGTGTGGTCAGCGAATTGCAAAAATTGCGAAAGCAGGTTTATATTGCAGCTATTAGCTCCGCTAGAAACGGCGATATATGCGCTCATATGTTACTTCAGCAGTTAAGCAAATTTCCCATCGCGCTGTTTGGTGTGCATTTGTTTCTATCAGATATATTACTTCCTCTAGCCCATATACGTAATTAATAGAGAAGGTATTGTTTTCCACCCAAAATTTAGATGACATTCCACCGAAAATATACGTTTTGAGGTCCCCTGAGCCCGAAAAAAGAATTTTAGAGACAGCTCAATGTGTGCGCGAGCGTGTGTGTGTGTGGACATCATAGCTCAAAAACGAAAAGATCGTTAAATACCAAACTTGGTATTTACGTTTACTCTCTTCCAAGGATGCGATACGAAGATTTTCAAGAAAATCCCTCAAAACTGCTCTTTCCATGGAACATTTTTCGAAAATGATGATTTTCTCAAAAATTGCGCTTTGATTAAAATACCTTATGTATAAGATATTTTTATGACAAACGAAATGTGTATCTTGAATTTTCGCTAAATCGTAAGATAGACAAAACTGACTATACACATAAAATATAGATGTCACTAATACACACAATTTATGTCGTATACATTTTTTTTTTTTTTTTTTTTTTTGGTAGATTTGTCCTTTTTCGAGATATTCAGATTTATTGGTCTAAATTTTAAGTCACTTAAATTTTTCTTAAACGGCAAGACATATTTCTTCTCGTTTATTTACTCCTGGTAAGCAAAGAAACGGAATTTCAATTGTTTCAATAGTGACTGGCTTTTATAGGAAGAGACTATCGCTTTAGCCTGTGCATTTTCTTATTTCTCTTTTAATTACAGGGAAGCTAGTAATGATACTATTTCTGCTTACGTTTATCTTGATTAGCATGGTGTAGATAGCAGATTGATGTTTTGAATAAAAGGTTTGTTTACCGAACAGCTAGAGGACATCATGAACACATCAGATTTGTTCCCTTCTACTTACAAGGAACCAAGTAAAACGGGCAATTTCTGCTTATGTTTAAGTAGATGGAAGAACAACATTTTTTAACAATAACTTGTTACAGAGATGTAGAGAAAGTCGTGTAGAAAAATATTTATGTATGTTTGAGTCTGCGCAGAAACGTGAAGTCGGTTAATAGCAAACTTGATATTTCTGTTCTACTTCTTTCAAGGGTTAAAAAACCTTAGAAATGTTTTCAAGAAAGTCTCCCCACCCCAAACTATCCTTTATATGGAAAATGTTTTCGAAAATATAGATTTTATAAAAAATGACTCGATTTTTATTAAAATACTCATGAC
This sequence comes from Hymenopus coronatus, assembly GCA_030762935.1. Lineage (NCBI taxonomy): Eukaryota > Metazoa > Arthropoda > Insecta > Mantodea > Hymenopodidae > Hymenopus > Hymenopus coronatus. The sequence goes on from CM060895.1 coordinate 149,668,176, forward strand.
AAATCAAATGTTTTTCTTGCATTTTCTGAAAATAGCCTCTGAAATCATCTTTATTCTGCATAACTGGAAAACTAAGATAAACAAAATCTTACAACATAAAGATAAAACACATAATATGCATGTACTATAAGTGTGTGTATGTATATATATATATATATATATATATATATATATATATATATATATATATATATATACACAGGTGTTAATGAACTCCACCGAAATAATTTGCGAGATTGTGCACGTGACTGATATAAGTAATTTGATACCGGCGTTGCATGGTCCCCGGATAAACATAGCGTTAAACGTGTGGGTATCAGGTGCTGATAAGTTGGTGTTAAAGCAAAGCAGGTTAAAAAAAATGGCTTAGAATGTCTTTAAAACTACTGCTCGAGTATAAAAATATCGATTTTTAGCAGCTCGTTGCTAGTGTTCTCAAGATTTAATGTCGCAAAAATCTGTAAAATCTTCAACTAATCACTTGACAGTGCGACACTGAGCATTCATTAACTACGTTCTTGAGTTACGTAGCCTACTCTGGTGGCTCAATGCGTAACGCGGGAAGCTGCTATCCCAAAGGTCATGAGTTTGATTCCTGTCATAGAGTAAATCTATTATTTTCATTCCAGACGAAGTGCCAGTACTTCAGAAATTTATAGCCGTTGTGGATTATTAAGTAATCCACATATTCTGTGAAAATATTTCGGTATAGTTCATTAACATCGTGTATATATACATCCATATAAAGTGCTTATCTTACACGAACACAGAAATCCAAATGCCAAGAATTCCAAATCTTATAGGAGCTTTGGGCCTTCCAAATTGTGATAAGCAAAATATTTTCTTGGTAACCAAGTACCGAATTTTAAATGTACCATAGTAATTTTGTTGTAAGTATATTCTAGTTCCCCACAATAAACTGAGGATATTTTATTACAACAAATTTTCTAAAATGAACTGCTGAGTTGTTATAGGATGTTTTCTTTTACATGGGTATTGTGGTTTCAATACCTCCTGAACTCCTAAAATTCAACACCCTACGTGTTCATTAATTACTGTATCTCTTCAAAATTAAAATTTGAAAAAAAAAAAAAAATTTATGAGTGCCATTCACATGACTTTCTGTACATCTCTGTAACATATTGTTCTTCTATCTGCTTCATGCTAATTGAGATAAACTTTAGCAGAAATGCTTTCTTGTAAATACAAGAGAAATGATGGAATGCACTAGGCTAAAACTTTTAAAAGCTGGTTGCCATGTGCTTGAAATCGTTTCTTTGCATATAAATTACCGTGTGGGAAAAGCTGTAAGTATTTTAAAACTGAAACCAAAAAACAAGGAATATCTCAACGATGGTCAACACCATGAAAAAAAAAAAATGTATATGACTAAATTGTGTTTCAACGAGATCTACATATTTTGTGTAGTGGGTTTTTGTCTATCTCTTACAGTTTACTAGTTATGCAAAATCCAGCAAAATTCATCCAGAATAAAGAGGTCTTCAGAGGCTATTCCCAGAAAATTCAAGATATACATTTTATTTGTCGTGTAAATATCCTTAATATACGGTATTTTAATTAAAATTGATAAAGCCATTTTTGAGAAAATCAAAATTTTCGAAAAATTTTGCATGTAAAGGGCAGTTTGGGATGGGGGATTTTACTTAAAATCTTGCTGACGCATCCTTGGAAGATACTAAACTTATATACCAAGTTTGGTATTTTACAACATCGTTTGAGTTAACGTGTTCACATACATACGGACCTTTTTCTACATTTTTTATACAGGGGACCATGAAACGTCTATTTCCCGTGAAATCTCAGTATTGAATTTTTGGAAGGAATACAATACCAGGACAAAGTAAAAATGGCACATTTTGGTGTAGAGGTAGATATGATTTTAGTGCTATGTGAATTCAGGAGAAGTTTTCATACTGCATCGACAGTGTTCAATGAGAGGTACGGATCTAAAGGTCGCATATGAAATTCAAACGACTGGAATCGCTTGAAGGTGAAATCAAAAGCGAATGATTAAAACTGTATCAATATTGTGATAATTTTAACTGTTTTCTCGCAAAAACCGCATGTAGGACAGGAGTTGGATAGGTAGTCAGGCTAAAAAATGCAATGCCATAGCCGGGATTTGCACCACGGACCTCCCGGTCTCTAGCCGTATGCTCTACCACTGAGCTACCATGTCAACATACCGGCGTAACATTGAATTTATCAAAATAATTTGAGATCACCTTCTGTTTTATCGGATAACATGCGAGTCAGTTGGAAATTTAATGTCGTGCCGGCATATTGCCATTATAACTCAGTGGTAGAACCGGCTACAGATCGGGAGATTGGTGGTTCAAATCTCGGCTATGGCATTGCATTTTTCAGTCTGACTCTATTTATCCAACTAGTATCAATATTCTTGCTGCTGTAGAAGTAAATTCACAGATAAGTCAACGTGAATATTACAAAGACAGTGGGATTACTCGCATTTCTGTACAGCGGATACTAAAGCAACAGAAATACCATCCTTAACATTGGAGATTTTCAATATAAAGTTGTTTTTTGCGAATAGTTATTCAATGCCATTGCAGAGAATGGTTCAATCTTGGCAAACTTTATTTTCTGATTAAGCAACATTCTCAAATACTGGACAAGTTAACAGACATAATATGCATTATTGGGCATCTGAAAAAAGCAGTGCCTTTTCAGCATTGTTGGTCGCTAAACAATTGGTGTGGAATTCTTGATAACCTTGTCATCCGTCCTTGCTTCTTTGAAGGCACAACAGCTGATGTATCATATTTCAACCATGGATCACCTCGTGTCCTTCAATGTGATAAAAGAAGAAGTGTGGTATCTGCAGGATGGAACACCACCACATTTTGCAATATGAGCAAAAGAGAATTAACAGACGGGGACCGTGATTCTGCAGTTTTCAAGAAGACTCTGCAACAGTTTTCGATGGGAACAATTGAAAGTGTTTCAGGACAGAATCATTGGTAGATTTGTGGCCTCACTCGGTCCCCCGACCTAACCCCCTGCTATTTCTATCTCTGGGGTAACAAAGCATAGTGTACAAGACAAACCCACACACCCTGGAAGAATTAAAACAAAATTTCCGCCGGCCATGAAATTGCCAGCATTTCTCAACGTGAACTACGGCGAATGATGGATAGTTTGCTGAAGAGGTGCCAAAAATGCATGGCCAACGGTGGTGGCCAGTTTCAGATCTCCTTTCATAAAGTTGGTAAGTAAAGCCATTAAAATTAGTTTTAAAAATGTTGCATGGTTTCATCCGCGCCTTTCTATGGCAATCAGCGCCGAGGGCGCGGACAGGCCTAACACCGCGCAGCCGGTTCGGACGTTTTTAGATCAACCGGTATAAATACCAATGCAAGAGACATAATAGAGCAAATGTTCCACCAATGATGAACCTACAATAGGCGAGTTAAACCTATGACAGGTGGACTACGTATTTCAAACACCAAATATACGACACTGCCACAGCACTGAAGGAATGGTCGCAGTAGACGGCAAGCTATGCCCCGAGATGTAGGGTAAGACAAAAAGTGCGTGTGTATGCGCACTTAAACAGTCACTACGTGATAGTATTCATTTGTCAACCATATTTTCTAACAGGAAGCCCATACATTAATACACTGAGCGACAAACAAAAAAACCGGAGACTTTAATTTTAAGCATAAATGAATAGTAAAGCTTTCCTGAGAATACAGGAAACAAATCTGTACAAAAAACTGGATTCATTAAGAATTCACTACAATACACTCTTTTTGATAGTTTACAGCAAATTAGTGTTCTGTATTTTGTAAAACTTTTTTTTTTTTTTTTTTTTAGTGACTTCAGTAACGTGTGTTGCCATCCATAGCTCTAATGACATCCTCTAGGAGACGTGACATGCTCCTCATTATTCTTACAATATTTTTAGGGATATTTTCCCATTCTTCTTCCAGAGCAGTTTGAAGTTCATTTACGGTTTCTGGGACAGTTTGTCTTTAGCGAAGCCTCCTCATGAGAACGCCCCAAACATGCTCAATAGGACTGAGGTCGGGACTACGTGCTGGCCATTCCATAACACTGATGCCTATTTGATTAAGTGTAATGGAAACTTCATGTGCGATGTGTGCCTTGGCATTATCATGTATTAGAATGAAATTATCACCAACAAATGGTGCATATAACACGTCTTTTTCATGGATATATTCTTTAATGCACCTAACTGCTCTCGTGGTGCCATTGCATGGAGCTCCGTGTGACTTGCCCAGACTATAATCGAACCTCCACACGTAGTCGACCACCAGAAGAATACAGAACTCATTCCGTAAACAAGACATGCTCCAATTGATGAGTTGACGTGCAACTCTTATGCTGTGAGAGAAGTTTTCGTACCTTGGAAGGCCTTCTTGATGTTGCCTGAGCCTTCTTCTTACTGTACAGGCAGACACCATTAGATCTCGAGCTTCTGCTAGACGACGAGCAGCAATTGTTACAGGCAAGTGGAGAGGATGACAAATCTGTCACCTCGTTCACTTGTAGACAATCGATGACCAGATCTGTATTCTCCAGTCTCGTGGCATCTGCTGATGACAGTACTACAAGCAATACCCAACACATCAGAAATGTAGCGGACGCTGCCACTACGGCCTCTGCGACGACCTCCGAAGTCATAATTAATGTCGTGATGGTGTGACGATAAAACTTGAGAATCCTCAGAATTTGGTGCAATTGTTTATTCAATTCAATATACGTAACAGTAGATAAAAACAAAGGATCAAATAATGCGGGTTACAACAATAAAATAAAAATGAATGTAATGGTATTTTCCAGACAAAGTAAACTGAGTTTTATAACATACGATTTGACAAAACGTTATGCTCAGTGTATTAATGAATAAAAGTAGCGACTGCCTCCGACTGCTGACTTCTCACTCGGAGGTCCCGGGTTCGATATCCGGCTGGGGCGGGGAATTGCTCTTTAACCAGAATTATTCCACAGAGCCTGGAAGTATGAATGTCAGAGCGAATGCGCGTGTGTTTAGTAATATAAAATGGATTAACTTAATGTTGTGAACCTACAGTAATGTACGAATTGTTTCACAAGTCAAAGCCCCCGATATGACCATTGAGGTTAAAGCGGCCTATACAAATGAAACAATTTAAAAAAAAAAAAAGTGTGAGTTATTCCGCAATTCTGTGCTGCATGCCAAAGCATCGTCCTTGAGTTGTGCAGAACATACCGGAAGAAAGATATATCGGCGCACTGTTTCGTGGAACTCGTTGCTAAGCATCAATCCCCGCCCACATTCTGCACGAGCAATAAACATCTCTGTTTCTTAAGCGGACGGTCGCCGGTCAATATTACTGCACAATACTGCAATGCTCACCAAACACAATAATTAATTCGTTATTACTTTCTCTACACGTACTATGTACATACATAATGTATACAAAAGGTATTGTACTGCATCCAAAAACTCTACACTGAGATTTCAGGAAATACATGTTTTGACACCACCTTAATCCAAAAAAAAAATCCGATGTGTTCCATTCATATGACTTTCTCTGGCTGTTACACATACAACTTTCCTTACAAAAGATTATTCTTTTATCCACGACATGCTAATCAAGGTAAACATTAACAGAAATTGTCTTACTGCTTGCTTCCTTGTGAATAGAAGGGACATAAGAGAATACGTTAGGCTGAATCGATAGTCATCTTTTAAAAGCATGAAACAACAGAACTTCGGTTCGCTTTGCATGGCCTCCAGTAAAACAAGAGAGATGAATCTCAGGACCAGTCAGCTCTAAATAAAAAAAAATCTGATGTGCTACACTCAAATGGCTTTCTCTAGCTACTCTACGCACAAACTTCTTACGAAAGATACTTCTTTCAACACCGTGCTAATCAAGACAAACATTTGCAGTAGTTCCTTATAAGTAGAATGGAACTAAAGCAATGCGCTATGCTAAAGTGACAGTCAAATGTGTTAAAAGGCTGCCGTTATGCGATTGTCATTGCAAATCGCTTCTTTGCTTGGCCAGAAATAGAACAAAATAAAAACGGATACTTCCGTCGGAGAAAAGTATAAGTACTTCACAACTGAAACTAATAACAAGGAATACCTCGAAAACGGTAAGTTCCATGAAAATAATGTATAAGACATAACTTGTGTATTTTAACAAGATCTACATTTTTTGTATTGTAAGATTTTGTCTATCTCTTACGGTTTATTAGTTAGTCCAAATTAACTAATTCAAGGACTTTAGAAACTATGATGAACGTTGAAGGTTGTGATATGTGGAAGAGCGCTAAGAGACTCCGTATCAGCGGAGATCAACAAACCTCCCCACTCCAAGCCACCCAAAAGCCTATCTCGAGAGGACTACGAGGCCACAATGACCCCCAGGAGGAAGTTCTTCTCAACGTCTCCCAGAATCCACTTGCCGTCATCAGATCGAACCAACCATACGGGCTCACACCCACCATGCAGTACAGCCTTTCACATGTGGCCCATCCTGTACGAATAACATGTGAAGTTAACCGAGGTGAACTGCAGTTTGAAGCCGAGGAAGGATCCGGTTCATCCCGATAAGTACCACTCCATCAGTGTTCTCCAAGTCTTCGAGAAGGTACTGGTAGCTCGTTTGTCCCGTTATGGGCGGCATTCAAGCTGTCCCAGACCATCAGTTTAGCACTCGACGCTCCAGCACTTTCAGCGCATAGTTAAGGTTGCTGACTTGGGACATCGGAACACACACCGGCGGTATCTCTGGACGTTGAGAAGGCCTTCTCCGTGGCCTAACATGCTCATTCACCCGAACACACTTTACACATATATTTAAATCATGTTTTTCGTTTCAGTTGTGGGACACAAATGCACACTAAGGGCGATAGATGTGGAGTTCTTGATGTTTTTCAGCATCTACGTGGTCGATCTTCCGGCAAAGCAGCTGACAATGTGCTGTTCTATAGCACCAAACCCTCAACCCTATTCAGAAACATCTATTTCCTGCAAGTGGCGACTGTTCATCAATCCGGAGAAAAGCAATGCCACCCTCTTCACCTCATTATCCCATTACTTAATTCACATGTTTATACTGACATTTTTATCCATAGCATGATGTTCAATCGGCAACTATCCGCAAGGTGTACGGACTTCAAAATCGCAATTAGTAAGAAAGGGAAGAAAATATAAAAAATACAGTTTCAACTATCTGCTCTAAATTTTCTACTTTGCAGCACACAAACCTTAACCTAATCTCGTACAACTCTCGAAACCAGAGGACCCTGTTGATTTACTGTGGCTTGCTATGCCCTAATAGCCTATGCTAGTTTGTTAAGGGACAGGAATTTAACCTCAAAACTCATAGCTTCCATAGACTACGAAAAAGCATTTGACCATGTAAGTAGGAAAAACTATGGGAAATCATGCTTCAAATAGGATATCTAAATCATTTAAATAAAATACCATATTGGCTCATTCCATGACAAAAATTCCAAATTTTAATGAAACATTTACCTTTGATTTTTAGATTTTGATAAAATTAGACATATCAACAAATATTAATATTAAATTTCACAATTTGCACTCATCCCATTTTCAACGTATAGTGGTTTGCAATTTTGCTCTTACATAACACAAAAAATTAATTTCCTTCAGCCAGGATGGAAATATTTCTCTCAAAAACCATTTTGCTCAGTTTTATAAGCTTTCATCTGATATGTAACACGATTAGACTTTTTTTTTTATTGTTTCATTTATATATCCCCTTTAACATCTAAGGTCATATCGGGGGCTTTCCACTTGAAACAACTCGTTGTCTGTAGGTTCTTTACGTTGGTTTAAATCATTGTGATTAAATTTGTGGAAGCTTACATTTTACATTGTTGGTCCAAAAATTCACAATTCGATATCCAAAAAAAAAAACATGACTAAACATTTTCAAAAGATATTTTCATTCTTTGTTATCTTAATATCATACCTACACATTTTGAAGTTGGTGTCTCAATGACATCTTTTTCTTCTTCTTATAGGTTATATAACTACAAACTAACGAAAAAAAAAATTAATTGTAATACATGAAATATAAAACATTTTTTTTTTATTTTTCATACATTATAGTTAAACAAATATAGAGGCGTTAAATTATACTGTAACCCCTCTCGCGGCCTCTATGTTGCGCGAGAGAACCGAGAATCACTGGCAGAGACGCACTAAAATCCTCACCTTAAAAACAGGCAGCATATGCTCATTCGCCTAAGCTTGGCAACAGGATGCTATCGCCAAGTTCCTGTAGTGCACGTGAGTTAGACACACTTTTGTTTCAAAGCACATCATAAGTAAAACTCCCAACTATTTTCTATTCACTCTTTATGTTGATCCGCGCCAAAACGGATCCACGTGGTCAGTGCATCACGGTATAACACAGTAGTAGTGCGCGCAAGAATGTAATCCCATGCTAACAATCTAAATTCCAGAATGAATTTATTCTTAAGTTTGTATAATATTATATACAAATACCTAAGGGCTAAACTGTACCAATTTGTACCGTTAAATAGAGCTGCAAGTCCCAACATACTATCCGTATGCGTCACTTGACTTCCGCACAGTAACGGTTGCTGGTTGTTGCTGTTTAGAATCATGGAGGTCGCTTGCATCTTCGTCGAGTTACATAAAGCGTAAGGCTGGTAAACCTTAGCTAGTGGTGAAAAAGTTACAGTGTTGAATGTTTATTGTAAGTTTTGTGAGGTATACCAGTAAAAGAAGTGGTGAAATTAACATTTGAGTTTACATCACAAAATCTTATTTTTGGGTGTACATTTAACCCACAAAACCGTACTCATGTCAGAAGTGTAGAATCAAAATAAGGCGGCCAACCACAGTACACAACGATAGGGCATTTCCTTTCTATAATATATATAACTACTGTATTATGTACTTCTGTCACAAATTACAAATATACTAGTTGCAGCGGCATTTTTTCCTCAACATAAAAGTGTTCAATAGGGTTTTTATGACACATTTGTTGAAGTCATCTAGATCTGTTATTCATTTCAGAATATTGTGTTTTTTGCTTGGTATTCCAAAATTATGTTCATTTTGATTTAATTGTTTCACAAGCAGTGTGTAGGACAGGAGTTGAATAGGTTCAGACTGAAAATTTCAATGCCATTGCCGGGATTTGAACCACAGATCTGTCAGTCTCTAGCTGGTTGCTGTTCCACTGAGCTACCATGGCAACATACCGGCAGAGCATTGAATTTCTCAACTGACTCGCATGTTTCCCAGTAAACCACAAGGTGATCTCAAATTATTTTGAGATGACAACCCCAATGACAACTTACAATGTTGCAAGTACTTTAAGTCCCAGGATTCATAGTATAGCCAGGTATTATGGCCAATTAGTATTGGTTTAATTGTTTTTTCACACAAGCCGTGTGTAGGACAGGAGTTGGATAGGAAGAGTCAGACTGAATTATTTTCATTTTGTTTGTGTGCTTGAATAACTGGCTTCTGATACTTGCTTTTGAACTTTTTCAATTGTTTTGGAAAAAAATCTTCTGAGTACACTGTTCTTTCTTTTTAGCTCCTTTCTTCATGTATGCCTTTATGTTTGAAACAATTTCTCAACTCAGTATAGTGTTTTGGATCCTAATTTAGAAAGTACTGGTGGCATAATTGATTTATATAATGATCAATGTCTCACTATTTCACAACACACATTTCTAATTTAAAAACTGCAAGCTGCACAGGGAATATGTGCATGTTAGCAAGAACTGATATGTAATATCACTGCGTTGGTTTTATTGTATTGCACTCACCATAAACATTAGTTTTTGATCTTGTATGTTACTTAAGCATCTTTTCATAAACTATGGTTACAGTACTTTCAAATGGGATGAGGTTTGTCCTGGAGCACCACCAGGCCAGCAGCCTACCGACAGCTGCTGTGTTGACATATTGCATTCCCACTTAACTGGGGAGTAACGTGATAAGTGATTCCATCTCTCATAAATACTACTTGCACTAAGACAAATATTCAGATTTTACAAAACATAATTCATGAAGATAGAGAATAATGCTTGTAGCAGAACTGTAAAAACCACAGATTTTTAGCTCAAATAGTTGTCATAATACACATGAATAAACATTATGTCGCCAGGCAGATTTCCATGCTCAGTGTGCGAGTGAGAGGGAAGTAGCGACCTGGCAACACAGAGGAGGGTAACGCATCTCATTCGCTGCAGAGTAGAACGCTTCCCATTTGAAAAACATTATAGTTGATTATTTAGTGGTGGTGATTAAAATGGTGATGTGACACGAATTGGTAAAGTTAGCTTTTTGCGCATGTTCAATATCCCAAAGCCTTGCTCGACGGTGGGACCAAATGAACAAAACAAAACTGTACTTCAGATGTAGATGACAATTATCTCCCCCATCTTGTTGTGCATGACTTCATGTATGCCAATGAAAGAGATATAAGGTTCACCTATTGGACTTACAATCAAGGCCAGGAACAAAAAATGATGGGTCCAGCTGTATATTAGTGACCCAGTTAGGTAATTCAACATTCAAAAAATTTGATGTGCTCCATTCACATAACTTTCTCTAGCTGTTCCACGAGGAACTTTTTCTTACAAAAGATTATTTTGTTATCTATGTCATGCAATCTAGATAAACATTAGCAGAATTTGTTTATTACTCGTTTCCTCGTAAGTAGAAGGGAAATACGGGTAAACACTATGATAAAGTGATAGTCAAATCTTTTAAAAACTGGTCGCAATGTAAACCATTGAGTTTTGGTTCGCTTTGCATGCTCCTGTTTGACAAAAGTTACTTTAAAACTGAAACCAACAAACAATGACTATCTCAAAAATGGTCCACTCTACAAGAAAAATGTATATGACATTAATTATGTGTTTTAAAGAGATATACATTTTTTGTGCAAAAAGTTTTTGTGTCTCTTACGGCTTGACTGCTATGCAAATTTCTACAAAACTCATCCAAATAAAGTAGTCTTCAGAGGCTATTCCCAGAAAATTCAAGGTATACATTTTATTTGTCAGGTAAATATCTTTAATATACAATATTTTAATCAAAATCGTTAGGGCCATCTTTGCGTAAATCAAAATTTTCGAAAAAAGTTCCATGTAAAGGGTAGTTTGGGGTGGAGGGATTTTCTTGAAAATCTTCCAAGTTGCTTCCTTGGAAGATACCAAACTTAAATGGCAAGTTTGGTAGTTAACAGTCTTTTCTTTTTTGAGCTATGCTGTCCACAGACGCACACACAGACCTTTTTCCAAAAATGCTTCTTTTTTTTCGGATGCAGGGGGACCTAAAACATGTATTTTCGATGAAATCTCAGTATCAAATTTTTGAGTGGAATGCAATACCTTGTCTATACACTATGTACATAGTACGTGCAGAGAAAGAAAAAGGAGTTCCTCCCATGCTTATCATAGTTATAAATGTTAAGAAAATAAAAGTATATGAATTAAATTACTAGTATTTGAGTCAAGAGCAGTTATTGACCCCTCAGTAGCTCGTAACCCACCACGTTACCCTAAATTTGTTTTCTTTTATAGAGAAGATGACTGTGAACATGCCACATCACCCGCTGCCAAGATAAATTAGGATAGAAATCTGCTAGATTGGCAAGGTCCCTCAGCTACACCCTGAATTACTGGAGCTTTATCCCTCAATTGTGCCCTGATGTCAATTGCAGGCATAGTCATATTTGGCGACTCATCTTCAGTAAATGGAATTTGCCAACTGCCAAGAAAGTAGGTGTCAAACGGAATGACAAGTATGGGAGATTAGCCAAAGAAGCAACTTACTGAATACATTTACTGTAAAGTTTAGATCTGATTTTCTGTTTAATTGTAGCTTTCTAAAGTACTAATCATACTTTAGCTACAAAGCGCTTAAGTAATTGTATTGCAAGTTGAAAATACATGTCTATTTTGATTGCACTTTGTTTTGTAATATTGTGAATCAGCCCATACAAAACATTACTTCTGCTACAATAGTATATTACATACTAAGAACTGTAAGATATACTTATCAGTTCGAGTATGCATATTGGGAATATGAGGCCCACAGGGCTGAGATCTGATGAGTAACTTACAGTTTGTGGTTAGCCAATTACTTTTTGAAATACACGAAAAAACTGTATTAAAATAATAATAATAATAATAAATCAAAATTGCTTTTTAATATTTTATTTAACATTAAGAAAAAATCTGATGTGTTCCATTCACATGACTATCTCTATATCACTGCATCAAATTATTCTATTTACTTCATCTAATGGAGCAAAAATTAGCAGAAAGAGTCTTATTACTTGCCTCCTTGTTAGTAGAAGTGAAATAAGGGGGTACCATAGGTTAAAGTGACAGTCAAAAGCTGGTTGCTCTGAGACTGAAGTTCCTTTGTTTGCATGGACACGAGTTCACAAAGTCCTGTATGAGAAAAGTATGTCTTTATAGCTGAAAAAAAAAACAAGGAATATCTCAAAAACAATCAACTCCACGAAAAAAATGTATATAACATAAATTGTGTGTTTTAAGGTGCTCTACATTTGTTGTGTGGTAAGTTTTTGTCCATCTCTTACAGTTTAGCAGTTATGCAAAATTCCGTAAAATTGATCAAGAATAAAGTAGTCTTCAGAGGTTATTCCCAGAAAATTCAAAATATACGTTTTATTTGCGAGGTAAATATCTTTAATATACGATATTTTAATCAAAATCGTTACAGCCATTTTTGAGAAAATTGAAATTTTCGAAAAAAGTTCCATGTAAAGGGTAGTTTGGAGTTGGGGAATTTTTCTCAAAATCTTCGTGTCGCATTCCTGGAGGGTACTAAACTTAAATACCAAGTTTGGTATTTTACCAACTTTTCGTTTTTGAGTTATCGTGTTCACAGACACACACACACGGACCTTTTTCTGAAAATACTTTTCTTTGGATACAGGGGACCCTAAAACATATGTTTCAGGTGAAATCTCGGTATCAAATTTTTTGGTGGAGTGCAATACCTTCTCTATACACTATATACACAGCACGTATAGAGAAAATAAAAATAAATTCTCAATGTGAACAAATGAAAGGCTACATCTAAATTATATGGACAAAGCCTTCTTATACTCTTGTTAATGAATTTTGCAATAGATTTTTTACTTGAAGTTGTTGATTATTATGCCATTTCCAAATTGTACTTTTGAACTCTTCCTGTAAGTACTTACAGTACTTAGAGTGCTTGTTGGAATGAATTGTAAATTTAGCTTGCATTACCAAATATGTCTTCAGAATGATTAACTTACATATTAAGAATTTCAAAAAAGTATTGTGTTGTCTTTATTCAAAGTTTGGAAATTTTGTTACAATTTCATGGCTTTGTCCACTATATTATTATATACGGAGCAGTGGCATAGCGACTACAGTGTTTACAATATTTAACTACCAATTAGGTAAACAAAAATACAGGAAACATATCTTAATAAATATATACATATGTACAGTAATAATAATTAATATTGCACATAGCTTCATTTTTAAATCTAGAAGCTGTAATTTTTATGCCTAATTGAGAGCAGTAACTTATTATACACTTTAGCTTCTATGTTAATTACATTACTTTTAAATATTTCTGCTCTACAGAACTCCAAATGGATATGAAATTTATTTTTTGTATTATTCTTATTCCTCTCTATGTGCCCCAAATGACATCTGATGAAACGCAATACTTCTAGAATATATAGACATCTTAGGGTAAGTATTTTCTCTCTTGGGAAAATGTCCTTATATGAATCGAGTGTTTGCTTTCTTTTCATTGTTCTCACAACCTTTTCCTGAAATTTGAATCTCTCTTCACTATAACCACCCCCACCCCAAAATATAGTTCCATACCTCAGTAGGGACTGAAAACATTTCCCAACATTTTATTACTAATTGTGCTCCTAAGTGAAAAGATCATACCTATATGCAGCAGAAAAGTTTTGATACCCAAGATTTTAAATGGGTATTCCACTTTAGTATTTCTGTGATATGTATCCCTAAGAAGTTTGTTTCCTCTTTATAGCAAATTTCACTATATTCATATTTTGCCTGCTATGAAAATGCTTAGCTACGTTTTATTAGTGTTGGTTATGAGTTCATTTGATTGGAACCATATACATAAATCATTTAATAATTTATTTGTCTTTTTCCTAATGGTTTCAAAATTATGTCTGGAACCTCTATATTAAGTGGCAAATCATTAATATACAAGAGGAAGAGAAGGGGTCCCAGTATTGATCCCTGTGGGATGCCATACTTCAGCTCTCTTTGCTGTCAAATTAAGTTACATATTTACAGTAAACATTTAACTGCTTGACTCTGATTGATGTCTGAAAACTTTGTTCAATTTTAAAATTGTTTCTGCATTCCCAGTTGCATGAATTATTTCAAGAGTTAAAGGTTCTAATCACTAATCGAGACAGATTTGTTTATCTTTTACTTAAGGCATAATGTTGATGTTTCGTAAATGGTAAAAGAAATAAAGGTAAAACTTCCACAGGTGATCCAGATATGAACGTGTTTCAAATATAACAGTTCAGGTTTAAAATCTGCTACATTGTCGAGGTTTTGACTTGTTCTTCAGATAATTGCTGTTTTAGCTTCACAGATACCTTGGCTACACGCTGTTGTCACTCCATAACTACCACTTTATTTGTGTTTTATATTCACATGACTTTCTCTAGCTTTTTCACAAACAGCTTTCCTTACAAAAGATTATTCTTTTATCAACAACGTGCTACTCACGATAAACATTAGCAGAGATTATCTTATTACTTGCTTCCTTTTAAAAACTGGCCTTACATGAAACAACAGAAGTTTGAATCACTTTGCATGGCCTGCAGTAAAACAAGAGAGATTAATTGAAACGTCACTTCTGTATGAGAAAAGTTAAAGTATTTTAAAATTGAAACCAATAACAAGAAATGTCTCAGGAACGGTCAGCTCTACATAAAAAAACATGTATGACATAATTTATGTGTTTTAATGATATCTACATTTTTTCTGTAGTAAGTATTTGTCTATCTCTTATGGTTTAACCATTATTCAAAATTCATCAAAAATAAAGGGGTCTTTAGGAGCTACTCCCAGAAAATTCAAACTATACATTTTATTTGTTATGTAAATATTTTTAATATACCGTATTTTAATGAAAATCGTTAAGAGCCATTTTTGAGGAAAACAAAGTTTTCAAAAATTTTTTATGTAAAGGGTAGTTTAGGGTGGGAGTATTTTCTTGAAAATTCCTGTGTTGCATCCTTGGAAGATACTAAACCTAAATACCAAGTTTGGTATTTAATGGTCTTTTCATTTTTTGGGCCATGCTGTGGGCTCGCGCATGCATATACACTGCTCTAAAAATGTTTTTGGATTCAGGGGGTCTAAAAACATGTATTTCCGTTGATATCTCGGTATGGAAGTTTTTGGTACAATACAATACCTTCTCTATACACTACGCAAATAATATGTATAGAGGAAGTAAAAATACAGATCATGTACTGAAGTGGGAAATAAAATATGAGTTACTAAACTTCTTATAAACATTACTATGCTATGAATTGTCCCCTCCACATCTGTTCCATCCAGAGAACGCCTTCACTATACTAGGTTTCTGTAACAATCTACTGGAACAATAGCTATATAACACATTATGGCTATTATCTAAATTATATAGCTACATATCTGCTATAAGCCATATTTAAATTAATGTGGATATGTTAGTGGACGAACACATTAATTTTTATTCTCTCTACTACATACTTTGAATAGGAGAAGTACTGATTGTATTCCACCCAAAAATTTGATGAGAATTCAACAGAAATACATGTTTCGAGATCTCAGGCCTAAACAAATGGATTAATAAATAAACATCCTGCATCTGTCAAAGATTTACATGGAATATTTTTCAAAAATTTTGATTTTCTTAAAAATGGCTCTCAAATTTTGATTTAACACTACATGCTTAAGACATTTTTACTTTCTCTACACATACTATATAATGTGTAGAGAAGGTATTGCATTCCCTCCAAAAATTCCATACCCGGATTTCACTGGAAATAAGACATTTTAGGGTCCACTGAGAGAGGGGAGGGGAAAAAAAAAGAAGAAAAAAAAAGAAAGAAAAAAAAAGGCAGTTTTAGAAAAAAAAAAAATTCGAAAATTTTGGTAAGAGAGAGACAAAATCTTACTACAAAAATTTTAGATCTCCTTAAAACACACAATCTAAGTCGTATCCATTTTTTTTGCATGGAGTTGACCATTTGAGATATTCCTTGTTATTATTTTCATTTTTAAAAAACATTTCTCATGCGGGAATTTTCAACTTCTGACCATGCAAAGAAACAGATTTCAATCCCATATCAAACACATTTTAAAACATCTGACTGTCGGTTTAGCTTAATGTATTCTCTTATTTCGCTTCTACTTATAAGGAACTAAGAAATATGACAGTTTCTGCTAATGTTTGTCTTGATTAACAAGAAGTAGATTGGAAGAATGAGCTTATTTAACAATAATTTGTTACAAAGATGTAGAGAAAGTCATGTGAATGGAACACATCAGATTTTATGAAATGAATCTATCTTGAATTTTCTGGGAATAGCATCTGAAGTTCTCTTCATACTGGATGACTTTTGCATAACTAGCAAACCTAAGAGACCCCCAAAAAAGTGGATCTTGTCAAAGCAACAATTTATTTATTTTAAGAGTTAACCATTTCTGAGATATTCCTTGTTATTGGTTTAAATTTTCCAAAACTTATTCTTTTCTCAAATACAAATTCATAATTCCTTTCTTTTACTTTGGGTCATTAAAAAAAAACCTAATTTAAATGATGACAGTGCAACCAGCTCTTAAATTATTTGATTGTGCTTTAGCCTGATTATTCATTTATTCCCCTTGAATCTATTATTCTGTTAGGATTTATCTCAATTTGCAAAAAATAGATGGGTGATTAAGCTTTTGTAAGAATAGTTGGTTACAAAAAAGGTAGAGAAAGTCATCATACAAAAAGATTCATTATAATATGTCCTTTACAAAACAATTTTATAGCACCACTACATTGTTGTAGAATTCCTACAACCCAACCTTATATGGATCTTTATGAAGCTGGATATAATTCCTTTTTGTTCCAATAAGGTAAAAAATGCCACTCCCACTGTGTAACACATCAACTTTCTAATGAATGGTTCTTAATACAGCCCTTTTGCAAGATGAGTGACTGACCTTGAGAAAGTGCAACATTCTCCCATACTTATCTACTAAAATTGAGATGCCACATATGAGTAACAAATGTTGTGCAGTGGTGCTGCCAACATTGCAGGCCCTAAGCTGCAAAAAGTAGTCCAATATTGAGGGCCCTAACCCTGTATCAAACGTCAGAAGAAACCATTCCAATTCATTTATCAAAACACCTATCCGGTGTAATACATTACTCCTTTGATATCTACATTTCCGAGGACAGTGTATCAAAACATTGTGAAAGTTGTGGTGAAAACAGCCAGAAACCGTTAGGATTTATATGCACAAACCCCTCGGTTAAGTCTAGTTTGGGGCCTTACTGCTTCACTCATTTACTTCTAAACAAACATTCCTTGGCAAGCTTTGCGGCTTAGAACTCTAAACACTAGGCTACGCTATGAGGCAAAGGATCCTCCACGCTGTTGTAATTAATAGAGCCATGGTGCAGAATTAACAAGAATGGCGGTTATCTGAATAATAACAGCGATAGCTAGGAAATGCATCTGCAGGGAATATCAGCACTTGTTTCTGTTCGCAACTATAAGTATCGAAGAATATCTAAATGACTATTTTGCAGGCATATGAATCGAAAGTCAACGAAATATCAACTATATATTATTAGTTGCAGGGCTAGTTTCCAATGGAAAGCAGTACACCAAGTATTTGGCTTTTAATATTTCAAAAAGAACAATGAAAGATGTTCGAAAAGCAGATATTCTAACTTGTACATCTCCAATATAATATAGCGAGTCATCTGCAGTAAATCTTTTAAAATCAAGATGTCTAAAATGGCATTTTCAAAAGCTGCAGGCTGTGTACTACAAGTCAGTGTCACATATGGCAGTGACGACAAGTCAGAACTGTTGGAGGTGACATTGAAACATTTCCCCCTGCGGGAAAATGCTACTCGTCCGCATCAGTCACTTTTTATTTATTGTTTACTATCAATTACTGCTAACATAAGTCGGTAGTGGAATCAGATTTAGATGTTATCTGTATGCTGCCTGGGTCAGTGGTGCGCATTGATGAAACTTGTACTCCTATAGCTTCAAACAATCTATTTGATATGTTCATGAAGCAATTACATGTTGCTGTGTAATTTTAGTAATGAGAATCGTTTTTGCAGTAAAGTTATTATTGAAAAATAAAAACATTGAAATGGCACATGTCTAAAATCGTAGTAAGTCAAAATACGCCAAATTTTAAAAGTGGGTCAGTACCACAAATGTGTGAACTTTTATTTAATATCTTCTGTCTGTCACTTACCTTAGGAATACAAATCCAAAAATACAAGCCTTGTTCCTCGCAGGAAACTATCAGGCAAGGCTTAAGTATTTAACGTTCAAAATACTTTCACAGCCAGATCGCTTAGTAGTTCCACATTAGACAACACCTCCAATTCACGTGTTTTAGCCTAGCAATAATGTTTCACAAGCACTGCATTTAACTCATTGGTCAGACCGTTACGTCATCGTCATCACTGGGAGTTAACTGTGGCAACCACATTGTTTTTTCGTGTACTCTCGCTGTTTAACAAATAAATGGAAATGCTGGAGATTTGGTGCAAACGCACAAATTTGCAAATGACCACAGTCTCTAACTTCACTAATACGTAATATAAGACTTCGCAGCTTCTTCAATGCTTGCACAGAAGACTCTGAAGTGCTTCAAATGCTTCCCGCTTGGGGGTGCTAATGTCCACAGCATATCTATTGGCTTAAACGTGTTGACGACAATTGTAAGCTTCACCAATGAGGAGAACAATGCTGAAGAGCCCTTTATTCCTTTTTTCTCTCCGACCATTAACACTTCCCTTCAAACTGAAACACTTATTACAGATTATGACATGTTTGTTTCACTAATAAACTGAGATGAACCGTACAATGACGCAACGGGTAACTCTCAAGATGACAGTATCAGCTTTACCACATACAAAGGAATTGTTTTTCCCACCGATTTTGTAGGGCTGCACTAGCTTAGGCGCAGAAGCACAATTTTTACTTTGCTCTCCTCTTGCGAAGCCGATTGGACACCTAAGTGTCAAATAAGACAATAGTAATATTTAACCTTTATTTACCTACAGATCTCTCATATCTAGAAACGTGAAATTCTCGAGCAACTTTAAAATGTAACCTAAAAGGGTACAAAAAGTATATTACATAGTGCCACCAAAACATACAACAGTCTCCCATTTAACATCAAAGAATCGCTCCATTTATCCCAGTTTCAAAACAAACTGTTCAAATACTACTTGAGGAATACTGTACTTCCCAAACAGTTGACAACAGAAAATCTTTATGATGTTTGTTGAAATATATATATATATATATATATATATTTTATGTGTTTTTACTTTCTCTATACGTACTATGTACATAGTGTATAGAGACGATATTGTAATGCACCGAAAAATTCGATACAGAGATTTCACCGGAAATACATGTTTTGAGACCCCTTGAATCCAAAAAAAGCATTTTTAGAAACATGTCCGTGTTTGTGTGTGTGTCTGTGGGCAGCATAGCTCAAAAATGAAAAAACCGTTAAAAACCAAACTTGGTATTTAAGTTTGGTATCTTCCAAGGATGCGACACGAGGATTTTCAAGAAAATCCCCCACCCCAAACTACCATTTACATGGAAAAAAATTCGAAATTTTGTTTTTCTTAAAAATGGCTCAAACGATTTTGATTAAAATCTCGTATATTTCAGATACTTACTTGACAAATAAAATGTATATCTTGAATTTCCTGGGAATAGCCTCCGAAAACTACTTTATTTTGGATGAATTTGACGGATTTTTACATAACTGCTAAACCGTAACAGATGGATGAAAACTTACCACACAGAAAATGTAGAGCTTATTAAAAGACATAATTTATGTTATATATATTTTTTTCGTGGAGATAGTTGTTTTTAAGATATTCCTTGCTTTTAATTTCAGCTTTAAAAAACATACTTTTCTCATACAGGGATTTGTCAAGTGCTGTCCATATAAACAAAGGAACTTCAGTCTCATAGCAACCAGCCTTTGACTGTCACTTTAACCTATGGTACTCCCTTATTTCACTTCTACTTACAAGGAAGCAAGTAATAAGACTATTTCTGATAAATTTTCCTCGATTATCATTAAGTAAATAGTAGCATAAGCTTTTAAACAATACTTTGTTGCAGAGACGTAGAGAAAGTCATGTGAATGGATCACATCAGATTTTTTATTCTTTGTATTTTGCTTTCCACCTCACTAAAGTCCCTACCTAGAACAATATCCTCATCATTTGACACTCTATGTAAATATATAAAAAAATAAAATAAATAAATTTAAAAAGGCATAAAGTCTTGAAAATGCTAATAAAGAATCTAAGGCCTCTGTCTTGATCTACACAGAAGTGGGGGATCCCTCTCACACAATAGTTGAACAGCATCCATCTCGCGCGATGCCTTTTTACTTTCTCTACACGTACTATGTACATAGTGTATAGAGAAGATATTGCACTCCACCAAAAGTTTCGATACCGAGATTTCACCGGAAATATATGTTTTAGGGTCCCCAATAAAAAAAAGCATTTTCACAAAAAGGTCCGTGTGTGTGTGTGTGTGTGTGTGTGTGTGTGTGTGTGTGTGTGTGTGTGTGTCTGTCTGTCTGTCTGTCTGTCTGTGAACACGATAACTCAAAAATGAAAAGTCGGTAAAATACCAAACTTGGTATTTAAGTTTAGTATCTTCCAGGGATGCGACACGAAGATTTTGAGAAAAATCCCCCCACCCCAACTACCCTTTACATGGAACTTTTTTTGAAAATTTTGATTTTCTCAAAATGGCTCTAACGATTTTGATTACAATTTCGTATATTAAACATATTTATCTGACAAATAAAATGTATATCTTGAATTTTCTGGGAATAGCCTCTGAAGAGTAGTTTATTCTGGATGAATTTTACTGAATTTAGAATAACTGCTAAATCGTAAGAGATGGACAAAAACTTACTACACAAAAAATGTAGAGCACATTAAGACACACAATTTATGTTATATACATTTTTTTCGTGGAGTTCGTCGTTTTTGAGACATTCCTTATTTTTTGCTTGTGCTATGAAAAACGTATACTTTTCTCATACAGGAACTTGTCAACTCCTATCCATATAAACAAAGGAACTTCATTGACATAGCAACCAGCTTTTGACTTTCACTTTAACCTATGGTAGTCCCTTATTCCGCTTCTACTTACAAGGAAGCAAGTAATAAGACTATTTCTGCTATTTTTTTCTGATTAGCATAAAGTAAATAGAAGTATAAGCTTTTTAAGAATTATTTGTTGCAGGGATATGGAGAAAGTCATGTGAATGGAACACATCAGATTTTTAAATATTTGTATTAATTCTGTGTACCTTGCAAACGCACGTCGCCAGGAAAAATCACTAAAATGAACAGGCTTACCTCATTTAAAATGTATTCTACATTATGCTGAGATTGTAGCGATTTACTAGTAACTGAACTAACATTAGATTTACCGTTCAGAAGAATCAGGCATCCGGACATCTCTTCGGGGGAGGGGGATAATAGTAAATTAATTAATATAAAAGGAAATAAAAAAAGAGCTTAAGAAGCTTCCTCACTTGACTATCAATCAAAAAAGAAAATATTGCACAAGTTTGCTTATAATATTCGCAGTAAATCAATAGATTTATACGTAGACGGCATACCCTCCCCGCAAATAGGACTGCCACCCCCCTCTCAGGACTTACAAGGGAGTGAAACCTGTCGGGGAGCCAAAGAATGAAGAACTTGGAACGAGTGGTCAGTCCGTAGCCAGGAATGAGCGTGAGGAAGTGGATGATATGAAATGGATGATAGGAAAGGTGATGATGGAGCAATTGGTGGAATGAGTAGCGGGGAAAACCGGAGGACCTGGAGAAAACCCGTCCACTTCAATTTCCACGTGAGGGCGCTGGGCCGCCTAGATGGGAAACGAGCGGTCCTACCACTCTGCCACGGCTCCATTGCCACTTTTTATATCTGTTGGTCACATGACTGGAAACTTCCCGAAGCAGTCTCGCGTGCAATAGCGCAAATGTTCACAAAATTTACTCTGACTTAACAATGCGCAGCTTCGACGTCAAAGAACCTTCCGAAAGAACACGCGTTCACTCGCACAGGAGTAACAATGGATGCCAACAATCAGCTATGAATTAAAAAACAAGCCTACACACATGTTCGACGATTACGGCCACAGGGCGTAGTCACAGTGCTCCCTCCACAAGGCTGGTCGACCCGACCAGCACCAGCTTAATGAGATAGAACGATCCAGATGTACTACCAGCCTCTTACCCCGAGGAAGTCTCTGGATACGGAAGACATCATTCATCTTCTCCACCATAAAGTAAGACCATTGCCATGGTTGTTGAAGCTTGGGGCAGCATCTCTTGGTCCCGGTGAGGCATATCAGCCACACCAAATCCCCTGCTGGAAACCTCGGAAGTTGGCCTGCTGGTCGTAACGGGTCTTCATCCGCTCACTAACTGAATGTGTAGACGCGCCATCTCATGCATGTCGTGAACCTGATCTACGAGATTTTCCAAGTAGTCGACTGCTGACTGTTCTGCTCCAGGAGGACTTCCAAACATCAGGTCGCGTGGTAGACGCAGCAAACCTGCCAAATACCAAACTCTCTGGTGTCAACCCAGTGGTGTCGTGGGTTGAAGAGCGGTAAGGCAGCAAGAAAAGTGGCACTCTCACATCCCAGTCTCTCTGGTGATTAGCCACAACCTTCCTCAAATTTTCTTCTAGAGCGTGATGAGTCGCTCAACCATACCGTCCACGTTCGATCTCAAGCGACCGCATGTGATAATTGTGGCGGACAAAGTGGCGCAGGGGCGGGTTTTCTCCGGTTTCCCGCGCCATCACATTCCACCGGTGCTCCATTTTCATTTCATGTTTGATCAGTGTCATCGCCTGTGATGCTATAAATAGCAAAAGTGGTCGTTAAATACTATAAAAAAGAACATACCGTCTAACTGTGGTTGATTTTTGTGCATTCAAGTCCCTCCAGTGTCTCTCTCATCAGGTTAGGTTCCAAGTTGGTACCCTGATCACTCCAACGATACCCCAAACGACAAAACAGTATTTTCAAAACAACCTACCTTCTTTCCAAGCATACTTTAACAACTGCGCCTTGGCAAATTCCTTTTCATGAGGAAAAGATCTGCATATCTTCTTTATAAGATAATTCGCAGATCCTTCAAACATACACGTGTATTCCATTGTTGCAGTTGTTGTTTATATTAAGTTTATTAGTTTGGTCTGCTCTGTCATTATCCCTGTTGTTCCAGCTAAAGAGAACTGGGGACTGTGAAGAGATCAACGGCGAAAGCTTAAAAAGTGGCTCACAGAGTTACATCTGAGGAATGTAGCTCCCAATTTAACCAGTTGTAGACAGGCTCACTATCACTCTGATCTGGTAGTAAGGGCGCCAACAATATCTTAGAGATGAAGCAACATTACAGAGTGGCTGAAAAAAAAAAAGCGGTATAAGAGCGTAATATTGAAATAAGCGTGACCATAAAATATCAGAACTGACGGAACTGGTGAAAATGTATAAGTCAAGGTTCCCCACACTTGTCATAGACCAACTGGCGAATAAAGATGGCTACAAGGTGAGCAGCATCCCTCCTTATTGTGCACATTTAAATCACATTGAACTTTTGTGGGCACAAGTTAATGCTACGTTGTCAGGAACAATCTATGGTTTACATTAAACAAAGTGTAGCGTTTCACTACCAAGAGAACCGAAGCAGTGGATGGTCACAAGACGTGACAAAAGAATCTTGGGGTAATGAATGTAATTTGGAGCATTGCATCCAAGAATGATCATCTCACTGAATTCCAGTTCCAAATAAGAAAGTAGTTCCGAAACTTCTATGAGAATGGCTCCCCTGTGGCTTAAAAGCTATCGAAATACTCTCATTCCAAGTTAGCTTTTGATCGTTTCTTGGCGTAAACAATATCGTAATTGTGTTTTAAAGCCGTTATATTTAATTCTCTTACCTAAAGCTTGTGCCAACAAGAATTTCGAAGCTTATTGCTTTTACTAAATTGTATTTTTGCTTTCTCTATACATACTATGGACATAGTGTATGGAGAAGGTATTGTAATGCACCCAAAAATTCGATACCGAAATTTCGCCGGAAATACACGTTTTGGACCTCCTGAATCCAAAACCAACAATTTTTAGAAACATGTCTGTGTGTGTCTGGGCAATATAGCTCAAAAACGAAAAGACCGTTAAACACCAAACTTGGTATTTAAGTTTGGTATCGTCCAAGGATGCGACACGAAGATTTATAATAAAAAAAAAATCCCCCCACACCAAACTACCCTTTACATGGAAAATATTTCGAAAATAAAATAGCTCTAACGATTTTGATTAAAATATCGTATATTAAAGATATTTACTTGACAAATAAAATGTACATCTTGAATTTTCTGGTAATATCCTCTGAAGACTACTTTATTCTGGAGGAATTTTGCGGAATTTTGCATAACTGCTAAACCGTAAGAGATGGACAAAAACTTAAAACACAAAAAATGTAGAGCACGTTAAAACACACAATTTATGTTGTATAATTTTTTTTCTTGGAGTTGATCGTTTTTGAGATATTTCTTGTTTTTGGTTACAACTTTGAAATACTACTTTTTCATACAGGAATTTTCAACTCCTGTCCATACAAACAAAGGAACTTCAGTCACATAGTAACCAGCTTTTGAATATCACTTTAACCTGCGGTACTCCCTTATTTCGCTTTTGCTAACAAGGAAGCAAGTAATAAGACTATTTCTGCTAATTTTTTCTCGATTAGATGAAGTAAATAGAATAATTTGCTGCAGAGATGTAGAGAAAGTCATATGAATGGAACACATCAGATATTTTTTATAGTGCTTAACGCCCGCTTTTACTAGAAATGTAGTAAATGTCACCACAGGCGATGACACTGATGGTACATGGAATGAAGATGGAGCACCGGTGGAATGTGATGGAGTGAGAAACGGAGAACCCGGAGTGAACTCACCCTGCGCCACTTTGTCCACCACATGCAGTCGCTTGGGATCGAATATGCGCAGCCTAATGAGAGGCGAGTGGTCAAACCATTCGGCCACATCGCTGTCCTACTAAATTGTAATGATTTGGCATAATCTTTGGAATTTGCATTGCATGATTTTAATGTAATTGGTTTTTCATTCAGAAGATAAATTATTGTTATTTATTTATTTCATGGAGTTTTGAGGATGGACATGGTAGACTCAAACCCTGCGGGTTTTAAACTAGTGCATATACATTAGTTTAACAGAATTCAAAGAAAATCTAACCAATAAATCCGCAAGGTATAAAAAGCTATGGTGTTTATGTGCGCTTATAATATAGTCGCCATTGAATGTAGAAAGGTTGTAATGCCATGCCATGATCTTGCATAAGGGTGGAAAAAAAAGTTTAACTCATTCGTGCAAGAAAAAGTTCCTATCGAGTCGGAATCATCCTTTTATCATCATTATCATCATCATTTGGAATGAAAATGGCAATTCCATTGCGGTATCATCCATTGTCTGAACGCCGTGGTTGGGTTGAATTCTCTGACATAATTAGAGGACTAGACGTATTGATTTCGTTCCGGTCATTGACCGATCTTCAGGTAAAACTATCGACTTTGACCAACCAATTCATTGGATGGGGTGTTTTTAAGCACCTCTAGCGACAATTGTTTCAACTAGGGCAAACACATCAGGCGAAACTAAAGCACTCAACATTAACAACAACTACAACAGTAGAAGCACATGTTTGTGTTTGAAGGGCTGTGAATTGTCTCATAAAAAGGTGAAAATAGGGGGATATTTTCCACATGAAATGGAATTTGCCAAGGCGCAATTGCTGAAGTATGGTTGGAAAGAAGGTTGGTTGTTTTAAAAATTCTAGGTATATTGATAAAACTTCCGCTGGCGATCCAGATTTGAAAGTTTTGAAAATATTAACACATTCAGATTAGAAATGCGCAAGATTGTCGAGGTTTTGACTTCTTTTTGGGACTGTTGGAGTCTTAGCTTCACAGATCCCTCGGCTATGCTCAGAAAACATCCCTGTACTACACTTTGCGGCTCAGGGCTTTCACCTTGGGCTAGGCTTTGCGGCTAAAGGTTTAATAGATCAGTAAGTAACTACAAAACGGACCTAAAGGCAGAATAACAAAAGTACGAAATCTGGATCACGTATGGAAGTAATGCCGGCATATCAGGTTGAACACATTGAATGACCATTGTAGGCCATTGATGAAAATAAGTGATCAACATTTTAGACTGGCGTGTTCGTGTTTGGATTATACCTAGCAGTGCATAGTGGTGCCAATTGAAAACTATTTGTGTTAAAATGATAATTGATTTTTTATGTATAGATAAGTATTGTGTTCAATAGCTTGAGAAATATGCTTTCCACAAGTTTATTCACAAAATACATGATGGTGCAGGAATTGGTTGACTTGGCCATTTTAGTGAGTAAATGTGATTCTCTGCTAGTAGCAGAGTGTATCTGCTAAATACTATTACCAAATAATACCCATCTAGAGAGCAAGAAGATCAATAAGCAATATAATAATGATCCAGATTATGTTAAACAAAAAACTAAGAAAAAAAATCTGATGTGCTCCATTCATATAACTTTTCTAGCAGTTCCAAATACAAATTATTCATATCAAAGAGTATTCTTTTATTACGTTGTTCTAATCCAGATAGACATAGCATAGTTGGTTTTATTATTTGCTTCCTTGTAAGAAGAAGGGAAATAAGGGAGTACCATAGGTTAAAATGATAGTCAAATATTTTAAAAGCTGGTTTCTATGTGAACAGTTGAAGTTTGGTTCGTTTTGCATGGCCCTGTTTGAGAAAAGTTTGGTAGTTTTAAACTAAAACCAATTACAAGGAATATCTAAAAAATGGTAAACTCAACAAGAAAAATGTAAATGACATAAATTATGTGTTTTAACAAGATTTACATTTTTTGTGTGTTAAGTCTTAGTCTATCTCTTATGGTTTACCTAACTGTAATGCAAAATTCTGCAAAACTCCAGAATAAAGAGGTCCTCAAAGGCTATTCCCCAAAAATTCAAAATATACATTTTATTTGTGATGTAAATATCTTTACTATACAGTATTTTAATCAAAATTGTTAAAAGCCATTTTTGAGAAAAACAAAATTTTGAAAAATTTTTCCATGTAAAGGTGGGGAGATTTTTTTGAAAATCTTCTTGCCACTTCCTTGAAGGATATTAAGCATAAATACCAATTTTGGTTTTTAATGGTCGATTCGTTTTCAAGCTATGTTGTTCACATACACACACAGACCATTTTCTAAAAATGCTTTTTTTGGACTCGGGAACCTCAAAACATATATTTCTAGTGAAATCTCAACATTGAATTTTTGGGTTGAACACAATACCCTCTCTACCTACTATGTACATTGTATGTATTACATATGTGCTAGAAAAAGTAAAAGAGGGCAAGGTACATGTGTAGTGGTGAGGAAACTAACAAAAATTTAGGGGGGCAGTAAGAATGGAGTACTAATGCAGGGATTTTTTTATAGGGTTTAATGCCCGCTTGTACTACATATGGCACTGCAGGTGATGACATTGATGATATATGGAGTGAAGTTAGAGCTCTAGTGGAATGCGATGGTGGGGGAATCTGGAGAACCCAGAGAAAACCTGCCCTGCATCTTTTTGTCCACCACAAATCTCTCATGCGGTCACCTGGGCCGCCTAGGTGAGAGTGCAGGGATCCCAACATATCACCATCACAAACTGCAAAAGATAAAAAGAATATTATCAAATATAATTCTCTATTCATTTTTATCATATAATAATAACTTATATTCTTTACATATTTTGAAACAGCTTTTGACACAATAAACAGGGATGATTTGGCCTATATGCTGAGGAATAAAAGAGAAACTAAGTTGCTTTTAGACGGGGTACAGAACTTCTATGAAGGGAATAACTTTTGCATCAGATGCGAAAGAAGTAAACTAGGATCATTTGCAGAAAAGTTTAGGTCTGAGGCAAAGATGGATACTGAATAAATGTTGGTAATCTATCTATAGTTGAAATTCTAGATAGAATAATGAAAAACAATAAACGTTATCCACTTGTAGAAAAGAAAGACAAGTTTTTACTGATGAACTTGTTGGTTGGTTGGTATCTAATGTTGAGCAGTTGACAGTGAAGCCATTCGCTCTCTTGCATTCCAGTATTTTGATGTTATATTATCATGTCGACTCAAGGTTGGGCAGCGGAGTAGATGGTTTCCATCCATATCTGCTTTAAGTGTACAGAAAGGACACAGAGGAGATCTCACTATACCAATCCTGAGACAGTCATGGCCTGTTAGGAGTCTAAAAGTTGCTACAGAGCATTTTCTTGGTAATGTAGTGATTCTGGTCGTGCTATTACATAAATTTTCCCATGGTTTTCCTTTTGTTTGTAATGCATTATCTTCTTTAATTTTGTTATGTGTTGATATAATGATTCTTTTGATAGAGTGATAACTTATTGGATCAGATGAATTTGATGTAATTTTACTACCTTTCTTGGCTAGAAAGTCAGCTGTTTCATTACCCTGTATGCCATAATGTGCTGGTATCCATTGAAGTATTAATCTTTTATTTAAATTCATTAGTTGTTTTATGATTTTGCGGCATTCTGCAATATTTAGGTTATTAGGTGTTACATCAGATGTTATGGATATGATAGCTGCTTCAGAGTCAGATAATAATACAACTTTTTCAAATTTATTTATATGTTATAGTAGGTTTTGTAAGCTCTGAAGTATTGCCAAAATCTCTCCATCAAAATTTGTGGTATTTAAACTTAATCTTTTGTAGAGAGAGAAGAGAGGGCATATTGCATCTGCGCCAGTACCACTGTTATTTGGCAAGCTAGAACTGTCAGTATAAACATGTAGCCATTCATTGGTAGGGTATCTTAAATTTATTATTTCTAGTGTCACTTGTTTCAGATTTTGTAAATTCTTCAGCTCAGTGATGAACTTGTGGCACGGGCAGTTAACAGTTGTAGGAGTACTGCAACAAGTTATTAATGAAATTGTTAGGGTCATGCCATGCCTTTAATGGCACCTGGATTGTTGTTGAATGCTGTTTCGCTCCCAACAGATTTTTCCTGTGTGTACCATCTTATGCATTGAAATGAGTAGGATGAACAGATGAGGTGAACTAGAAACATTATTATTTCATAAATTACAATACTGAATGTCTCTTATATTGCTTACCTTTCCAAAGATCTTGCAAATGTTCTCCTCGTGCTCAAAAACAGACATTGCAGCATCTTAACAGAATTAAAAACATGTTGCAATTCTTCTTGGGATATATAGGTCATTTTTACTTTCTCTACACATACTATGTACATAGCGTATAGAGAAAATTCCATACTGAGATTTCACCAGAAATATATGTTTTAGGGTCACCTGTATCCAAAAAAAGCATTTTCAGAAAAACGTCCGTGTATGTGTGTGTGTGTGTCTCTGAACACAGTAACTCTAAAACGAAAAGTCGGTAAAACACCAAACTTGGTATTTAAGTTTAGTATCTTCCAGGGATGCGACACAAAGATTTTGAAAAAAAAATCCTCCCACCCGAAACTACCCTTTACATGGAACTTTTTTCGAAAATTTTGATTTTCTCAAAAATGGCTCTAACAATTTTGATTAGCCCACCTAGGTAGTGTGGTGGTAGTGTGTCTGCCTCACATTCAAAAGCTTGTAAGTCGAATCTCGCTTAGGGTGAGTTACCCGGATAAGGTTTTTATTGGGGTTTTCCCTTGTCCTGAGAAGACGAATGTCCAGTATTTTTAAGCTCCATGAACCCTGAGATCATTTGAGCATCATTTCACCAATTTCATTCACCGTCCGATATGACCATCCAGGTTAAAGGACGGTAAGCTACCAAAAAGAAATAAATAAATAAAATAAAATACTGTATTTTAAAGATATTTACCTGACAAATAATATGTATATCATGAATTTTCTGGGAATAGCCTCTGAAGCTTACTTTATTCTGGATGAATTTTACAAAATTTTGCATAACTGCTAAACCCTAAGAGATAGACAAAAACTTACCACACAAAAAATGTAGAGCACACTAAAACACACAATTTATGTTATATAAATTGTTTTCGTGGAGTTGATCGTTTTTGAGATATTCTTTGTTTTTGGTTTCAGCTACAGAAAACATACTTTTCTCATACAGGAATTTGTCAACTGCTGTGGATACAAACGGCGACCCAAAATAAATTATATTGCAAAAAAAAAAAAAAAGGAACTTCAGTCACATAGCAACCAGCTTTTAACTATCACTTTAACCTAAGGTACTCCCTTACTTCGCTTTTACTTACAAGGAAGCAAGTAATAGAAGTATTTCTGCTAATTTTTTCTTGATTAGCATGAAGTAAATAGAAGCATTAGCTTTTAACAATAATTTGTTGCAGAGATGTAGAGAAAGTCATGTGAATGGATCACATCAGATTTTTTACCGTATATTGTTTTGTAGTTCATGTAACATTTAGGGATTATATTTATACATTTTATCACTTTTTATGTTGACCCACAGCTCACTCCTGCTTGCTACACTAAATTTGAGAGAGAAAGATTTTCTTGGCGAATGTTCTAACCGCACATGAATATCATCAATGCTTTTCACTATTAAAAGAGTATGTTTTCAATTTTCTCTGATTTAATCCTGCTACTATACTTTACAATGTATTGGGTTGTTCATGTAGAGGAATCAATATCAATGCTCTGACTTAGATGCAAATTCGTGTTTTAGAAAGTTGGAACAAATGAAAACTGCACTAACATGTAACTGAAAAGCACCAAAGACTACCTTCATTTCACGTATACATGGTGTAAGTCAGAGGTTTTTTTAAAAACTTTTTTATGGTGTTTAATGCCCGCATTTACTACATATGCTTCTGCAGGATTAGTGGAATGCAGTGGCAGGGCGAACCGGAGAAAATCCCCTCCTGCACTGAAACAAGCATGTATAATCTGACTACTCAGCGAAAAATCCATGGATTTTTTTCTGTTAGACCAGTTGCTGTTTTATTCACTGAAACCCCCTGCGTGCAAGTACCAAAGTACTTGCATATGGGGACAGAAATGGATGCAACATTTACTGCGTCAACTCAGAGGGGAAGAATACCAAAAACCTTAATAGAGCGACCTTTACCAGCTTAGATCAGCTAACTTTCCAGGTTAGTGCCGGAGAGCATTAAGGTGTCTCACAACCCCTTCTAGACATACCCTACCTCCCACAGTATCGTGTCATTGCCACACCGAGTCTAACCCAATCCAAATGGGCTCAGATCTTTGGCCTGACTACTTCTTGTAAAGCCAAAAATACCATGGGTGCTTGGTCTGCAGCGCTTTCACCTGAGCAGCTAAAGAGGTTGGAACCGTCCACACAAATCTCACATGCGGTTGCCTGGTAACAAACCCGGGCCACCTAGGTGAGAGGCTAGTGGTCTAACCACTTGGCCACGGCACAGCCAAGTCAGAAGATCGTGCCATATGTACACAACATCAGGAACTGCAAGTGGTGCATACATGGTCATTTAATCTGATGGCACTGTATTTGGCACAAAGTGGGATTTACAGTTAAACATTAAGTCTGAGAAAATTGTACTTATTTAAAAAAAAGTAGCAAAATTAAATAGAGGGTAAAGATGGTTTATAAATGGAAAGCCACCTGCACAAGTGAAAGAATTTGATTATTTGGGCATTATATTCTCAGTTGAGGGTAGTGGGAGGTGCAGTCCAAATATACATAACTCCATGGCACGACAGCTCACGGGGAACCTTGGCCTACCGCCCGGCTGCTGCGTCCCCCATCTCGGTCCACTACAGACGTCATGGATGGGGTGCAGTATTGGAGGGTGAGACGTGGTCAGCGCCTCGAGTCCCCCCGGCCGGTTAATGCGGTCCTCGCGACCTGGAGCCGCTACTTCTCCATCAAGTAGCTCCTCAATTGGCCCCCCAGGGACCTTACGAGGCTGAGTGCACCCCGGGCCAGGTCTCCCAGCGGGGGAAAAATCCCCACGCCGGTACTGGGGATCGAACCCAGGTCTCCCGCTTGGTAAGCAGCAACGCTACCACCGCGCTAAGGAGACGACCAGTCCAAATATACACCCACCCAAAAATTCATTATCAAAATTTCAGAGGAAATACATGTTTTAGGGTAAATAAATTAACTAATTTAAATGTAATGAGTCACCTTTTTACACTTTTTGCTCCAACTTTGCCTTCATTTGGGAAGACCGGTTTCAGGGTACTTTAGCCCTATCCCCTATTTGGGGATCAATTCCCAAATCGTGGTATTGAATATACACTATGTACAGAAGGCACAAAAAGAAATCAGCAGTGTCTTGTTTCATACATGGCATTCCTTACCGTTTGTATGCTACTTAGTATGCCATGTTTTTATTTTATTGGCTGATACTATCAGTGTTCTATGTTGAACCAATAGAGTACACTTATACTGCATTTGTCAACTCATTGGCTAATAGGAATAGCCACCTCCCTCAACTGGAAGCGAGATTAGGTAACATGTACTACAAGAGTAAGCGACAACCCCTCCTCTTTCCCCAATTATTCTCATGTTATTACAGTATGATAAAGTCCCTCATCCTTGGTGTAATGGTCATTTTGAAATATACCAATGTGTGCTTGTGTTGAAACAGGTAAGGGTCTGGGACGTCATGAAACTGGAATAGCTGAAGCATTGAAACCAAAACTGAAGTTTGACACAGCTGGTGTTGGACATGATGGCTCTGAGCAATTCACATACAACTGGTGGGAACATGCCTTCAACAAAGCAGCAAACAATGTCAAGATCCATTCAACTAAGGTAAATACACCCCCACAGTTTTTACTTTCTCTAGCCTGCATGTGCAACGTACATTGTTGATAGAGTAGATACCGTATTCCACCCAAAAATTTGTGTGTGTGTGTTTTTTTATATATAGTGTTTAACGCTACCAAGGCACTGCAGGCAATAACACTGGTGATACATGGAATGAAGATGGATCACCGGAGAAAACCCGCCCCTGTGCTGCTTTGTCCACACAAAACTCACATGTGGTCGCTTGGGATCGAACCAGGTCCTGTGTGTGTGTCTGTGGGTAACATAACTCAAAAGCTAAGACTGTTAAATACCAAACCTGGTATTTAAGTTTTGTATTTTTAAGGATGCGACAAAGATTTTCAACAAAATCCCCCCACCCCAAACTACCCTTTATATGGAAAAACTTTTGAAAATTTTGGTTTCCTCAAAAATGGCCCTTAACAATTTGGTTAAAATACTGTATATTAAAGCTATTTACATCACAAATAAAATGTATATCGTGAATTTTCTGGGGATAGCTTCTAAGGACCTCTTTATTCTGGATGACTTTTTTTTAATTTTGCGTAACTAGTAAATCGTAAGAGATACACAAAAACTTGCTACACCAAAAATGTAGAGCTTATTAAAACACACAATTTATGTAATATACGTTTTTTTCCTGGAGTCGAAAGTTTTTGAGATATGCCTTGTTATTGGTTTCATATTTTAAATACTTTTCTCATACAGGAACTTACAACTCCTCACTACACAAAGAAACTGACTAATCCCATAGCAACCATATTTTAAAATATTTGACTGTCGGTTTAGCCTAGTGTATTCCCTTATTTCCCTAAAACTTATGGGGAACTAAGTAGATAGAACGTTTCTGCTAATGTTTATATCAATTAGCATGAAGTGGATAGAAGAATAAGCATGTTAAAATAACTTGTTACAGAGATGTAGAGAAAGTTATGTGAATGGAACACATCAGATTTTTAGGATAACATCTGCGCATGCTTGTGTGTCTGTCTGTCTGTGGAAGCATAGCTCAAAAATTAAAAGACCATTAAATACCAAACTTGGTATTTAAGTTTCATATTTTCCAAGGATGTAACACAATGATTTTCAAGAAAATCCCCCCACCCCAAACTACCCTTTACATGGAAAAAGCTTTTTGTTTTTCTCATAAATTGCTCCAACAATTTTGATTAAAATACAGTATATTAAAGCTATTTACATTACAAATAAAATGTATATTTTGAATTTCTAGGGAGTAGCATCTGAAGAACTCTTCACTCCAGATGAATTTTACATAACTGCTAAACCGTAAGAGACAGATAAAAACCTACTGTACAAAAAGTATAGATCTCATCAAAATACACAATTTATGTTGTTTACATTTTTGTTGTGGGGTAACCATTTCTGAGATATTCCTTGTTATTGATTTCAATTATAAAGTACTTATAGTTTTTTAATTGGTAGTCGAATATACACACATGTGCTTCACAAAAACTTACTTTTACGCAGAA
The DNA here is from genome assembly GCA_030762935.1 of Hymenopus coronatus. Classification (NCBI taxonomy): domain Eukaryota; kingdom Metazoa; phylum Arthropoda; class Insecta; order Mantodea; family Hymenopodidae; genus Hymenopus; species Hymenopus coronatus. Next base: position 149,702,947 of record CM060895.1, read on the forward strand.
CTAGTTTCGCATGCGTGTTACATGCATTGTCTACTGCTTTCGACTATCGGATACAACACGAGGATCCTTGATGTATGACTGTCTTCCCTCTGGTGTTGGATTGATGAACTTCATTAGCGGGTTCTCTTCAAAGGGACGATCAAAATTTTGATTAAAACTAGTTCTGCGTAAAAGTAAGTTTTTGTGAAGCACATGTGTGTATATTCGACTACCAATTAAAAAACTAATTGCTAGCTTCACAGTGTACCACTTCCAGTATTCAAAATTATACTTATAGTTTTCTCAGACACAATTTTTGTTTTGTTCTACTCCTGGCCAAGCAAAGAAGCAAATTGCAATGACAATCGCATAACGATAGCTTTAAAAACATTTGACTACCACTTTAGCATAGGACATTCCTTTAGTTCCCTTCTACTTATAAGGAACTAAGTAATAAGAACATTCTGCTGATGTTTATCTCGATTAGCATGATGTAGAAAGAAGAATCTTCTGTAAGAAGTTTGTTTATAGAACAACTAGAGAAAATCATGTGAGTGTAACACTTAAGATTTTTCATGTTACTCTTTAGTTTAAGATTATAGAGAATTATGTTGTCATTATATGGCTTTCCTGTGGTATTTAGGATACTTGTGAAAGTTTTTTTATATAGTACCGTCGCTGTATCTCCGACTGACATTTTGTGTGACCAGGCACTGAAAGCTGTATAACCGTGCTACTGAAAAGGTTAACACATGCTTTATGTTTGTTAATAGAAATCTTTCAGATAATGCACTGATTCTTCTGGGAAGTTGCTGCCCACCAACTTCACTTCACTTCAGCAAAATGACAGAAAGACATTAACTATATGTGGAGTAAAACGATGCAACATCATCTCTGTTTTCTCTCATTCAAGTAGTTTTCTTGTGAACTTCTCAGGTGCAAGTGGTGTTTAATGTGTATTCTTAAATATGTGGAGGCCTTGGGACGTATCTAGTGTTGATGCTAGAGATAATAGTTTTGTTTCGTAATCAGCTTACCTCCCTGTAATTGTAGGACTGAAACATCTCTAAGACTTACAAGCCAATGCCTAGGGGTCAGAAGCCTGTCGGGCAGCCTACAGCACAAAACCACAGAGTGAGAACTGTTACGAGGGGTCAGCCCGTAGCCAGGCATGAACATGAGGCAGTGGATGATACAAAGTGAAAGCTAGAAATAATTGTCATGCTACATTCACAATAAAATGTAAGCGCAAGAGTTTGAACTCAATTTATTTAATGTAAGCATTCACATAGAAACATGCAAGACGCAGTGCAATGCAATGCAAGAGTTTCGAACTCCAAACTTAATGCTTGCATTGCATGCAAAGAGGAAGAGTTCTGCTTCTTTTCTCTATGAATTGCCTATGAATTCAATAGCAAACAATCGCACTGCAAGATTTTACAGGGCCTGCTTTACATGCATGCTCTTCTATTTGACCTCACCGCACCATCTCTAATCTCCCTCAAGAGATTATGTCAGTCTCCTTGCGAATCCCGCTTTGATTTAATGGATGTAACTATCATGTGTGTCTAGATTTATTAGTTCTCATAAATTGAAAACTCAGAGATAATTCTTAGTTCATTAACTGTATAGCTTTATCACTGTCTGCAGTCTCTATGCTTGTACTATTCACAATAATCTTGAATGAGCAATTATTGTGATGTCACTGCCACGAGCGTTAGTTGTTAGTATATAATGTATTTATGTTGTAAAATATTGGTTATGTTAAGTTATTCAGTTTGTAGCTTGTGGAAGATATTCACATGTAACTTACGGATCTAGAAACCTGTGACAACTTCTTGCGTTGCACTAACGATTGCATTGTGAATGGTGTTTCCTTGCATCTGTGCTTGCTTGTCATTGTGAATGGTGTTTCCTTGCATCTGTGCTTGCTTGTCATTGTGAATGGTGTTTCCTTGCATCTGTGCTTGCTTGTCATTGTGAATGGTGTTTCCTTGTATCTGTGCTTGCTTGTCATTGTGAATGGTGTTTCCTTGTATCTGTGCTTGCTTGTCATTGTGAATGGTGTTTCCTTGCATCTGTGCTTGCTTGTCATTGTGAATGGTGTTTCCTTGTATCTGTGCTTGCTTGTCATTGTGAATGGTGTTTCCTTGTATCTGTGCTTGCTTGTCATTGTGAATGGTGTTTCCTTGTATCTGTGCTTGCTTGTCATTGTGAATGGTGTTTCCTTGCATCTGTGCTTGCTTGTCATTGTGAATGGTGTTTCCTTGCATCTGTGCTTATGCTACGTTACGTCTGTGCTTGCTTGTCATTGTGAATGGTGTTTCCTTGCATCTGTGCTTGCTTGTCATTGTGAATGGTGTTTCCTTGTATCTGTGCTTGCTTGTCATTGTGAATGGTGTTTCCTTGTATCTGTGCTTGCTTGTCATTGTGAATGGTGTTTCCTTGCATCTGTGCTTGCTTGTCATTGTGAATGGTGTTTCCTTGCATCTGTGCTTATGCTACGTTACGTCTGTGCTTGCTTGTCATTGTGAATGGTGTTTCCTTGCGTCTGTGCTTATGCTACGTTACGTCTGTGCTTGCTTGTCATTGTGAATGGTGTTTCCTTGCGTCTGTGCTTGCTTGTCATTGTGAATGGTGTTTCCTTGCATCTGTGCTTGCTTGTCATTGTGAATGGTGTTTCCTTGCGTCTGTGCTTATGCTACGTTACGTCTGTGCTTGCTTGTCATTGTGAATGGTGTTTCCTTGCGTCTGTGCTTGCTTGTCATTGTGAATGGTGTTTCCTTGTATCTGTGCTTGCTTGTCATTGTGAATGGTGTTTCCTTGCGTCTGTGCTTGCTTGTCATTGTGAATGGTGTTTCCTTGTATCTGTGCTTGCTTGTCATTGTGAATGGTGTTTCCTTGCGTCTGTGCTTGCTTGTCATTGTGAATGGTGTTTCCTTGCATCTGTGCTTGCTTGTCATTGTGAATGGTGTTTCCTTGCATCTGTGCTTGCTTGTCATTGTGAATGGTGTTTCCTTGCGTCTGTGCTTATGCTACGTTACGTCTGTGCTTGCTTGTCATTGTGAATGGTGTTTCCTTGCATCTGTGCTTGCTTGTCATTGTGAATGGTGTTTCCTTGTATCTGTGCTTATGCTATGTTACGTCTGTGCTTGTCTGTCATTGTGAATGGTGTTTCCTTGCATCTGTGCTTATGCTACATTACGTCTGTGCTTGCTTGTCATTGTGAATGGTGTTTCCTTGCATCTGTGCTTGCTTGTCATTGTGAATGGTGTTTCCTTGTATCTGTGCTTATGCTACGTTACGTCTGTGCTTGCTTGTCATTGTGAATGGTGTTTCCTTGCATCTGTGCTTGCTTGTCATTGTGAATGGTGTTTCCTTGTATCTGTGCTTATGCTACATTACGTCTGTGCTTGCATGTCATTGTGAATGGTTTTTCCTTGTATCTGTGCTTATGCTACGTTACGTCTGTGCTTGCATGTCATTGTGAATGGTTTTTCCTTGTATCTGTGCTTATGCTACGTTACGTCTGTGCTTGCATGTCATTGTGAATGGTGTTTCCTTGTATCTGTGCTTATGCTACGTTACGTCTGTGCTTGCTTGTCATTGTGAATGGTGTTTCCTTGCATCTGTGCTTGCTTGTCATTGTGAATGGTGTTTCCTTGCATCTGTGCTTGCTTGTCATTGTGAATGGTGTTTCCTTGTATCTGTGCTTATGCTACGTTACGTCTGTGCTTGCATGTCATTGTGAATGGTTTTTCCTTGTATCTGTGCTTATGCTACGTTACGTCTGTGCTTGCATGTCATTGTGAATGTAGTATAATAGTCAGTAATCCAGGTAGTTTTCCTTACGAAAAGGATTCGGTTAGACAGTTGTTCACACCTTAAACAAGAGGCGTCTGATTTTGGAATTAGCAAAGATTGTGGCATGCAGATATGAGTACTTGATTAGACTAAACTATTTCAGGCAGGAAGGGCATCATATAGTTTATTTAGATGAATCTTGCTGCAACACTCCTGAGGTAAAATAAGGTTGGGATGACAGCAGTTGCTCTTGCTGCCTTCCAACCCCTGTGTCATGTGGACAAAGAATCATGATCTTGCAAGCAGGCGGTAGCCAGGGTTGCATTGACGGCTGCTTATATTTATCTTCAAAAAATATTCAGGCAGATTCACATCACGAGCTGAATGCTGAAATAGGTTCATAAACACACTTATGAAAAAAGTTTCTCCTAAGAATGTTATTGAGTTAGAAACTACTATATATCATTCCTGGCTAAAAATCAAAATGTCCAGCAGAAAAGATAAAATGCTAAGATTCGCAGAAGAACATAGAACCCAGTCCAGTTGCTATAAAAGCCTGAGGAAAATTCAGGAAGGCAATATACAGAAAGTGTATGTAATAGACGAAATGCTAAAACATCGTGGCTATGAAGTCATCAGGTTACCATTTAACACTGTTCTCTCAATCCGATTGAACTGATATGAGCACGCCTTAAGAAAGTGGAATGTAACTCCTCCTATAAGTGACAATGTGTGCAAAGTGTTGAGAGAATCTGTAACGAATATAGACTAGTGTGTGTGGTAAAGATGTGTGCAGACACCATGCAACAAGAGTGAAAATTTAACTGCTGGATGTTTCACACGAAATGTAAATGGCGTTTTATGTATGGATACTCTTTAACTACTGTGGTTCTCAGCGTCCCATTCTAAATTGGGGGTGAAAGACCGCTTAATTTTGTTCAGAGACCCCTCTTTCAGGCTTGAGGTTCTTTTACGTGCAGTAAATCTACGACACAGGACCAACGGCTTTACTTCCCTTCCAAAGGAAGCTATGCTAAGGATTTTTACACCCGAAAAAATCCAATGGCCTCCACCAGGTTTGAACCCGCAACCTTGGGTATATGAAGTTAGCATGGTAACCATTACACCATGGAGGGCGACTATTTCACATGACAATGCTTTGTTTGTGATAACACATGAATGAAAATGACAGTGACATCGAGGAAGGCGAAGGCACTGTAATATAAGTAGAAAATGTGGTTAGATGTTATTAGTACTGTGTAGTACTCTCGCTGCACTTAATAAGAACTTTACTAATGTTACTATTCACTTGGTACTCTAAGAAATAAGTGTCCATGCATGTGATGCGAGTTTATTTGGAGAAAACGTGACAACATTGCTTTCTGCGTTGCTGAATACCGGCAATTTTATTACAGCTTTGATTCGGACATGTTAACTATAACTATAAAAAATCTGATGTGTTCCATTCACATGACTTTCTCTGCATCTCTGTAACAAATTGTTATTAAAAAGCTTATGCTTCTATTTACTTCATGCTATTGAAAAAATTAGCAGAAATAGTCTTATTACTTGCTTCCTTATAAATAGAAGCAAAATAAGGGAGTACCATAGGCTAAAGTGATAGTCAAAAGCTGGTTGCTATGTGACTGAAGTTCCTTTGCTTATATGGACAACAGTTAACAAATTCCTGTACGAGAAAAGTATAAGTTTTTTAAAGCTGAAACCAAAAATAAGGAATATCTCAAAAACAAATAATTCCATGAAAAAAATGTATATGACATAAATTGTGTGTTTTAACATACTCTACATTTTTTGTGTGGTAAGTTTTTGTCCATCTCTTATGGTTTAGCTGCGATTCAAAATTCTGTAAAATTCATCTAGGGGCTATTCCTAGAAAATTCAAGATATACACTTTATTTTATTTATACAATATTTTAATCAAAATCACTAGAGCCATTTTTGAGAACATAAACATTTTTGAAAAAAGTTTCACGTAAAGGGTAGTTGGGGGTGGGGGGATTTTCTTGAAAATCTTTGTGTCGCATCCTTGAAAGATGTCAAACTTAAATACCAAGTTTGGTATTCAATGATTTTTGTTTTTGAGCTATGCTGACCATACACACGCACACAGACCTTTTTCTAAAAATGCTTTTTTTGGGGGACCCAAAATATGTATTTCTGGTGAAATCTTGGTATCAAATTTTTGGGTGGAATGCAATACATTCTCTATACACTATGTACATAGTACGTGTAGAGAAAGTAATAACTAACAAGGATAATGCAGTAAGTCACATACACACAAAAAACCAACTTTACCTGGACTAAAGCAAACAACTATTCACATGTGCTTCACTTACAAGAGAATTGGCAACAGTGCTGACACATGGGTAAGAAGTGTGTAATTGCTCCTAACAGACAACTTCCACCCTTTGCAGTGCGGGTCAACCCAACAATGGTAAACCTTGACTGATTTTCCTTACTTTTCTTTTGCGTGTAGCAAAGCTCTAACTAACAACAGTGAAGTAGATTTATTGAAAATCTGATGTATGCCATTCACATGACTTTCTCTACATTGCTGTAACAAATTATTGTTAAAATGCTTATTCTTCTACCTACTTTATGATAATTGAGATAAACATAAGCAGAAATTGTCTTTCTTGCTTTCTTATGAGTAGAAGGGAAATTAGGCAAAATACTAAGCTAAAGTTATAGTCAGATCTTTTAAAAGCTGGTTGCCATGTGTTTGAAGTCCACTTCTATGCAAGGCCAGGAGTTTAAAAATTTCCCTGTGAGAAAAGTTGAGTATTATAAATCTGAAATAAATAATAAGGAATATCTCAGAAATGGTCAACTCCATGGGAAAACATATATGACATAAATTATGTGTTTTAACAAGATCTACGTTTTTTTTAGAGTAATAAGCTTTTGCCTATCCCTTGTGGTTTACTAGTTATGCAAAATTCAGCAAAATTCATCCTGAATCAAGAGGTCATAAGAGACTGTTCCTAAAAAATTGGAGATATACTTATTAAAAGTGAAGGTTGGCTGACTGGATTGTCCCCTTGTTACCAATAACCAAGACACAAATGAACATATGTGACAAGATTTCAAAGAAATGAACATCAGCTGTGATAAATGTTTTGACAATATCGCTCCAGTCAGATGACTGCAATTGGTTGAAATTGTCTAATCTCGGCCATTCCATTGGTACTTTAATAGTTGAGCTAAATTGTCAGAAATAACACCCTTTTGAGTATTAATTAAGTCATTGGCCTAACCTCTAATGGGGGAAATGTGAAAAGTTTTGCCAGCTTGCCCCTGAAGCCTAAACAAATAAAATAGATAACAGAATAAAAATTTAAACTTTAAGCAACTAAAATTATCTTTTAGAAAATGCATTTTACTGTATAAAAGAATGTAAAACGTTAAATATGCAATCTTACACATTAATTTAAAAAAAAAAATCAAAATTCCTTTTATATATCTGTACCCATACATACTACTGTGTCAAGAAAGTTCCAGGAATTTGCCAATAAAACACAAAAAATGAATTATTCATCCAATTTTATTTTATCGCCTTAAAAGTAGGCCCCTTCTGAAATTATACATTTATGCCAACGAACAATCCAATCATCAAAACATTTTTGTAGGCACTTTTAGGAATCGATGTCAATTGTCGCCGCAAATTTTCCTTTATGTCTTCTATCGACTGAAAACGGGTGACTCGAAGTGGTAACTTGAGTTTTGGAAAGAGAAAGAAGTCAGCAGGAGCCAGATCAAGTGAATACGGTGGTTGTTCGATGAAATTTGTTGAGTTTTGGCCAGAAATTCGTTCACAATAATAGCCTTGTGAGCTGGTGCAGAATCCATGAATTGTCGCTCCTCAAATCTGGCCTTTTTCGCATATTTGTTCTCTTAAGCGCCGTATAACGCTCAGATAATGGTCTTTATTTACCATCTGACCTTCTGCCCAGAACTCTGAGTGTACGACACCGCGATAATAAAAAAAAAAAACTGTCAACATGACCTTCAGTTTTAATCGAGTTTGATGTGCCCTTTTAGGTTTTGGTTCAGTTGGAAGGCGCCATTCGGAAGCTTGTTAACTGGTTTGAGTGTCAAACTCGTAAACTCATCACCAGTTACAATGCGTTTCATGAATGTGGGGTTGGAACTGGCTCATTCTACATATCTTCAGCAATCCTTATGCGATTGAGTTTTTAGAAAATTCAAGTCTTTTTGGAACTAACCGACCTGCAACGCGTGTCATGGCCAAACAATCATTTAAAATGTTACGAATTAATTCGTGAGACTCAGAAAGTTCAGCGGCATTCTCTCAGACCTAACTGACGATTTTCAGACACCATTTTCTTCACTTTAGCGATGTTCAGTTCAGTTGAAATCGTTGATGGCCGACCAGAGTGAGGCAAATCTTCCACCACATCTCGACCACTTTTGAATGCACTGTACCACTCACATGCACATGTTTTTGATAAAGTCAATTCACCGTAAGCCCGCTGTAACATTTTCAGAAATTCGGCACACGAAATGCCATTTGCAAGGCAAAATTTGAGACATTCTTTGTTCAATATTTGTATCCATCGTAAAATTGCAAATCACCTTTGAGATGAACTAACAAAATGGTATGCTGTAAATAAACTAAATGACAAATGATGATCAAACTCTGCTTGGGTATAGAGGAAAGTTGTACCAACTTAGCGGCAACAATAATTTCAAATCCCCTTTTAAAGAGGGTTTTTAAATGATCAATTCCTGGTACTTTCTTGACAGAATGTATATATATATATATCCATATTATATTATTTAAATGTATTTTATACTCATGTTATTAACTATATTTTTTATCATTCTGACAGTCCTTGCAAAATGTTTTTTACAATTGGAGATGATAAAGAAATGGAAATATGAAATTGGCCTTACATGTATCCAACTAGAACCTAAGAGAGAGATTTCTAATACTGAAGAATCCCATACATCAGCCAGGAATTGAACCTGGGCTATCTAGGAATGTTGAGCACCATGCCATAATGATAGACAAGCTATATTTTGGATAGGTAGAGTCAGACTGAAAAATTCAATGCCATAGCTGGGATTTGAACCACAGATCTTGGCTATTGAATTTTTCAGTTTGACTCTACCTATCCAACTCCTATCTTACACACGGCTTGTGTGAAAAATCAATTAATCCAATACCAAGCTATATTTTGTTTTTGCAGAGAGGTGTGAAGGTGCAGGCAGATGAAGAGATAGATATCACTACCAAAAAGTATTCTGTCCTGGCCATGAAGAAAAAGAAGCATCTGGAGTATGGAACATTTGTTAAGGTAACATTTTTAATGTTGTTGAATGAATCACATTTATTACTTTCTCTACATTTACTATGTACAGAGAAGGTATTGTATTGCACCCCATAAATTCAATGTCAAAATCTCTCCATAAATATGTTTTGAGGTCCCCTGAGTCCAACATTTTTTTTTAGAAAAAGGTCCGTGAGTATGTCTCTCTGTGGACAGCATACCTCAAAACCGAAAATTCAGTTAAATACCAAACTTGGTATTTGAGTTCAGTAACCTCCAAGGATGTGATAAGATTTTCAAGAAAATTCCACTTACATCATATGGAAGATTTGTCAAAAACAGCTGTAATGATTTTGATTAAAATACTGTATATTAAAGATATTTAAAGATTTTAAAGACATTTACATCACATGGTAGCAATTCCTGGACAACAGTAACCTTGTATGGTTTGAGTTTTAAAAGTTTTGTTGCTTTCCATGCTGAAGCTTTCAAACTGTCCGTTTCTTGTGCAAGGTACCTAAGATATTTTCTCTGTTGGTCCCGTGTTGTAGATTTACGGCATGTGAAAGAACCTCAAGCCTGATAGGCCTCTGAGCAAAATTAAGCGGTCTTTTATGCCCAATATAAAATGGGATGCTGAGAGCTATAGTAGTTAAAGAGCATCCCTAAATAAAATGCCATTTCATTTTTAAGAGATTTTCTAGGTGAGTGACCCTTCTAACTTTTCTCCAATTTCTGCTCTGTAAGAACACGCCTGTTTTCTTTTCTTTTCCTATGACAAATTGATTCTGTCTCCCTGAATTTATTTACAAATGAACGGAACACACACGCCAGGAAATTTAGTTTCATTGCTACAAGTTTATGTTGGCACATACGTATCATGCATAAACACTCTATGTGATGTTGTATACTGCATTTTGAAAACACTTCAAGCAAAACTAAACACTTGTAAACATTTCTAATGTTGGATGGGTAGAGTCAGACTGAATAATTCAATGCCATAGCCAGGATGTGAACCTTGGATCTCCCGGTCTCTAGCTGGTTGCTCTGCCACTGAGCTACCATGACAACATGCAGGCATAGCATTGAATTGCTCACCTGACTTGCAAGTTTCCCGTAAACCACAAGGTGATCTCAAATTATTTTGAGATGACAACCCCAATAGTTACTTACAATTTGAGAACACATTGTGGTTTACCAGGAAACATGCGAGTCTGTTGAGAAATTCAATGATATGCCGGCATATTGCCATGGTAGCTCAGTGGCAGAGCAACTGGCTAGAGACCAGGAGATCCATGGTTCAAATCCCAGCTATAGCATTGAATGTTTCAGTCTGACTCAACCTATCCAACTCCTGTCCTACTCAAGGCTTGTGTGAAAAAACAATTAAGCCAATAAACAATGTTATTCACATGTGAAGTGGACTAGAACAGAAGTAAAACTGACGCACGCACATCTGGGAGCCAAGTTTTGTAACAAACTCTGGATTATAATCACTGTAATTTGTTTTTTATGTGTTGGCAGACTTCAACATTAACAAATGAGGGTAGAACAGTGGATATTGCCAAAGAAGAGGATGAGGAAGAAGTAGAAGAAACTTGTCTCACCGAAGATGCCACAAACATCACAGATGAAGAACTATTTAGGATTTGCGGTGGACGGACTGCACACAAGTGAGCTGTTTTTGATTATAGCTTTAATGGGAATACACAGTTAACCCTTTTAGTGCCAATATGATCTAATTGTGAGAATTGCTAATCAGCATCTAATCGTGATGCCATTTTCATTTGTTTTAACTCTTTCCAGTGGGAAAGTCTGTGTACCTTCTACGTCATATCCATAGAGAAAAGTTTTCTGGAGCATTTCAACCTTATCTTTACACTCCAAAGTGCTATATTGGCAGCAAATTTAATTTCTCTAGCTGGTATTTATGTTGGTTGAAAAGTGACATCATCTAGCCACAGAGGACATTTACTTTTTTTGGTAGTGTTTAATCCCTGATTTTACTGCTTGTGGCACTGCAGTCGATGACACTGGTGATACATGGAATGAAGATGGAGCACGGTGGAATGTGATAGCGGGGGAAACCCGCCCCTGTTCCGCTTTGTCCACCAGAAATCTCACATGCAGTAGCTTGGGATTGAATCCAGGCTGTCTAGGTGAGATATCAACGGCCTTCATACGAATGCAAATAATCAGTTTATTTTGAAAATGGATGTACGGAGGTGTAACCAGATGATGCAGACAATGTGAATCAACCATTCAACTGCGCATGAACACAAGTGCTATAATATAGGTTACATTTGTATCTTTTGCTTTATGAGATCTTTATTAATAGTGGTATCATGCGTGTGTGCATTTTTGGTGATTTTTTTCAGTTTCCAGCAAATTTATTTTTGGTATTTTAAAAAATAAAAGACCAGACCAAAGCAGGATGCTGTTTTAGTAGAGAAATATGTGTACTTTCATTTAATTAGCCTAAACTTTCTGTGTGGTAAAGTACTGTATGCCTAATTATTGGTTATTTTTGGCATTTTCAAATTCTTCTTACTTTCTTAAAACTATCGAAGAGACCTCTGATCCATATAATGCAGACAAAAGGGTGTACTAAAAGTTGCACATAGATTCACCTCTCTCTGTTATTTGGCACTTATTTTATTACTAATAATTTTAAACCCTGCATTTTGCTCTAAAACTGCTTAGCACTTTTCAGACAGCATTTTGCTATTTGGGTTGGCACTAAAAGGGGTAAGAGTGAAAACCAGCATCACACTCAAAGTTCACTACATAAAATAAGTGTAACTTACCTCAAACATGTTAATTCAGTTCAGTTCTACAGTGGTGAATTAACATCTTTGGGAAAATATTTTTTCCTATATACATTTTTCCACAATTCTTGCAGCTGATTTCATATATCCCTGATTGTTTTGAAGAGGGGATTTATTGTCCATTGTACAGAGGAGATTTTTAAAGTACACTATATTCTCGTCTGGGGTAATGTGGGGAGGAAGAAGCACAAATAATCGGAAAACAGAAATAATCCAGAAACCTGTAATGTAAAGTTTTTAAGGTACAACATAAGGTAAATAGAAAATTGCATTTAATAGTTATTTATGATACAAGAGTTAACAGTGTAGTTTTATTTTGCGAGAAGGAAAGTTTGCTTAACAAGACCATAAGGCCACAAGCAAAATAAAAACACTTATAACTTGAGTGTCATACACTATTTTTTAGACAGTGCAATATTTATAGATTTATCAATAAATTTATAATATAAGGTTCAACATTCCTTTTCTTCAAGGAATTAGTATGTTTTCCTATCGCTTGGAGGCACGTGTGTATGTGGGAATAGAGTTCGTCTATCAATATAGATTGGTAATCAATGTAGTAATGTTAGTTCTTTACTCCTTACCATGAATCTAACCATTGCATTCCTTCTGCTATTATATGATAAACTAGAGTATGTTACAACCAAACTCCGAGCAAACACATTTTATATGTTTGAAGTTGCCAATCGAAGAAAACTGTTGTCTAGTTGAGCATGTTTAGTCACGAGCACAGACTAGTAAAGACGGCAGTGGTACTATTATTGATTTTATTTTTTTTCTCAGGAACATAACCTCACTTATTTTTATACAGATAAATAACAGAAAACGAACATATACAATTCTTATTAATAATAGGCAACATTAAGATTGATATTTGGTGTACAGTTGGAAATGTGTGATGAGGTACTTGGTGTGTTTGTGTTGCTAAATTCAGACATCTTACTATTATCAGGTGATATTGGTAACATTGGAGTGTTATAAATATTTTATAAATCTAGAGTTATAAAGAACAATTTTTAGTTTGAGTATTTTGTGTTAAAAAGCTTACTTTTAACAGCGTCTGTCTAAAAAAGCTTTCTTCAACATATATTCCTTATTCAAAAGTTTATTATACTTCTGTGCATGCGTATTGTTTTTCTTTAGGAAACAGCAATTAAAACCCTACACATGACAATAAGTGCCACTTCCATTGTTTAAATGATCACCGCGTGACAACAGAGTACTACTTCCATTGTTATCAGCCTGCGTGTTCCGCGCAAATTAAAAACAAATTCAGTTTGTCTGATGTTAATCAGCATATAAGTGTCAACAGAGTAAGTTAAAAGAGATTTGTAAAAGAGATGGCAGAAAAACGAAAAAAAAAAAAATCTGATGTGTTCCATTCACATGACTTTCTCTACTTCTCTGTAACAAATTATTGTTAATAAGCTTATTTTCTATTTACTTCATGCCAATCGAGAAAAAATTAGCAGAAATGGTCTTATTACTTGCTTCCTTGCAAGTAGAAGCGAAATAAGGGAGTACCATAGGTTAAAGTGAAGTCAAAAGCTGGTTACTAGGTGACTGACTAGGTATGGACGCGAGTTGAAAAATTCCTGTGTGAGAAAAGTAAAAGTTTCTAGAAAGCTGAAAACAAAAACAAGGAATATCTCAAAAATGATCAACTCCTAGAAAAAAATGTATATAACATAAATTATCTGTTTTAATGTGCTCTACATTTTTTGTGTCGTAAGTTTTTGTCCATTTCTTAAGGTTTAGTAGTTGTGCAAAATTTCGTAAAATTCATCCAGAATAAAGTAGTCTTCAGAGGCTATTCCCAAAAAATTCAAGATATACATATTATTTGTTAGGTAAATATCTTTGATAATGATATTTTAATGAAAATCGTAGAGCCATTTTTAAGAAAATCAAAATTTTCGAAAAAAGTTTCTATGTAAAGGGTAATTGGGGATGGGGAGAATTTGTTGAAAATCTTTGTGTCGCATCCTTGGAAGATACCTAACTTAAATACCAAGTTTAGTATTTAACGGCCTTTTCATTTTTGAGCTATGCTGTCCACAGACACACACACACACACACACATACCTTTTTCCAAAAATGCTTTATTTGGATTCAAGGGGCACCAAAACATGTATTTCTGGTGAAATCTCTGTATCAAATTTTTGGGTGCAATATAATACCTTCTCTATACACTATGTACATAGTATGTGCAGAGAAAGTAAAAAGTGTGTTGACATTAAAGCAAAATAATTTTGGTGGGCGGCAGGGATGCACAGATAATGTGCAAACATGAATAACTAGGAGTATACTGTATGTTTATTTACTGGGGCTAACTTTATATCCCATTTTTTAAAAATCTTTTGGAATTTTTGGTTTGCCAAACGGTGATAAGTGAATTTTTAGAAGTTGGTTTCTGGTTCTTTTCAGAGTGCTGATTTCTTTTACTTTCTTCTGTTTCTGAATATTTATCAATATTCTTCTTTACCAAATGTTCTTTTGTGCAATTTCTGTGATCTGATCAAACTCTAGTTTGTATTCTTACTAGCTTAATGACAGGTTTACCAATCTGTATGCAAGGCTGTTTATCTTATGGTGTTGCATAAGATTGGGTTGTAGCTATTGTATGTTATGTATGCACACATATAGGACTTTTTTTGTATTCAGAGGACCCCAAAAACATTTCTGGTGAAATATTGACATACATTTTTGGGTGGAACACACTACCTTCTCTACCTACTATGCCTATAGTAATGAGTATGACCTGGCTACGCAGTGGTTTGCCCTTGACACTTGTTGCCATTTGCTGCTATCATACAAAGGTCCGAATGAAAAACCATACAACAGTTTTAAAACTACTTTTAAAGGCTTTACTTACCAACTTTATGAAAGAAGATGCTGAAACTTGCCACCGTCGTTGTCCATACATTTTTGACACCTCTTTAGGAAACTATCCATCACTTACCCCAGAAGTAGAAATCACGGGGAGTTACATTGGCAGACTGAGAGGGCCACAAATCTCTCCTGAAACGTACTTTCAATTGTTCTCATCGGAAGATTTGCCTATGGTCTTGTAGAAATAAGGCAAAATTATACCCCCTATTTGCTAATTCTCTAAAACAGGGGGCAAAATTCTACACATGTTTGTTCAGGCGACAACTGTTGATTTAAAAAAAAACTGATGCATTCCATTAACATGACTTATTCTTCCATCTACTTGACAATATTGAAATAATCATTAGGAGAAATTGTCTAATTACCTACTTCCTTCTAAGTAGAAGGAAAATAAGGAAATACACTAGGCTAAAACGATTGTCAAATCTTTTAAAAGCTGGTTGCTATGTGGTTAAAATCCATTTCTATGCATGATCAAGAGATTACAAATTTCCATGTGAGGAAAGTTAAAGTATTTTAAATCTGAAACAAATAAGAGCAATATCTCAAAAATGATAAAATTATGACATGATTTGTGCGTTTTAACTTGACCTACATTTTTTGTATAGTAAGATTTGGTCTATCTCTTATGCTTTACCAATTACTCAATATTCAGAAAATTTCATCCAGAATAAAGTAGTCTTCAGAGGTTACTCCCAGAAAATTCAAGGTATACATTTTATTTGCCATGTAAATATCTTTAATACACAGTATTTTAATAAAAATCGTTAGCCATTTTTGAGAAAGTCAAAATTTTTCCCATGTAAAGGGTAATTTGGGGTGGTGGGATTTTTCTCAAAATCTTTGTGTCACATCCCTGGAAGATACTAAACTTAAATACCAAGTTTGGTATTTTACAGAGTTTTCGTTGTTGAGTTATCATGTTCACAGACACACTCACAGACCTTTTTCTAAAAATGCCTTTTTTGGACCCTAAAACGTGTTTTCTGGTGAAATCTTGGTATCAAATTTTTGGGCGTAATGCATGTAGAGGAAGTAAAAATTGGGCCTGTAAGTGTCTCTCTGCTAATGGTGCACCATACACAATATTTTCATCATGAACAATATTAGGTTTCTCAGCGCACCAATAATGATTATTTTGTGCACACACATCCAGGAAGGTGGAACCAAGCCTCGTCTGTGAAAAATATTAAATGTGGGTCAATTTCGCCATTGTATACATTATTGAGATTCCAGTCACAAAATGTGCGCCGAATTACAGGATCACCTGGTTGAAGAACATGTACCCCAGTTATTTTATATGGCTTTAACTTCAGCAATTTAGTTCCTCTTTGCACAGAGCCACAAGAAATGTTGTATCAGTTGTGAAAGATTGGGGGCAATTCTCCAAACGATAACCATTTCTTTGACAAGAACCATATGCCGTCATTTAGATTTGTTAGCCTGAATACTTCCTGTGGCCTGAAGTTCATGGATTGTTGTACTGCCTGGATCTTTTACACCTGAAAATCTTTCTGCAAACCGCACCTTCACCTGGCGAGCAAAGAGTTAACATATATGAATCTTATGTAATAACTGAACTACAACATATCAATACTGCACTTCCAGAGCAGAACAAAACTGTGCTGACCTTGTTTACAGCAGCAGAATCTGTTTCCACACGCCCAGTGCAGTCGGTTCAGAGGTTTTGAAAGCAGAAATGAGACTATGGCTCCATAATAGTAAGTCTTCGAAATGTTTGAGTTTCAGTATTTGTTGAACTGGCTGGAAGCCGGAGAGTTCTTTCAACCATTTTCTCTACAAGTACCATGTACATAGCATATAGAGAAGGTATTGTAATGCACCCAAAAATTTGATACCCAGATTTCACCGGAAATATATATTTCGAGACCCCCTGAATCCCAGAGAGAGGGGGAGACTAAAAAACTCAAAACCATAAAATTCCAAACTTGGTATATAAGTTTAGTAGGTATCTTCCAAAGATGCAACTTGAAGATTTTGAGGAAAATCCCCCACCCCAAACTAACCTTTAAATTTAAAAATTTTCGAAAATTTTGATTTTCTCAAAAATGGCCTAACAATTTTGTATAAAATACTGTATATTAAAGATATTTAAATGACAAATAAAATGAATATCTTGAATTTTCTGGGAATAGCCTATGAAAACCTCTTTATTCTTGATTAATTTTGCTGAATTTTGCATAAATGGCAAACTGTAAAAGCTTACCACATATAAAAAAAAGTACATCTTGTGAAAATACATAATTTATGTCATATACCTTTTTTTCGTGGAGTTGACCATTTTTGAGATATTCTTTGTTATTAGTTTCAGTTTTAAAATACTTAAAACTTTTCTCATACAAGCGTATGTAAACTCATGAGCATGCAAAGAAACAGATTTCAATCCCATAGCAACCATATTTTAAAACATTTCACTGTTGATTTAGCCTGTGTATTCACTTATTTTCCTTCTACTTATAAGGAACTAAGTAATAAGTTTGTGAGGTATGTCTAAAAAGTATCTGAACATAACTGGAAAAAATACATTATTTAGCTGATCGAATTGTGACCCTGATCCCTTTCAAAGTAGTCCCCTTGCACATTCACACACTTAGTGCACCACATTTTCCACTTCTGAGATCAATTCTAGTAAGCTTCTTTTGAGAATGCCATTCAATTCCTCCTTATCTCTTGTTTGCTCTCAAAACGAGATCCTTTCAATGGCATCTTCAATTTTGGAAATGACCAGAAGCAATGTCCATAGAGTAGAGAGGTTGGCGAACAACTGGAAGTTGGTGTTTCACTAAAAAAAGTGTGGATCAGTTGCAATGAATGTGTTGAAGCATTATCATAATGCAACTGCCAGGTTTACGCCTCCAGAAGTCTGGTCTTTTCCACTGAACTGCATCTCGGAGATGATGAACATTTTGATAGTACTCCTTTGTCTTCATGATGCATAACTCCATGGATAGGAAAGAAAACTGTTGGCACCACCTTGATTGTGCTTTTTTCAGTCTTGGAGACTTGGGAGCTGCCCCATTGCAACAACTTCCAGTAAACCCAAGCCTCATATCCAGTTATCAGTGTTCAAAAACTCTGGTGGAGTATTGCAAATGTCAGCAGGTCTTGTGCAACCTCAAGACAGTGTTGTTTCTGTTCCGCCGACAGAAGCTTTGGCACAAGTTTTACAACCACTCAGTGCTTCTTCATAATGCACGCAAAATTGCATGTGCAGAACCTTACTGATACCAACATCTTCAACAATCTCTTGTACGGTCATATGTCGATCTTCCAGTATCAGATCTCTCAGTTTCTCAACAACAGCAACATTTCGAGTGGTTTGTGGCCCCTACGATGTTCATCACTCGCCACCGAAGTGCGGCCAGTTTTGAATCAGTTGAACCACTCTTTACCCCCATAGTATAAATTGTTTCCTTTGGAGAATTACCCAGTCTTTGGCAAAATTTGATGCAGTATCTGCTCAATTTGTTCAGTCATCTTGTGAGAAAACTAAATCCAACGAACTCTTATAACAGCACCTCACTTGGCGACCTGCAGCCAGCAACTGACACACACGAAAGCAGTAAGAAAATTCAAGCATGCGCATCAAGTTCCTCCTGCCACCATACACAGTGGTGCTGCCATAGCCTCACTACCTTGTGCAGTAAAAATTAAGGTCGGATATCTTTTAGACAGGCCTCGCATTAACAATAATTTGTTACAGAGATGTAGAGAGAGTCATGTGAATGGAACACATCAGATTTTTGTACTATATGTCATTTATAAAATAATCAATTTTAAATGTATTTTGTGATTTGCAGGGGCGCACGTCATGGACTGACTCTGAATGGAAAGTTGGCAAGGATCGAGGCACATGAACTGCAACTTCTCGAGGCACACTCTGCGATAGCACCTCAAAATGAAGGGGAAATAAGGACTAGCTTCTCTTTTGGGAAAAAGCAAAAGAAAAGTAAGAAAACCAAGCTAAAGGATCAAGCAGAGCTGGAAGTGACAAACGATGCCGACGATGGTTCACCAACACACCAGGTTGCAAAAAAGAAGAAGAAAAAGAAGAGAAAAGCAGATGAAACAGACACTGTACTATGTGCTGAAGAAACTGTGGAAGTTACGGAAGATATTTCCAGTAAGAAAAAAAAAGGGAAAGGTTATAAGCCTGAAATTCAAGAAAACGAGTGCAGTGAACAACTGTGCTTTGAAAGTGTGGTCACAGAGAACAGCAAGAAGAAGAAAAAGAAGAAAAAACACAAAAAAAGCAAAAATTGTGATTTAGAGTAAGGCTTGACAAAAGAATAATATTGTATTATATCATAAAAAAGGACATGCAAAAGATCTTTTTATCTATTCAAAAGTGGTGTTGTTATTCCCCAATTTGGTTTTCCCAAAATTGCAGTTAATTTTAATAATGCAGAGTGTATCTTTATTGGTATATTTTGGGGATGTGTTCCTGACATCAAAACTGTAAAAAAAAGTTCATACGAACACAGGTCTAAAAATAATTTTTTTCAGAGTTACAACACAAAATGGATAGTTACTAAAAGTGCTCTAAGTGGCTTCCTGTTGCATCAATGCATGCAGCAAGTCTGCAATCATGCTCTGGTGTACTCTGTTGTTGAGAGAAAATCTCTGTTGATGGTTGTCCTGTCGTACTTCATTAAAGTTTTGCGCCGGTAAGTATATATACCGGGTGGTAGGGAAGTCACTACATTAATTTAAACCAGTGATAGATCTCGGTATTTGGAACACATTTTGTATTTTACATTTTTGTTTCTCACCATTTCCTATGGAGATATTTTAGTTTTGTTGAAAACAAAAGACAGACAAGCTGGCAACGCTGCAGGTTTTGTGGGTGTCACTTATACTAGGTCAGTACATATACGCACCTCACTGCTGCTACCACAGCAGTGCAAGCCAATCAGAAGGCCAGTTGCATTCATTATCTCACAAAATATTACAGCGACCGATATGTTTACATCCAGAAGCCAGTTCAGAAACCTGAACATCAACACAACATTGCCACGTTACCTCACATCTGAAAAGGCTACTTGGAATATTTCTTTTATGCTTTTAAATTATTAATTATTTCGAAACTCTGTGTGATGTTCCATAATTACTACTGAAACTAACGTCAAAAATACATTACTCTGCAAACTATTGTCTTCGTACATTCTCGTGGAATTGTGCATCCCATTTGTAACAAAAGCCATTTATTTTTTTGAAATCGGCTAAGCAAAGAACTAAAGACCATTAGAGCTTTTTGTTTGTAATACTTCTATGAAGCACGTATTAGAAGGAATGTAATAAGTTCCCTTTAACCCAGTATATATACCCATGTCTACCTGAAATTGGTTAGAAATGAAATGGCATTTTATTTGTGGATGCTCTTTAACTGCTGTGGTTCTCAGCATCCCACATTCTATACTGGGTGTGAAAGACCGCTTAATTTTGTTCAGAGACTCTCTATCAGGCTTGCGGTTCTTTTACGTGCCCTAAATCTACAATATGGGACCCATGGCTTTACTTCCCTTCCGAAGGAAGCCATGCTAAGGATTTTATGCCCGAAAAAGTCCATTGTCATCCACCAGGTTTAAACCTGTGAAGAAATCATGGTTACCATTACACCATGGAAGACATCAAGATTGGAGATTGGTTGGCCAGCTAGTGCTGAGTGAATGCAGTTGTTTATTGCAGGTGGGCTTCAGCTAGATTTTTCAATAAGTTTGAATGTCTCGGTCATGGGAAAAGAGCTTGTGAAGGTGATGTTACTGGGCGGTAGTGTTGAAATAAATACACTTCACTACTATAGTTAAGTTGAATCCATCTGACCTAAGAGGGTGAATCAATAAAGACTGATAGTTTTTTTTACTGCTCACAACAAAGGCACATTGCGGAAACAATATTGCATGATGCCAATGGATCAGCTCTGATTGGTGGACAAAGGACATGCTCGCTTGCTTACTCAGTTCGCCTGTCGTCTACACACAAAATGGAGGTGTTAGGCAAAGAACAATATGCTACATTGAAGTTTTTCTTTGGTTTGCAGAAATCCAGCATGGAAGCTTCCAGAATGTTGCAGGAAGCATATGGTGATGATGTTCTGCCACAGTCCACAGCACTTCGCTGGTTCAAGGAATTTAATAACAAAGCAAGGTGGGCCATATGCTCCAGCAACATCAGTAAACAAAACCATGGTTAACACAGCTGGCAGCATTGTGAAGACCGACAAATAACAATTGGCAGACATGTTACAGATTTCCCATGGAAGTGTTTTTTCAATTGTGAATA
This sequence comes from Hymenopus coronatus, assembly GCA_030762935.1. Taxonomy (NCBI): domain Eukaryota; kingdom Metazoa; phylum Arthropoda; class Insecta; order Mantodea; family Hymenopodidae; genus Hymenopus; species Hymenopus coronatus. Next base: position 149,724,068 of record CM060895.1, read on the forward strand.
AACACTTAAACATGAGTCGTGTTTGTGCGAGGTGGTTGCCAAGGTTATTGACTCCTGAACAGAAGATGATGTTGTGTGAATGGAACTGCATCGTCTAGTTGAGATGCATACCTGAATTTCATCATTACAAGTGATGAAAGTTGGCTTCACTATGACGACCCGGGTGGAAATCACCTAATTGTTCTTTATGTAATATCTCCATTTCCTCTGTAGGCAGCTGGCAAACTGATGTACTTTGTTCGACCCCTGTGTACAGATGCATGCACAAACGAGCGTATGCTTTGTCCACCAATCAAAGCTGGTCGATTGGCATCATGCAAAATTGTTTCCGCAATGTGCCTTTGTTGTGAGCGGTAGAAAAAATAGCTCTCAGTCTTCATTGACTCACCCTCGTATATTTTAAATCAATTACTGGTTTAGTTCAACTTATTGGTTGTACTATCTTTTCCCTAAGTAACTCACACAAATATATGTTATTGCATAAATACATCCATTAATTAATCATCAACTATTCTTGTAGCTTATATTTAATTACTAAGCACATCTCTGCATTTGCTGAAGTTTTATCTGACACACTTAACTTGAACTCTCAATTGAACGCTTTTACATAGCACACAATTTCATGACACAACCAGCGTGGATTCATTCAGCAACACGCCCAAGTTAAGAGCAATTTTGATGGTATCTGCACCTTCTTTTATACTGTTTTGGTAAGCGTTTGGTGCTCTAACGCCATTGGAGAATTCTTGGCATACAAGTTGTAATATCACAAGAACAAGTCATTATTAGGGACCCACGTGATGCAGAAAAATCCTCTGATTCCTTATTATTTGGGAAATACTTGCCAAAGTGTACAGAGCACACGCACGGAGCATTATAAAGGCTTCAAAGTAGGTGAGCGTTCTCCTATTACAAAGCAAACTGACAAAAACAGCCTTTTGTTACACATAGGAAGTAAACGCAGAAGTTTTGCTTATAGCTTCTCATACATAGAATAAATGCTGTATATGTACATACATATTAGTATAAATAATGATTATATACATGTAGAAGGGTTACATCCTCAATTTTCAAATGCCCAGTTATGAGTGTTGAAGATGTTGTCACGAGTGAGACACAGTCTTCTGCTTTGTCAAGACGTATGGCAGTAAGGGAAAGAGTCATACAACTATCTGGAGAATTCTGTAATGTTGCCAATTAAGGGTCTGTTTAATGAGCAGACACTGCCAAGGGAATGCAACCAGTTTATTCAGACAATGACGCAACGTAACAGTGACGTTATGTGGCCAACAGACCCTAGTTATTGAGAATTCTGCAAGAAAATCTTCTGTACCCGTATCACCTTCAACGTGTGCAAGGATTAAACGAGCCAAGGCATGTTACAGCAGTGTGCTGTGTTCATCAATTTCCCAGCCTGTATTTTATTCACAATGAGGCTGGTTTTACTTGTATTTCATAACACTCATAACTGGGCATTTGAAAATCGTAATGAAGTACGACAGGACTTGCTGCATGCATCCAAGCAAGAGGAAGCTTTTGTAACTTTCGATTTTGTGTTGTAACTAAAATAAATCATGTTCAGACCCATGTTTACATGAACTTGTTTTACTGTTTTGATGTCAGGAACTCATCCCCCAAATATATGACACCAATAAAGATGGACCTGTAGTTAGCCTACTTCAGCATATATTGTTAATAAACATACACATAAATGGAAATCTTGCAAATACGAGGGTGGACTGAAAAATTCTCAGCCTCACCAAGAGATCGCAGCACTACTTGCATGATTTTTTTCCCTTACATTGGTACACATGTTAATAAACCATATGTAAAATTACAAGTCATTCCAATAGTTGACTGTAGGCAGTTGTTTGAAGCAATGGAAGTGTGCATTGCTTTGAAAATGGAGAAATTTGAGTATTGTGCACTGATAAAATTCTTTAACACCTACAGAAATTCATTTGCAGATTGTAAATAAATATGTATGGTGACTCTTCACCTTCAGTTTCCACTGTGAAGAAATGGGTGGCCTATTTTAAATGTGGCCGTGAAAGCATCCAAGATGATCACAGAACGTCCAAAATCTGTAACTACACGGAAATCATTGAAAAAGTGCATGACATGATTTTGGAAGATTGGAGTACAAAGGTGTGTGAAATGCTAATGCTCTTGGAATTTCAAAGGAACATATTGGTCACATCTTGCATCAGGAATTAAACATGGAAAAGTTTTGTGCAAGATGGATGCTGCGTATCTCAAAAGTGCTTGGCGCATTTTCAGAAGAACAGAAATAACTTTTTGAGTGTATATGTCACAATGGATGAAACATGGATTCACCACTACACACTCGAATCCAAGCAGCAGTCAAGGCAGTGGATAGAAGCTGGTTCTTCTGTGCTCCAAAGAAGGCGAGGATGGTGTCATCGGTGGGGAAGATCATGGCGTCTGTGTTTTGGGATGCCAAAGGAATTTTGTTGATTGACTATCTTGAAAAAGGTAAAACCATTGCTGGAGAATACTACTCTCAACTTCTAACCAAACTGAATACAAGCATTCGTGAAAACAGACCAAGGCTAAAAAAGAAAAAAATTGTTTTCCATCAGGACAATGCACCTGCCCACAAAAGTGTTTTGGCAATGGGGAAAATGAGAGATCAGCACTATGAAGTGCTGGAACATTCACACTATTCCCCAGATTTGGCTCCTTCGGACTTCCATCTGTTTCCAAAACTGAAGAAATTCCTCGCTGGTTGGCACTTATCGTCCAATGAAGAAGCAATTGCGGCTGTAAATGGGTACTTTGCAGCACTTCCACAGGAACACTACAGAGAGAGGATAATGGCATTAGAACACTGCTGGACAAAATGTATTGATATTAGAGGAGATTATGTTGAAACATAAAACTACTTTGAAAGAATGAATTGTCGTTTTTCACTATCAGGCCGAGAACTTTTCAGACCACACTAGTATGCAAAGAAGCTTGTGACAATGATGTAATTAAATTAAAAACAAAATAATTTGAGTTGGTTTTTGTAACACAAACATTTGGTTTCCAAATCTAATAATCTAGCATATATAGGAAGGACAAAGAGAAGTTTGGAAACCAGATTAAAGGAACACATGTGGAACCTAAAATACAGGCAAACAGAAAAATCAACAGTTGCCTATCATTTTTAGACATCAGGACATGAAATCAAACCTAATATAAAACTGTTAAAACCAACAATTTTAATGAGAGGGCGTTTTGGAACAGAGATACATATGATCAGAATATTTCTGAGTTGTGTTTGTAACACTTAAGTATCACTTCTGTATAGTTTTTCCAGACCGGTTTCGAAGCCATGTGGGCTTCATTGTCTGTGAGTTGGAAACCATTGACGCTGAAGTCCACATGGCTTCGAAACCGATCGGGAAAACCATACTAAGTGATTCTTTAGCATTACAAACACAACTCAGAAATATTCTGTTAAAACCAGCATATAAACCCACAGAATTAGATATCTGGCTGAAGAGCTACATCATGAAGAAAAAGAGCCATATTATGAATTTTTATTTACCACCATACAGCAACCTTTGGAAGTTTGTAGATCCAGGAACAGATGCCTCCACAAGTGTTATACGAGGGTGATTCAAATATAAACAGTAATTTTGTTAAAATTATTTATTGATTAAATATATACACAGGTGACTTCATCAACATTTCTCAACATAGCCTCCTTCACACTCTACGCATTTTTGCCAATGTTTTGGAAGCTTGAACATTCCTTCTTCAAAAAAAGTTTGACGACATGTCGCCAACCAATTGCACACATGCTCCTCGATGTCCTTGTTTTCAAAATATTTCCCTCCAAGCGATTCTTTCATGGGTGCAACAACAAATAGTCTGGGGGGCGGGGGACAAGTCTGGACTTTAGGGAGGGTGTTCAAGGCTTTCCCAGTGCATGTCCACCATTATGTCCATTGTCAAATTGGTGGTGTGAGGCATAGCGTTGTCTTGGAGAAGGATGACATCTCTAATGGGCAAATGACACCTTTTGGTGTGGTAGGCAGCTTTTACAGACCTTAGCAATTGGCCATAGTAAGCTTCTGATGAGATTTCTTTTGACAGGGGAGCGGTGATCACTTTCAATATGCTCTCGAATGGCACGAATGTCATCTGTGAGACTTCACCTTGGGCGTCAAGCATGACTTTCGTTTACCACAAATTCTTGGCCGCCCTTAAATTGTCTGGCCCAAGTGAACACTCGATTCTGCGACAGTGTAGTGTCCCCAAACTATTCCCTTAAACAAGTTAAAATCTCCAAAGGTTTATCCCCTTCCTTAGTTAAAAACTTGATAATAATGCGTTGCGCAACAGACGAAGGGACTTGTTACCCACTCGTGGCTGTACTGACACCAGAACCTAGTGAAGTGGCTAACAAAGCTAGTTCCCCTCCCTAACACACAGACCTTCAACCCCCCACTCCACAGCTCTGAACTGCTTTCTTCATGATTTGCAACAATTACTATTTATATTTGAATCACCCTCGTATCACCACCCCCCACTGTTGATGCCAACAAAGCAAGATTTAGTCGAAATGAAGGGTTGAAACTGGTCCCAGCGAGTAATTACTAAGTGATATTTGTGTTACAAAAACCAACTCAAATTCTTTTGTTTTTAATATACATAAACACACAGATCTTTTTATTTGCCAGGACTACAAAAATTAAAAAAAACTCTTAAAAACTGAAAAACGAAAGATATTTCTCTGCACATAAAGTAAACCGTCCAAAATAAACATTGATGTCAAGGCTAAAATATTCAGTTTTATAAATAATGGTTTACAGTGAGTTAACTAAGAAGCATCACACAACATTTTCTTGTTGATCCATGACAAAATATCTTTATATCAGTCATATATACTAGTGGCGGTTTGTGGCTAAAATAAATTGTGTGCTACATCATACAACATGAAAGACGAGTTAGTGAAATATCTAAAACTCAATTAAGCCGATGTCCCACGGTTAAATATTTTGGTCCAATATTCTTCAAACTACAAATTGGATCATGGGACATCGAATAATTTCATTGTACACAATTTCTGTCCTATTTTTCGGTCCAATTCCAGTTTGCTACAACAGGATACAGCAGTTTCTAATTTTTGATCCAAACGTATGAAATCAACCAATGAGTGACCTGGTGGTAATGGAGTAATAAGATGGCAGCTAGCACTGGGTCTTCCTTCCCGCCCATGTGAAATTTTGCTGTATCTTGTAGACTTTGCCTAAATAATAGGGCTATAGTAGCTGGGCTATTGTTAAAATAAACATTTTTTTGTGCGATAGAGGTTTATGAAATAATCATTCGGGTATTTATAACCCTTACAAATGTATTTTATTGGACCCATTTATACATAGCCTTCTCTCAACAAAATATAAAAAATACCTTTGATTTGCTGGTATGGACTGCCTCATACTTGTGTCTTGGCGAGTGATTTTTGCCTTAACTAAGGATAGCAACTTTCCAAACTAATTTTTGCCGTTTGAAAGGAAGTTAAAATAATTTACAGAATCAGAAACGAATTCATTTTGCAGCATATGTAGTAAACCTCTTCCTTGACCCGCATTCCTACATTCCAGCCATGGTATAGTCTTGATGTTTTCTTTCTATTATAATCTGCTCTTGCAATGAATACATAAACTAAGCTTGCGACAGCGAACGTAAATAATTGTGGATCAGCATCCTCCACCATTTTCTATCAGCTGTTCATGTGCATGTGAAAAATATTTGGACCAATACACACTCCCATGGGAATGGTACAGAGAAATTGTATACAACGTGAACGTTGTATACAAAATTTACGACCGAATTTTGACTATGGGCATTGGCTTTAATGGTAGAAAACCAAATCCATCTGTCCATCTTCAAGCCTGGAAAACTTCTCCATCCTCCTGCGTTGAAATTGTCTATGTCTCTATCAACTTCTCCTCTATGGACAAAATAGCAAATGCAGAAAGACATTCTCTGGCATTGTATTTCTTAGTAAGGTGGGCATCTGCCAAAGAGTTGAAAAACGTCTCTCCGGAACTAGTTGGCAGAGGTTTGTCAGTTCCTGAAAAGTTTTGCCCAACTAGTCCCATAACATGCATTTTAATAAAGAAAAAGTATGCCTATTGTATATACATACACAACATTGCAATCTGTACATCCTATTAGATTGTATGCCCAAACTCGAGGATGTAGATGTCAAAAATTACACGTATTCATATTTATTAATAGATTTACAAATAACTCTGATAATTCATTTTCAGAGGTGTCAGTATTGCATAATTTACAACTACATGTCTGTTTCCAAAAGCCTACATGTATTCTTAGAATATACATGTTTATTATATGAGGGCTGTTTTTTTCAAGCTCTGATCACTTAGTATAGAAGCTACACGAGCGGCTGAAAGCGGACATGCGCAACTCTCGCACTACACCCTTCGCCATTGTTGACCTCAAGGGATGAGTCTGCGTTGCACTACAGCCACGTAAACATGGCTGTCATCATTGTTGCTCCCGCCAAGTGTAATTCGGTTTCTGCAAGCAGAAGGGAATGGGACAATGAGCCGAGGGTACCATGATAACTCCATGACTGATGTGTTATGCGTGAATGATGCCAAAAGTTTAAAGATGGCCAAAATGATGTGCATGATAAAGGGGGCTAAGGACGAAAGTCTGTTGTTACAGCCGATCTTGTTGAACGAGTTGACAGAATGGTTACAGAAAAACGTAGGTTCACCATAACTGCTTTGTCTATTGAAATTCCAGAAGTTACAAGATTTGTTGTTACTGAACATTTAGGCTACAAAAAACTTTGTGCTCATTGGGTTCCAAAAATGTTGATGGACGTCCACAAAACTCACCAAGTGGCGTCAGCTTTGAATATCCGTTATCATGATGGAGAGAACTTTTTGAAATCAACTGTTACTGGAACTTGGATACATACAACACACCAGAAACAAAACGACAATCACAAAAATGCATGCATCAAATTCACCAAATAAACATTCAACAACAGAAAGATTATGGCTACCGTGGTTTGGGACCTAAAAGGTGTGTTGCTTGTAAAGTTTATGCAACCCAGAACCACTATCAATGCAGCTGTTTATTGTGAAACTTTACGACGTTTGCGGAGAGCCATTCAAAACAAACGAAGAAGAATGCTGACTTCAGGAATCCATGACAACGCTGGTCCACACACTGCTGGCACAACCCATTGACTCCTTGAACAATGGGACATTTTCGATCATCTGCTGTACAGTCCTGACCTGGCACCCAGCGACTTTCACCTTTTCCCTGAACTGAAGAGGTGGCTAGGAGGGCAGCACTTCAAAACAATGTCAGTACTCATTTGAAATCATTGGTGGCAACATTTTTTGAAGCAGGTATTGCAAAGCTTGTGCACAGGTACGATAAATATCTCAATCTTTTTGATAATTATATTGAAAAGTAACCATAAGTGGACAAAAGTTTTAGTAATTAAATAACTGTTTTTTATGAACTTGTCGTTTATAGCCTATCGGAGGTTGGAAAAAAAAAATGGCTCTCATATTTACAATGTTACATTATTACCAGTATTTTTTTATTGAATGAAATCCTCCTCTGTATAGAAGGTGTGAGTAATAAGGTATCTTTTTGATTCTGATCTAAACTTGTGTTTGTTCATGTGCAATTCTTTTACACAAGAGGGAAGTGAATTAAACAAAACTATTCCTTTGTAGTAAACCCCTTTTTGGAATAACTGGAAATTATTTGTTGGTGTATGTTTGTTATGAATATCTGCATTTTTTGTAAATTTTTCTGAGTTATTTATTACAAATAACAATATGGCTGCAATATATCCATGGCTAATGGCAAATCACATTATGAAAAGTGATTTTCAGTGAGTTGATCGTCTTTGCCCTGCCATTATTCTTATTACTTTTTTGGCATAATGAACACCTTTAGCATTTACTGAAGTTCCATAAAATATTCCATAATCATCAATGAATGCATAATAAGCTGTTTTTAGTATGCTCTTATTTATAAACTGAATTAAAGATCAGATTGCAAAACATGCAGAGCTCAGTTTGGGTAAGGTATAATCAATACGGTGAGATTGATGATAGGAACTAGGAATTTTGTATTACAGGCTTCTGCAATCTGATTTTCTTCCTATTCTATCCATAGGTCTGCCATGTTTTTATGCTTTGTGCAAAAATTAATGTAATTAGTTTTTTCAAAGTTTATGTGAATTTTGTTACAAAAATATAATTCAGCAAGTTCAGTTTTCAGGCTGTTTTTGTTGAAATTACTATAATGTGGAACCATAACATCAAGCACTTTGTTAGGAAATGTTTTTGAATACTGTGCGAAGTTCTCACTTTGGATTATTATTTCCTCTGCTTGTACTATGTACATAGTGTATAGAGAAGATATTGCACTCCACCCAAAAATCCATACCAAGATTTCACCAGAAATATAAGTTTTGGGACCCCCTGAATCCAAAAAAAGGCACTTTTAGAAAAGTGTCTGTGTACGCGTATGCAGCTCAAAAAAAGAAAAGTCTGTTAAATACCAAACTTGATATTTAAGTTCAATCTCTTCCAAAGATCCCTCCACCACAATTATCCTTTACATGGAAATAATTTTGAAAATGTTGGTTTTCTCAAAAATAACTATAATAATATTTATTAAAATTTCTTATATTTAGAACATTTACTTGACAAATAAAATATATATTTTGAATTTTCTGAATGAATGTTGCATTACTGGTAAACCGCAAGAGATAGACAGAACTTAATGCACAAAAAATGTAGATTTCATTAAAACTCACAATTTACATCATGTACATTTTATTCATGGAGTGGACTATTTTTCAGATATTCCTTGTTATTGGTTTCTGTTTTAACATACTTAAAACTTTTCTCTTATGGGAACTTCTCAACTCCTGGTCACACAAAGAAACATATTTCATTCCCATAGCAACCACATTTTAAAACATTTGAATGTCGGTTTCGCCTAGTGTATTCCCTTATTTCGCTTCTACTTATAAAGGAACTACGTAATAAGACTGTTTCTACTAGCATTTTTATATTGAAAATACATTGAAAACAAAAATATTCCTCTCTTATCCTTCACTCCCATGGGTCCCATATTCAACAGAAAAAAATAAAGTTTTAAGTTGTAGCAGCTGAGTTCAGATCTGCCTGGCACTGATAATAAACTGCCCACACCATAGCTACGAGTATCTGGATACTAAAGATAACTTACAATCAAAGAATATATTCAGCTGAACATAGTTTTATTTGTTTCCCCAATGAAAGAAAAGAAAAAAACTGAAGAGACAAATTTTATTTTATTTATTTATTTATTTATTTATTTTTTTTTTAAGTTCTCTGGTTTAATCCCTTTTAATTTGATATACTCAAGAAAATTAGTGAATCATCATAATTTGTTGTAGTAAAAGTTGGGCTTATGGGATAGAATACCGCGACATGGATATTTATATATCTACTTGAATCTAATCGAGATAAACAGCAGAATTGTCTTTTTACTTAGTTCCTTGTAAGTAGAAGGGAAATAAGAGAGTACATTAGGCTAAAACGCTAGTCATATCTTTTAAAAGCTGTTGCTGTGTGTTTGAAATTTGGTTCTCTATGCTTGGCCAGGAGTAAAACAAAACAAAAACAAATGACGACTTCACATTTGTGGAAGAAGTTGGAGTTAGAAAATTGAAACTAAATACAAGGAAATGATTAACTCAAAAAATAAAAAAAGTGTTATATAAATTGTGCATTGTAACAAGATTTACATTTTTGTCTGTCTCTTATGGTTTACCAGTTATGCAAGTCATCCAGAGGCTATTCCCAGAAAATTTAAGATAAACATTTTGTTTTTAATGTAAATATCTTAAACAGTATTTTAATCAAAATTGTTTAAAAACATTTTTAAGAAAGTAAATATTTTCAAAAAAATGTTCTGTGTAAAGTGTAGTTTGGGGGAGGAGATTTTCTTTATGATGCATGGTGTATCCCTGGAAGATAACATGATAGAGAAAGTAAAAATCCCAGCCTGATCTGTAGCATCAATGTCAGTGGTCCTTTGTTAGTAAGGCAACGAAACTGGCGCAGAAGTCCACCGAATTGGATATGTGGTAAAAAGTATTTCCTGGAAATATTGAGCTAAGTTAATGAATGAACTTAGAAATCCCAATGGATTGATCAAAATCTGATCACAAAATTCATAAAGCCACCAACAGAGAGACAAGAGTAAGCTGTGATCATCAGGGGCAAGCCATTCAGTTACTGACAAGGAAGAGATTCCTCAAAAGCAGTTCTCAGGTAAGTATGCAATTCAGAGAAATTGTATATGTAGGAGAGTTGCCCAGTAAATGATGCTCCATATGGATTTTTTTCCAAAAAGTATTTATTGCAAAAAAATGAAATTTACATATATGAAAGAATAGTGTTTTGAACAAGCTCAGTGACTTTTTTTGTGCTTGTTTTTATTTTAACCTCCTTGTTGGTCGATCGAATCTGACTGCTAGATGAGTAGAGTATAAAAAAAAGTGTAGACTAGACGCATTTAGTATAGGCTTAATAAAAAAAAAAAAAAAAAAAGAAGTGTATAGGCTAGATGATGATGATGGTTAGTGTTTATGGGCGCTCAACTACAAGGTCATCAGCGCCCTTATTAAACAAATCATGGCAAAAGCCAGAGATAAAGCTCAATAAGAAATTATATAAATAAAAAAGAAAGATTAATGTAAAAAGGTATCGTAGAAAAAGCCACAGATTGGTGATTTGAGAAAAAAAAATCAAAACTAATATAAAAACAACTAAATCCGAAATTTGAAGGGTATCTTTGATAAAAATTCAAAAATCTTAGCTACCGCTCGACTATCGTCCGCCAGGACTTCTGCAAGACTGACCGGCAGTTGCAGTGATTCCCGAATATGTGCTAGATTAACACAATCTAGCAACACATGACGGACAGACAAATCTTCTCCACAAAGCGGACACAATGGAGGAGATTCACTCTTAAAAAGAAAACTATGTGTAAAATTGCAGTGGCCAATACGCAAACGAGCCAAAATTACTTCCTCCCGTCGAGAATGACGAGAGGAAGTTACCCAGTTTTTTGGAAGGTCTTTCACTACTCTAAGCTTGTTTCCGCGGAGAGCTGACCACTCATCGTGCCAGCACGAAAGTATCGCCCTGCGCACAACAAGCTTAAAGTCTTCCGATGTTATACAAGAAATTTTTGTACTGTGCTCGGTGGTTGCCGTCTTTGCTGCAAAATCTGCCAGTTCATTCCCCGGCAAGCCAATGTGACTAGGAATCCATGCACACTCCAAATTAACCCCGGAAGTATATAAAGCGTGGAGGGCATCCTGGATACGCTGCACGATAGGATGATAGTTGTAGAGATCACCAAGGCTCAGAAGTGCACTCAGGGAATCACTCAATATAAGGCAGTCACTTAAATTTCGACGGCCAACGTGCAGAATGGCTCGATATATTGCGTATAGCTCCGCACTATAAATAGATGTACCACTATGAAAACCGAATGTATGTTGTTCGGTATCATAAACAAAGGCACACCCAACACCAACGGTACACTAACTTCCGTCAGTATATATACAAGTTCGGTCATTGTAGTTTGACAAAAATTCTAAAAAACATCTACGGATACTAGAAAAAGGCATTGTAGACTTTCGGTATGCCGTCATCCCGATGTTTACGTGGGATGTTGTAAGTAACCAAGGTGGGTGCACCCTTTCCCCCTTGGGAAACATCCTAGGCATTACGATATCGTGCTTATGAAGAAGCGAACACCTAGGGGCCGTGGACTAATTGAGATATTTCTATAACGTTCGTCCAGCTCAGTGTTAAAAAAAGAAGTGAACGTTGGATGCGAAGGCATGCACTTTAGCCCACAGCCATAATTTGTTAATAGAATATCGCGTCTACACTGCAGAGGGGGTTCTGCCGATTCAGCATAAAGGCTGGCTACTGGACTGGATGGAAAAGCTCCAACTGCCACACGTATGCCCTGATTATGGACAGTGTCTAATCTTCTAAGCACAGATGGTCTTGCCGAAGAATAAACTATGCATCCGTAATCTAACTTGGCTCGGATCACTGCGCGATAAAGTCGCAGCAAGACTGTCCGATCCGCTCCCCAAGATTTGCCACTTAGTATCCGTAGAATATTCAGAGAACGGTTACAGCGCGCTTTCAGCTGTGCTAGATGTGGTGACCAACACAATTTTCTATCGAATATCAACCCAAGGAATCTCGTCTCATCCGCGAATGGTAGTAAAACTGTGCCAAACCGCAGCGAAGTTGGTAATCGCCTCCTGCGGCGCCAGAAGTTCACGCAGAGTGATTTCTCAGCAGAGAAGCAAAAGCCATTTTTAGAGCTCCAATCTGAGACGTTGTCTAAACACCGCTGCAGTCGGCGTTCCAAAAAAGGTATGCGCTGAGAAGTATAATAGATGGCAAAGTCGTCTACGAATAAGCAGGACGATACTCCTGGGAGAATACCTTTCGAGATAGAATTAATTGCTATAGCAAACAGCGTGACACTTAGTACTGATCCCTGTGGCACTCCGTTCTCTTGAACAAAAATATTTGATAAAACCGAGCTGACCCTTACTCAGAAAACGCGGTCCCTCATAAACTCCTGAATGAATAACGGAAGGCGTCCACGTATGTTCCAGTTGTATAGGGAACGTATTATTCCTGCCCGCCAACACGTATCATAAGCCTTTTCGAGGTCAAAGAATACCCCAACGGTTTGACAGTTCTTCATGAATCCATTCATTATCTGCGTCGAAATCGAGACAAGATGGTCAGCTGCTGAACGACGTCGTCGAAAACCGCACTGGGTGTTGGTCAGTACGTTATGAGTTTCCAGCCGTCCATTGATCATGTGTTCCATCACCTTGCAAACGCAACTGGTGAGGGAAATTGGACGAAAGCGGTCCTTTCCAGCTTTCAAAATAGGTACGATGGTGGCCTCTCGCCACTTTTCTGGAAAAGTAGTGTCAACCCAAACACGATTATAGACCTCGAGTAGGAAGGCCTTACCTTCAGGAGAGAGATGTTGCAACATTTGGACGTGTATTCCATCAGGACCTGGTGCAGAGTTTCGCGAGGATGATAGTGCATGGTCTAACTCCCTCATAGTGAAGAGTCGATTGTAATCTTCAAGATTTTTAGAACGAAAGTTGAAAACTTGCGATTCCGCCTGAGCCTTAACGGGAAGAAAATCAGGCGAATAATTCTCTGAGCTAGACACTTGAGCGAAAACACTGCCAAAAGTGTTGGCCACATCAAACTTATCAACAACATCTCCTACAGCTGTTTTAAGACCGGCGATTGGCGTATGAGTCATTTTTCCGTCCACGCGCCTTGACTTATCCTATACGATACAGGAAGGTGTATTTCGATTGAATGACGCTACAAACTTGCTTCATGATGTCCTTTTGCTATTCTTAACAACCTGCCTAGATTTGGCACGCATCTTTTTGTACTCAATCAGGTTATCCAGTGTTAGGCGACGTTGGAAAATCCTGAGAGCACGCCTGCGAGCACGAATGACATTCCGGCATTCATCAGTCCACCAAGGTACCGGAAATCGACGACTGGTTTGGGTCGTCGAACCTGGAATAGACTGCTCGGCAGCATCAAGAATATTTTTCGTGAGGTGCTCCACTAAGACATTCACAGAGTCGTGCTCGTTGTAATAAAAGACAGCCAACCGGGAGTAAAGGTTCCAGTTGGCTATATCTATGCGCCATCTAGGTAAACGTGTGGAACATGTATCTTGTGGCAAGAGACTGATAAGACATGGAGAGTGGTCACTAGAATGTAGATCAGAGATGATATTCCACTGTAAAGAAGATGCTAATGGTGGTGAACAAACTGCTAAATTCAAGTGTGAAAAACTGTTGAAACCATCAGAAAGAAATGTAGGTTCTCCGGTGTTCAGGAGAATTAGATTAGAATTATTCAGGAAATCAGCAATTAACTTACCTCTCGCACAAGCCCGAGGTGAGCGCCAAAGTGGATGGTGGGCATTTACATCACCTACCAATAGAAACGGTGTTGGTAGTTGAGAAACTAGATCCCCTAAATCAGTGAGCGAGAGGTCGTAACTCGGAGGAAGGTATATATTACAAATGGTGAATCTGGTATGTGACAGTTTAATCCTTACAGCTACTGACTGGATGTCGGACTGTAATGATACAGATTGCGCGAATATATCATCTCTGATGAGCATCATAGTGCCTCCGTGCGCAGGTACACCCTCTTCCGATGATAGATCACACCTTACAGGGGTGTGCCGTTTGATTTTGAAGCTGTCTTGTGGACGGAGCTTAGTCTCTTGCAAACATACGACATAAGGATCGTGCTGGTTAAGCAGCAGTTCAAGCTCAGGTCGATGTGTTCTTATTCCACGTAAGTTCCATTGTAGAATAGCCATGTTCTTTATAATGGGATAAGTTGTACATTGTGGTTGTTTCTATTTTGAAGGCTGCGGAGGTCGGTTGAGTTTATTCTTTTTAGGTGTCGGGAAGACACCTTCTATGGGAGGATGGTCCTGCCTCTTTGTCACTGTCCTTCTGGCAGTGAGAGCAGTATCACCTTCCTCCATCTCCTCCACTTGGGAGGACCCCTTTCCAATTGAAAATTTCGGTTCGAGTACCTCGAACCGATTGGAAATAGAGACCGGCGAAGATGATAGTCGCCGACCTGAGTCCTTCCCAGTCGAATCCTCAGAAGAGGACCTCCGTGGACTCTTGTTTCCCTTTGTGGCTTTGGGAATAGACTTTACACTTTGTTTGAGGAAGTCAGTTCTCTCATAGGTGTTCTTAAACTTTCTTTCTGGTTCTTTATATATTATTAGCTTGCCAGACTTGTTGGTCGAGGTCGAATGCTTTGGCGGCGATTTAATTTTAGCGCTTTTTACAGTTTCAGATGTTACTACTGACTTAGATGTTGAAGTCGAAGGCGTAGGAAGTGAGCTGGCTATGAGAATCTTTTCTGCAATCGTGACCCCGTTTCAGATGTTACTACTGACTTAGATGTTGAAGTCGAAGGCCTAGGAAGTGAGCTGGCTGTGAGAATCTTTTCTGCAATCGTGACTTAAATGTTGAAGTCGAAGGCCTAGGAAGTGAGCTGGCTGTGAGAATCTTTTCTGCAATCGTGACTTAAATGTTGAAGTCGAAGGCCTAGGAAGTGAGCTGGCTGTGAGAATCTTTTCTGCAATCGTGACTTAAATGTTGAAGTCGAAGGCCTAGGAAGTGAGCTGGCTGTGAGAATCTTTTCTGCAATCGTGACTTAAATGTTGAAGTCGAAGGCCTAGGAAGTGAGCTGGCTGTGAGAATCTTTTCTGCAATCGTGACTTAAATGTTGAAGTCGAAGGCCTAGGAAGTGAGCTGGCTGTGAGAATCTTTTCTGCAATCGTGACTTAGATGTTGAAGTCGAAGGCCTAGGAAGTGAGCTGGCTGTGAGAATCTTTTCTGCAGTCGTGACTTAGATGTTGAAGTCGAAGGCCTAGGAAGTGAGCTGGCTGTGAGAATCTTTTCTGCAATCGTGGCCCCGTTTATATCGCAGGTTTGAGTCGCGATTTCCCGGCTTTGTACCGATTTAGCTACAACTGAGCTATAGGTACCATACTTCGGGACAGAGGGTTGGCGGATTCGCAAGAGTTTCCGGGCTTCCAAGAAGGTCGCCTTCTCTTTGACCCGTATTTCCTGGACCGTCTTTTCCTCTGCAAAACGGGGACAACTACGGGAACTTGATGGATGTTCACCGTTACAGTTAACACACGTTGGAGTTGACGTGCATTCTCCGTCATGCGAGATTTTGCCACAGTTCACACAGGTAGACTCGCCGTTGCAGAATTCACTGCTGTGGCCAAAGCGCTGACATTTATAACATCTGAGCGGGTTCGGTATATACGGTCTTACCTCAATGGATTCATACCGTGCCATTATCCTTTGTGGGAGATCTACCCGATCAAAGGTAATAAACAGGGTACGGGTAGGCACGAATTCTCCATTTACTTTTCTTTGAACCCGATACACAGATGTTACGCCTTGAGCAGCAAGATTTTTTTGACTTTCCTCACAGGTCAAACCGTCCAGTGCGCGGGTGTTTACCACACCGCGTGAGGAATTCAAGCTTTTGTGTACATCGACCTTTACTGGATAGCTAGCTAACATTTTGGCCTTTAGTATTTTTGCTGCCTGGGATGCTGATTCTGCTTCTACCAGGAGCGTGCCATTACGAGCTCTTATACAAGGTTTTACAGGACCAGCAATGAATAACAAAAGGGCTTACGCTAGAGAACTTTCTTCCTTCCTCTGTTCTATTAACAATTAAGTAGCGAGGACCACAACACTCGACTACTTCTTTTCCGAACTCAGTACCATATTTAATGGATTTTGCCATGAAAATAAGTTTTAATTTTCATTCCCGGGTGCTCCCCACCCACCACGGAGCCCAACAAGGGGTCACCCCACTGGGATGACAGGGCTACACAGGGGATATAGCAGGCTTGCCGTCCCACTCACCCTGGAGTTCGGTATAATACCTAGTCCTGGCCGATTGACTAGAAGTGGGCTAGTCCCTAGCCTCCCGTTTAGATGAAGCAGAAACCAAAGTGGTCTATTAAGTTGCGTACCCTCCCTAGCCACTGAAAAAACAGAAGGCCCAGGCTCAGATACACAACCCTCAACCAACCAGGATATTCCTTTCCACCGACACGGGTCTCCAGGCACGGCCTACATGTGGGTGGGCATTTTGGCCTAGTGACTCTCTCACCACTCAGAGGTTGCCCACTGAGGGAGTCAAGGTTGGCTCGGGACCCCGGGTGCGCCATACCCATACCTACCATAGTAGGCCCCTGGGGGGGGGGGGGTATAGGCTGAATAAAAAAAAACATATGTGGGAGCTACATGAATATAGTATATAACATAACTCCATGGCACAACAGCTCACTGGGAACCTTGGCCTACTCCATCAAGTAGCTCCTCAATTGGTCCCCCAGGGACCTGACAAGGCTGAGTGCACCCCAGACCAGGTCTCCCAGCAGGGGAAAAATCCCCAAGCGGGTACTGGGGATCAAACCCAGGTCTCCCTCTTGGTAAGCAGCTATGCTACCACCGCACTAATGAGACGACCGAATATAGTATATGCTAAATAAAAAAAAGTTATTTTCTTGAAAATGTTTGTCGCATCTTTGGAAGATATCAAAACTTAAAATACTCTGTTTGGTATTAAATGGTCTTTTTGTTTTTGAGCTAGACTGTCCACACACACATGGACCTTTTTCTTTTTTTGGATTCAGGGGGACCCAAAACATGTACTTCAGGTGATATCTATCAAATTTTTGGCTGGAATGCAATACCTCCTCAATACACTATGTACATAGTACATGTAGAGAAAGTACAAAGGAAAAAAGTTTTTATAAAGGTCTCTTAACAGCATAAACCTTCCAGTTCTCTACCAAACTTGATATTTAAGTTTTTATATCCTCCAAGGATGAGTGAAAGAGTTTCAAGGAAATCCCCTACCCCTAACTACCCTTTAAATAGAACAATTTTTTGGAAAAAATTTCTAAACAATTTTGATTACAATACTGTTTACGATACTTACTTTACAAACAAAATGTGTATTTTGCATTTTCTGGGAATAGCCTCTGAAGACCTCTTCATTCTGGATGACTTTTGTGTAACTGCTGAACAGTAAGACAGAGACAAAAACATATGACACAAAAAACGTAACTCTCATTACATGCATAATTTATATCACATACCATTTTTTTGAGTTAACCATTTCCAAGATACCCCTTGTGTTTGGTTTCAATTTTCTACCTCAAACTTTTTTCACAATTGGAAAGTCATCATTCATTTGTTTTGTTTTACTCCTGGCCAAGCATAGAGAACCAAATTTCAAACACACAGCAACAGCTTTTAAAAGATATGACTAGCGTTTTAGCCTAATGTACTCTCTTATTTCCCTTCTACTTACAAGGAACTAAAGAAAATTCTGCTGTTTATCTCGATTAGATTCAAGTAGATATGTAAATATCCATGTCACAGTTTTCTATCCCATAAGCCCAACTTTGACTACAACAAATTATGATCATTCACTAATAATATCTAATTTCTTGAGTATATCAAATTAAAAAGGATTAAACCAGAGAACTTAAAAAAGAAGCAATTTTTGTCTCTTCAGTTTTTTTCTTTTCTTTCTTGGAGGCACCTTTCATTGGGGAAACAAATGATACTATATTCAGCTGGTTGTATCCAGATACTCGTAGCTATGGTGTGGGCAGTTTATCAGTGCCAGGCAGCTGATCGTTGAGGCAGATCTGAACTCAGCTGCTACAACTTAAAACTTTATTTTTTTCGGTTGAATATGGGACCCATGGGAGTGAAGGACAACAGAGGGATATTTTTGTTTTCAATGTATTTTCAGTATAACAAATCTGATGTGTTCCATTCACATGTCTTTCTCTACATCTCTTTAACACACTATTGTTAATAAGCTTATTCATGTAATCACTTCATGCTAATTGTGATAAACATTAGCAGAAACAGTCTTATTACTTAGTTCTTTATAAATAGAAAGGAAATAAGGGAATACACTAGGCTAAAGTGACAGTCACATGTTTTAAAGCCATACAGTAGAGGAATCTACACAGAAATTACAGAAAGCCGTCAACAGGGTCAATGAGTGGACCAAGAAATGGCGCGTAAAATTAAATGAATCTAAATTCGTACACATCAACTTTACGAATAAGAAAACTAAGATACTACCGATAAAAATAAATAATCAAACTATTCCTCAAGTTCAATCAGCGAAGTACCTAGGAATGACACTAGATGCAAAACTAAATTGGAGAAAGCATATAGAAACTAAAAGAAAAGAGTTAAATATCAAATATAAGAAACTTTACTGGCTTATTGGGAGAAATTCTGAACTTGACATATATAATAAGCTATTAATATACAAGCAGGTGTTAAAGCCAGTTTGGACCTATGGGATACAGCTTTGGGGCTGTTCTAAATTGACTAATATAAAACATATACAGACATTTCAAAATAAAGCTCTAAGAACAATAGTTAATGCACCTTGGTATGTGCGCAATGATCAGATACACAGAGATCTCAAGATCGACACAGTTACAGAAGAAATAAAAAATACAGCAAGGAAACATCATATAAGAGTGCAGCACCATGGAAATAAAGAGATGTTGAATGTGCTTAGTAAGTGTGAAGTTAGAAGATTGAAAAGGATCAAGCCAAATGATTTAATGTGTGACCGCAAGAATTAGTGTAAGCTTTGGGGGCCTTCAGTGGAAGACTCGCCTATACATTGCGAACTTATTTATGAAGGAAATATTACTAGATAAGCTTTCGCTTAGTTGTAATTTAAAAATACAAAAAAAAAAAAAAAAAAAAACATGTTTTAAAACGTGGTTGCTATGGGATTGAATTGAAATCTGTTTCTGTGTGTGCCAAGAGTTTGCAAACTGAGAAAAATTTAAGTATTTTAAAACTGAATCCAATATGAAGGAATATCTCGAAAATGACCCACGAAAAAATACATATGACATAAATGGTGTGTTTTAATGAGATCTACATCTTTTGTGTACTAGGTGTTTGTCTATCAGAGTTGTACACTTATACAATTTAAGTACTGGCCCATGTTCCATTCATAATTATGGAGATTGAATTAATAAGTTTGAGGAAGCTGGTTCTGTTGCTGATATCTGGAAGACCAAAGGTACTCAAAGACATCACTGTAGCCGAGGTGTTTCATATCTACATCCTGCAAAACAATTAATTAACCAGATCTTTGGCAATCAAGTAATCAGTAGGCACTTTCCAAACAAAGTGGCCTCTGCTATCTCCAGATTTCAAACCGATCAACTTTTGGTTGTGGGGTTACCTTAAAGAATGAGTTTTTTTGCTAATATTTCAAATCATCTACAAAATAATATGTATGGAGTTGCAGAAAGAATGGTGTACGTCGAACAAGAGAATGGAGGACATTTTTCCAATGCTTTATAAAACCACATTGTTTGCCCAGTATGGGACTTTTGTTTTTATCCTATCTCAAAGTCGCCCTCCGTGGTGTAATCGTTACCATGCTAACTTCATATACCCAAGGTCGCGGGTTCAAACTTGGCGGACGATGGATTTTTTCGGGCGTAAAAATCTTTAGCATGGCTTCCTTCGGAAGGGAAGTAAAGCTGTGGGTCCCATGTCGTAGATTTATGGCACTTAAAAGAACCTCAAGCCTGATAAGAGAGGCCTCTGAGCAAAATTAAGCGATCTTTCACGCCCAATATAGAATGGGATGCTGAGAACCAAAGCAGTTAAAGAGCATCCATAAATAATACGCCATTTCATTTCCTAACTCAAATATATTTACAATGGTTTAAAGTTAAGTAACTTTTGAAAGAGGCTATAGATTGGTGAAGATGATCCTTATGGGTACTAGGGGCGATCAATTAAGTCCTTAGAAAATCCTAGAAATTACACTCGTAGCATCAAAAATAATTTGTATTTAGTAACGTTCGTCTCTTACTAAATGGCAGTTAAAGTCTCAGGTATATCACATGGTGTTCTTGCCTTGGCAATGGAATCGACAAGCCTGTGTTTCTTTAGAAAAATAAAAAAGTTTCAACACTTCTATCTAAAAGGCTTCACAACGAAAGAGAGAAAAGCAGAATTGGATGAAGTTCATGACACATCTGCTCCTGTGTTTACAATTTACAATTGGTTAAATGAATTTAAATGTGGCATCGTTTCAGACATCCAGTAGAAGTGACTTCCTCCAAAATTGACAAAATCCAGGATATGGTTTTGAGTAATCGACGAATCAAAGCAGACCACAGGTATATCACAAGGTACAGTGTTCTCAATTTTGTACCAAAAATTAGATCTGACAAAGATCTCAGCAAGAATGGAGAATAAACACAATAATGCGATCGATTCAGATCCTGGTTTGGCACTTTTCTGCCACACACGTGATGAGTTTCTGCAATGATACATAACTGTGGATGAAACGTAGATACACTGCTACACTGCAGAGACAAAAGCATAGCCGAAACAGCGGGTTTTTAAAGGCGAACCAGCTCAGAAGAAGGAAAGGTGGGGAAATTGCAGACAAGGCGATGGCCTGTTTTTTTGGGATACATGCGGAATCATCTACATTGATTACTTGCAGAAAGGAAGAACAATAAATGGAGAGTATTATGCATCATTATTGCACTGATTGAATGGAGCAATAATGAAAAAATACCCTCATCTGGAAGAGAAAAAGATTCTCTTCCACAAAGACAATGCAAGGGTGCACACCTGCACAGTTTCAATGGAAAAAACTGCAGAATTAAGGTTCGAATTACAACATCCACCATATTCACCAGATTTGGCCCCCAGTAACTTTTTTTAATTTCTAAACTTGAAAAAGTGGCTCGATGGAAAACAATTCATGTCAAACGAAGAGGTCATCTCACAAACAGATGCCTATTTTGAGGATCCTCTCAAATCCTACTTTTTGGAAGGCTTAAAACAACAGTTGGAGAAATGCTGGGGAACGTGTATCAGGCTAGAAGGAGATTATGTTGAAAAATAAAAAGAAAAAAAGGCTACCAAAATTTTTTTTCTATCTTTTTCCAAGGACTTAGTGAACACCCCTTATATTATATTTTATAATAAAACACCTGGTATTAATTTCTATTCCATTTCAAGGTTCATTTATTGCAAAAATATTTTCAATACATATACAAATTTCTTACATGTTACTTTTACATATCTTTGTTCAACTCACTTCAATAAGCATACTAAATTATATCCCATATTTTAGGCACAATGAAAATTTAAGACAGTACTTAAGAGAATTTGCATGGTCGTTTTTCCATGTAATACAACACTAATGTCTTTGTTCTACCAAGAAAAAAGTTACCGATATTCAGTTTAACTAATACAGTAAAACCTGTTTACAATGAAATTCAAACCTGTTGACATGCAAAGAAGTTTTCAAGAGAGAATTGGAAACCTGTGCTAATGGAAATATTGGATTTACCTGAATACAAGACATATTTCTTTTGCAAAGTATTAATGCTGAGAATGGGGGATCACCTTGCATTCATAATGTTGTTTTTATTTTGAGCTGTAAAGTTGGCCGTTAACACATTGAAGCCCAAGCTCGAATATAGCTCGGGCCGTGCGAAATGTTCATGTGGCCCACACCCAAGCATAACTTGGGCAGGTATCTCTAATGCAATTCTGCAACTTTAACCCGGTTTTGGGCTATGCGGCAAAGAACATGCGTCAGTTATCATTTAGTTGTCTGATTTGTACAACCATTTGTCTCTGCTTAGTCAACTATTAGGAAATTTAGGAGAGTTAGTAATATTGGCTGCTCTTGGGTAGTCGTGCCACTTTCCTTAAAGATGGTGATCTGTTTCTTACATTTCGTGTTCTAAAATGTTAAAATGCTGCATTTTCCTCAATTTCTGTGAACTGAAGCTGAAATTCAAGATACAAATGAAGCTCTGGAAAATTCTGATTCCGAGGGAGAGTTTTTCGAACTTTCAATAAATGGAGTGTAAGCAGCTTTACGCAGATTTTTGAAAACTCATATTTGATACTTGTAAGTTTAAAATAAAATATTAATATAGAAGTTATGACTATTTTCTTCCTTGAAAAATCCTTGAATAGTATACTTTTAGATTGTACCACGTTTTGGCAGATTAGATTGATGTACTGTAAATAATAACTCACAGTAGGCGTAAAAACCCTGGGTTTCTTGGCCCTTCAACTAAAGAAATGTCTGGGCTTCAATGTGTTAATGGACCTAAAAGGATAATAAGCATTCTCATTGGAAGTGCCAGGAATCATTCAATTACTCTTTAATGTATATGGAAGTAAAGGATATCTTATTTTTAGATGTTGGTAATGTCCATGATGACACTTCATTTCAATTTTCTTGCTAATAATGTTTGTTGTCTTTGCTTGGTGCTAGTTTTTATTCTGTATGTATGTTTATCACATTTCATAATGTCAGTAACGGAAGAAGTTCAAACCTAAAAGTTTTGCGTTTTGTTGAACAAATCTCCCTCAGGGACTTTTTTTGTGTTTTTATTTTAATGTCCTTGTTGCTTGATCAAATCCTACTGTGAATGACATTGGTGAAATGATACTCAACTTCAGTATAAGAGAAAACACTGAAAAAAAAAAACCTTATCTGGGTAACTCATCCTAAGAAGCGAGATTTGAACTCCCGACTTGTGAGGCAGACACACTACCCAGGTGGGCATTTTTTAATTTTCTTGTTAACTATTTCTATGTCAAAGTCATTAATTCTGCTATCCTGATGATTTCTGTATATTCCTCACATTATTCAGGCGAGATTTTGGCATGCTTGTGTTGTCTGTTAGCTTTTACGCAATTATCTCTGTGGGTGAGTTTCAGTTTTAGTTTGTTCAAAATATATGCACAACACTTTAAATTTTGCATTTGAAGTTATCTTGTATTCAGGTAAATATGTTACTTTCTGAATGGTACACAACTTTGTAAGTTTGTATTCAATGATGTACATGTGAAAAATGCTAAAGATTACATATTCCATCATAGACAGGTTTTTATGTATTAATTTGCAATTTAAAATTAATTAAATATTTTATAATATACATTCAGAATGAATCAAGACTGGAGTAAATTGAAGTTTACTACAGTCTTGCTTCAGATGAATTTATATAACTTATCCAGATACAGAAATAATGCATTTTTACTGTCTTCAACTCCAGAGCCTGTCCATAACAAGTAAGATAACTGTAAAGGAATGCATGCTTTTGTACATGTTAGTAGGGTTCACATTTGTTGATACACAGTTGAATACTTACAACCAACCAGATTAGCTGTTACAAAATAACTGATCACTCTCAGTTTTCACTTTGAATCTCATGTGTAAATGCATATATCTAAGTGTCACATTTATGTTTCACCAACAAAAATGTGACTGCTGTTGCTAACAAAATTAATATAAACCTATGTAAACACAAAAGTTATACATTTTATACATTAGTTTTCAATGATTCAGACTGCTGATTGTTGTTTAATGTGAGCTGAGACCACACATATAGAGACAATAGATAGGATTCTTACGCATGGTGGTTGATGAAGGATGATTTTGTCAAGCCGCCATATTTAGATACTGCACTTCTGAGAGTTAAATGTGCTCCCAAAAATAGGATTTTGTGGTGATAAATGTCAATTAAGCAATTCATTTGAACTGCACGTTTTAAACCAGTATAATGCCTAAATGTGTGTGTGGTGTTTGGTTGTAGTTTCTCAAATAGCAGAAGCAAAAACAAGGAAAGGTGATTTTTCGGTGGTATATTTAGTGAAATATGTTATACATTATCACCAGAATGATTCTGTATTGTTTCTTAGGTTTTAAAATTTTCAACTCTGAACCAAACTGTGCAACCTACTCCGGTTTATAAGAACCTCTTGGCTAATTCGCCCATTTAACAACTATCCCGAGAAATAATTACTATCAAATTATGTGCTTAAGATATGGGAACTGTGAGAATAGGAAGCATATTCCTCGAACTCAGAAAGCCATAATCTTTGGGATATTCTCCGATACTTGTCACACTTTTTTTTTTTTTGTGTGCACTTATCAATTCATGTAGTAAAATTAAGCATGAGAGACAAACAATAAGGTTTGGTCAAAATCTGATATTTTTGCCCTCCTTCAGTTTTAGACCAAGAAATTAGAACAAAATTAAGTTATGACCTTGCTCCAATGTTCACTGCAATAATACTAATTTATCAATAATAACTTTTGACAAGTTGAAAAATGTGATTTGAATATTCCTTCAACTAGAGATCTCTCCCCTTCTATGTCTTTTGCTTTTTACTTCAAAAACTTGGAAAAACAATTTGACAGATGGTGTATACAGTAGTGTGTAGAATCGCAAGATGGTGGCTGGTCACAATATTTGCTTCAGCATTTCTGCCTTGAGGCTGAAACCTTGACGTAACATTTAAGTATTTTTTGTACAAATCAGAGTACCCAACATAAAATAACTCATTTTTGACTCCTTTTGCCAGTCCAAATGGATTTATGTTCTCTGCTGAACTAAATGCTCCAGAATGCCATTGGTAATGTTATGCTGTGAGAATGCAATACCACTCTGTTATATTTGAAATATGACTGTTACCACTAAGATTTTTTTTTAAAATTTTGTTTAATTTATACAGCCCACTTTAAATTCTCTGGTTATTTTGAGGAAGGTGTTTTCTCACTCAGCTACAGGTTTATTGATACAACTTTTTTTGAATATTATATTACTAAGGGGAGTCAAAATGTCCTATTTTGCCAATGTTGAGGTTTAACCCATTATCTCAGCAATACCTTTACTGTTGCTTGATGAAATATAGAATACTTCTGTTTAAAAGGAAAGGTATGATTTTTTTTTAAAATAAAGCTCTTAAAATATGATTGAAAAATGATTAAAAAAAACCAAAACTTATCTATTTACATATAAACTTTTTTTGTTAAAATAAAGTCTATTTAGTGGAAAGTGATAAAAATGTTGGCCCTTACTGTCAATTAGTTTCTCAGAAATGGAACATTTGTATACACAATTTTAGTTCTTCACACATTGCTTTCCAAACACAACTTGGCAGAACTTTGAAACTCTCACATGAAGGAAGAGCTGCAAATAGCTAAAGTAAAACTTTAAATCAAAATAAAAAAGATCTTTTGCCCAAGTCTAATATTTACAAACATATTCATGTTTTACCAAGTGAGTGTACCAGAATGTTCTAAAAATTACTACACAGCATTATTTTCAACAATATTTTAAAACTAACTACAATTAGCATACCTCTATAAAAGTTATATCAAAATGAGCAGAAGATTCAAAATATCATATGCAATTAAAACATGAAACTGGAAAAAAATTAGACTCTGAGCAAGAACTAATTCCCTGCCCCAGCCAGGAATCAAACCCCAGACATCTGGCTGAGAAGCCAGAATGCTGACCACTCGACTGCATAGGCATATAATAATGTTTTAGTTATTTGTTTTCATGGTAATAAACAAGCCCCAGCTTTTTAGGTCCTAAAAGTTAAAATTAGGTTCCATCAGTATACAATGATTTTATAGGATCTTATATGCTCAATTTAGGAATTTATACAATTTTTGGAATATCCATTTGCATAAATCATGTGCATGTCATTGTGTTTAAAACACTAACTTTAAATTATAAAAAAGTTACATCAACTGTAACTTTAATATGTACTTGGAAGTACAAATTTCAATGCTCCTATGATTAGTATTAATTTCAAGTACTTAAACTCTCAGGATACTTATTTTGTAATAATATTAAAAAACACAAATGATTACTGGTTTTTTAATTTTTTTTTTTTTTAACATTCTTTAACGTGGTTGGTCATATCGAGTGATGAATGAAATTGGTGAAATGATGCTCATGGAGCTTACTTGGCATTCGTCTTCTCAGTATGAAGGAAAACGCTAAAAAAAACCCAAGTGAGATTCCAATTCATGACCTCTTGAATGAGGGACAGATATGCTAGTCACACACTGAACAATGAAATGTTTACACCTGAGAATGTTTCAGTCTTCCGAGAAACGTGACACAAGAACTTCATTTGAGGGTTCCAAATCAATAATTCCTACATAGAGTTTGACAGTTTGCTACTAAAAACTTAAATCTGAACTATGCCTTTCTTATCCAGAAAATTCTCAAAGCTTTCATAAGACAATGATTATTTAACATTTTCCTTATTCCTTTCACTTTGAAAATATTTTTATAGAAATAAATGTACTTGCCTTGCTTAAATAATTCAGTTATTTTTACATTCTAGCATGAAAAATAGGTCTTGTTAGGTCCGAACATAAAATTAGATCAATTTAGGCTCTATAACATTGTAGTATATTAATTGTTGGTTTCTAAAACATTAAAATGAATTGAAATTTGGAGACTAAGAGGCCAGAGACAAAATAGGACTGACCATGAAAATCTGGGGCTTGCTGTTACTAGTCGACTGTAATATGAATGTGTTCAGTGGGAAAAGGGCGGAGTAGTGCCAATCATGATCTAATTGTGACGCCGTCTTCATACGTTTTAAAGTCTGTGTACTTTCTAGGTCATAGAAAGGTTTTCTGGAACATTTCAGAACCTTATCTTTACACTCTACGAACCGAAGAGGAATTAAGAGCTGCACTTTGCAATAAAATAGAAAAAAACGAGTAATTTTGGATTTTCAGACGCTGATGAAAAAGTTTCTAACATCGACCTAAGAGAGGAAAATATGTATTCTAGCTTCAGTGATGAAAATGTATCCGATATCAACACACTCGTGTGTATGCAAATAATCAGTGTACATGTCAAAATGGATTTACAGAGGTGTAACCAGACGACAAATACAATGTGAATCAACCATTCAGCTATGCATTATGCCATTTTCATTAATAGTGATATCATGCTTATGTGTTTGGGTTTTTGGCATTTTTTTTTTTTTTTTTTTTTTTTAATTTCAGGTTACATGAATTCATTTTTTGTATTTTAAAAAAATAAAACACCAGGCCAAAACAGGATGCTGCTTTAGTAAAGGAATATCTGTACTCTCATTTAATTAGCCTTAACTTTCTGTATAGTAAGTTTTTGTATGTTTAATTATTGATTATTTAGGCATTTTTAATTTTATTTTCAAATTTTTTAAAAATACTGATAAGAATTCTCACCCATATAATGCATATTATACATTAGACAAAAAGGTTTACTAAAAATTAAAAAAAGATTCAGCTTTCTTTGTCATTTGGTACTCATTTTATTACTAATAATTTCAAACTCTGCATTCTCCCCTAAAATTGCTTGGCACTTTTCAGACAGCATTTTGCTATTCGGGCTGGCACTAAAAGGGTTAATACCCAATTGGACTTTCCCACTATCTACTTTCCCTTTGCTTCCCAAGTCTTGAGGATGTTAGCAACACTGTGGTGCCCACCTCAAAGTGCATTCATGTCATGGTCGAGTAGTAGGTAACCAGAAACTATGTTTCAATGTGAACAATGTTGGCACAGACTTACTGCATCTATCCAAATACAAGATGATGCTTTTACCCAAAATATTAATGTTGAGAACTGGGTGTCATCTTGCGTTGTGATTTGTTTTTGAATAACAAATTTGGCAGTGGCAAAACCTGGGAGAAGTGGTAAAGATTACTGTCAAGGTTGTGGCATATATGCATTTTATTTTGTGCTGTAAAGTTAGCTGTAAACAGCATTCTCATTAGAAGAAAGATTTCTCTCTGAGACTAATAGACTTTCCTTCCATATCAGGTTATGCCTAATGTATCGAGAGCCAATAGTCAAACAGAAAGGGAGAGGTTTTTTCATTATTAGAACCAGTTGAAATATTCAATGTCATTGGCAGGATTTGAACATGGTTCTCCCACTGTTTATGCAGTTACTCTAACCAATGAGTTGCTGGACATGCCAGTGTGATATTCAATCTTCCACCTGATTATATGTTTTTTACCTGGTTCTACCAACCAGTATGTATCCAGGTAACATTAACATGTTCCTGGTATATCAGCTTATAGGAAGAATTATATCTTGGAAGCGTATAGCCAGGAAAAGAAGTTTGTCTAACTTCCTCATCGCTTCAAGGTAATACAAAACTATGTAGAAACTTTTAAACCAATGTTGGTATAAAATGCAAAAAGAATGTCATTTATAACCTATTTTCAACAGAGGGCAGTTTCTTCTATCGGCAATTGAAATAATTTAAAAACTGCAGCCTTCCTAGCTATACATTAATGCTTTAAAGGGAATACAAAGGGTTACCTAACTTCCTTGATCTGCATTATCTTCCTGCTGATCACAGTTTTGCAGATGTGAACATATATACCATGCCAAAACCACAAATTTAAGAATTTGTCTGTTAATATCTAAACCAAATATGCATCTATAACATGTTAATCACCAAAGAGCAATTAAAAACGAAATGGCTATAAGCCAAATCCACAAATAAATACACTTGATTATAATGGCATAGTAATGGTCTCAGGCTGGACATAAAATATAAATCAATAAACATTTCATTTGCTTATTTTCAATACTTTATGCTTGTGACAAACTAAAGCATATTCAGCCTTGAATTGATCCTCACCAAAACAAAACCCAGACGACCAGTGCTTATAATGTAGCCTTCTGCCATTCGAGTCAGACTTTCACGAAAACATGGTGCATACATGTGTTATATTGTAATGTAAAACGCCAGCTTAAACAGTTATTAAAATAGTCTGTTAGGTATAATGATAATATTAATAGTCATGAGCAAATAATAGGGTACACATGTAATAATTAACTCTAAAAATAAAACCAGCGCAAAAATAACATGTATACGATAATTTACATTTATTTGCTCTCTGGAAGTGGTTCTATTCTCTCCAGATCAGAATCGTCGTCTGAGCTACTTTCCACTCCAAGGTTATCAACAACAGTGTAGTGTCACTTTAACTATCCATCTCCCAAAACAATGCTTCTTTCGTTAAATGTAACATTTATCAATTGTTTGAAATTGTGAACTATTAAGTGAACGCATTCTTCACAAAATTGTCATTTCTTGCATCGCATTCCCCCCCCCCCCCCCGAGTGTAACCACGTTTCTTTGCAAGCACGGTTTATATTTGTAGCCAAAACAACAGTGAACTCATGTTAATTTCACCACTTTTTTTTTTTTTTTTTACAGGAAGTGTTGGATATTTCTCACAAAATTTACAACAAACATTCACACTAGCTTTTTCACCACTAGTCAACAATTTATCAGCCTTATGCTTTATGTAACTTGACTATGATGCAAGAGTAAATACATGGCGACCATCCTTCATGATTCTAAACAGCAACCATTCATTACTGTGTAAACAATATTGCAGAAATCAGGTGATTCACACAAATAGCATGTTGGGACTTGTAGCTCATATCCATCATCATCATGGCAACTACTCAACATTTCTGTGCAAATACAAATTAAGTTCCAAAAAGTAGGGGTCGTCTTGCATTCAAGGTTGTCTTGTATCCAGATAAATACGGTACTTTTCTCTTTTTGATACCTTACTAATACATTTTAAAGAGTATCTCTGAAAATTCTACCAATGTTTCTAACAATTAGTGGTCAGAAACATTGATAGCATTTTTAAGATGATCTTAAAGCATAAAGTTTGAACATTACAGGTTAGATTGGCAAAGTTTATGCATGCTTTAGTTTCTACCATTCCAAAACTTCTCTCAAAGTATTCTTTAACCTAGTTAAAAGATAATTTTTGTAGTTTTTACAGTGAAACCTTCCCAAATTGAACACTTGTTCAGAAAAAACGTTTTGTCCTTGTGGAAATCATATATTTTATGTTTAAAGCATCCTGAGTAGTATGGAAAGGATCTTCCATGGCTTCAAACAGAATAAAAATGATTTTTTTTTGGGGGGGTATACTTCCGAGGAAACTGCAAATATAAGTCATAAGTTAAATGAAATTTCTTTGTAAATGTACTTATATTAATGGAGACCACGACAAGGAGAAAAGAAAGAGGTTACAATTGCAATTTTTTTTCCTTTGGTTGTGTTTTTTTCCAATATCTGTATAGTTTTAAGATTTCTATGCATACATTAATGCTAGGACAAAAAGTCTCCAATTTATAGTGTAAAATTTCTTAATTAGTGATGAATGTGTTGATAAAAGGATGGGGGGACTCAAGTACGTAACATATATTGGATGTAAAGGCTGGTTCGCTATAACCAATACAGTAATGACAGCGGAAAGGCCTTACTTCACCGGTAAACTAAATAAAAGCAACAGGTTGCAATGGCTATGATTGGTTGCTGAATGTTTTACCGCTTTTCTCCATCACAAAATAGTTCCTTTTAAATTGTGGAGCGAGTACAGAAATATCATATTAAACTATGCAATGTTGTCTAAATAATATATGGATGATTAAGGGACAAAACTTACTGACCATTTAATTATTATTTATTTATATAACAATGCAATTCTGTTGAGCAGTTCGTCTGCTTCTAGTCAACAAATATTGGCAGAAACATGTAATACAAGTGTAGTGAAACATAAGCAAGGATAGAATTATTCCTAGTGTATACAATCAATTTTGTGAAAAGTATCTTACTTTTCCATTAAACAATATTCTTAGCTTAATGGTAGAAATTAGTGGTATTTCTGAAAGCAGCATAAGTGTGCAAAACTTGTGCTACATCTTGTGTAAGCAGCTTTTCAACAAGTGACAGTTCAAAATGCAGTGAATGTGTGTCGCTCATTGTTAGGGAAGATTAAACAAAGTAAGATTTGGAGGGAATGGTGGACATTGTTGTTGTCCCACTAATTATCATCTCTGTGATGATTCAGACAGTTCTATTGCAACAAATGGCTGGTATCTTGAAGGAGTGGGACAGTTCCATCTTCAGACTAGCTCTTCTGGTAAGTCACTACATTAAAGAAATGTGCATATGTGAGAGCTAATATCTACAAAAACTGTTGCAGTGATGTACATATGCAGACTTTTAAAACTGCCTGCCTGTTTTGTTGGGTTTTATTTTATTATACATTGATATTAGAGGTAATCACTATCTGCAAACAGCTATTTCTTTTCCTACCAAACTTAGGTACACAGTTTTACAACTGCACGACAGACGAACCAGCTGGTGTGTACACGTGTGGTCACGGAAGAATACATTCTCATTTGTTTACATCACCAGTGCATAAGGATGGACAGATAATGATCACAAAAGTGGAAAGTCAATTTTGGACATTTTTGTTTCTGCCTGCCTCCAATTCAGCCAATGTCAAAATTTAAAGAAGGGGGGAGGGGGATAGTAGCTTTGCATTATCATGACCACCTACAGTGAGGGTTGTCCTTGAACACCACCGGAGTGCTGCTGTGTCGACATATTACATTCCTGCTTAATTGGGGAGTAACTAGCTATTGCTTAGCTAGACTCAAAAGTATTATTTTTAAGGTCTACATGTTTTTTCAAAAATGCAGCAATGACAAATTATTGTCTCTTCATGAAACAGAGGAGCCACTGGAAGTTCCATTGGATTAAAACAGCAGGAAATTCATCAACTATAATAATATAGCATTTAAGAAAACATGCAATATGCAAATATGCATGTTCAAGTTTTAAATTTAAAAACTGCAAAATTATACAAGTTTAAAAAATTAGCTAGGATTTCCTTACGTAGCCAGGCAGATTTACAAGCTCAGTATGCGAGTGAGAGGGAAATATGAAAAGAGTGGGGGTAGCGGCCTGGCAACACATCTCATTTGGTGCAGGGCAGAACTCTTCCCATTTGAAAAACATTATAGAATAATCTCTTCACCAAAAGTCTAATATGCCATCTGGGGATGAGAACATTACAACTTGGCCAAGTGCTGTTTTACTCCTGGGGCCCTGTCGTTCTCATTTGTTAAGAACCAGCCTTAAGGAAAACAATCTGGAAAATCTGAAAAGTATTGAAATCTTGCTAAGATGGAAAAACATTTTTTTTGTCTTGAGCAGGTTTCACTGTATCTCTCCCATAAGTTGTGTTCTCAAATATATTTGTTATGAAGGAGAAATACACTTTTTCTAACCTTCACGACTTGTGAATAACTCAAATCAAAGCAAAAGTCATACATATTAACTTAATAAGAGATTTAACAGTTTTGAACCCTTTTAGTGCCAATCACATACATTTTAACTCTTTACAGGGAAAAGTCTGTGTATTTTCTACGTCATAGCCATAGAGAAAGGTTCTCTGGAGCATTTCAGGAACTTATCCTTTCTCTAGCCAATGTTTATGTTGGTTGTAACATGGCATTGTCTAGGCAAAGGTTACGTACCGAAGAGGAAATATGAGCTGTAGTTTGCAAATGTATTAGAAGAAAGCGAGTGATTTTGAATTTTCAGACTTTGATGAAAGCGTTTCTGACATTGACGAAATTATGAAAATGCATTCAAACACATGCAAATAATCAGTGTACTTATCAAAATAGATTTACGGTGATGTAACCAGATGACAAATACAATGTGAATCAACCATTCAGCTACACAATATATTAATCCATTTTACATTTGTATCCTATTGCTTTGAGTCATTTTCATTAAAATTGAAATCATGCTTATATGTGTGGTGATTTTTTTTTCAGTTTTCGGCCTTCGGGTTACATGAATTCATTTTTTGTATTTTAAAAAATAAAACACAAGTTCAAAACAGGATACTGTTTCAGAAAAAAATATCTATACTTTCAATTTGCCTGAACTTTTTGTGTAGTAAGGTTTTGTATGCCTAATTATTAATTTGGGATTTTAATTTTATTTCCAAAATATTTTAAAAATATAGAAGAGACTTCTCATCCATATAGTGCATGTTATACAATAGACAAAAGAGTTTACTAAAGATGAAAAAATATTGCACACATAACTTGCTCATTTTATTGCCAATCATTTAAAACCCTGCATTTTGCTCTAAAATTGATTGGCACTTTTCAGACTGGCACTAAAAGGGTTAAAACTAAAAAATTGAGTACATTTTTGCTCATTAACTTGTTAAAGGTTTAATACTTTAACCCTAACCTATGGTGATGAAAGCTAGCCTAAATGCTCTTTTCTCAAAAGCAACTTTTGTAGATTTGTGAAATTTCACTCAGTGTTTCTGTAGAAACCTGTTATCACAGTAAAAAGGTTTAAATTTTAGTTTAGTGGTCGTGCAATCATAGAATAGTGTGTTTATCTGAAAACAAGACAAATTTTTTCCCCAAAAATATTAACGAGAACTGCATTTCCAATAATTGTTTTCTGAGTAAAATGCAGTGAAGTAGGTTTCAAACTTCACGGTATGGCAGAAATGGTAAATATTACCACCAAGGTTGTGACGTGTGCAGCAGATTTTTTGAGTTTCGTTTCACGTAAAGTTAGCTTTAACAGACTTACAGGAATCATAACCATTCTCATAGGAAAAATAACAATTTCTCTACAAGACTAAAATAAAAACAAAGCATTTCCTTCCACATTGGTGTTTGCACGTAATGTTGTATTGGGAGCATTTGGTCTAACAGAAAGAGAGGTCCTCCCTCTGCACAGGTACTGGTACATTTCTGTTCTCCTCTCTTTGCTGCACTTTGTGCAAATTTGAATTTGGTAACTTTTTAGAATGGCATTGTCCTAAATAGAAAATCCCTTTCAGCATTTTCTTCACTGCCACCGACACCTTCTCCTATGGCACACTACGAACATATTTCCGTGCTTCTCTCTATCTCCCGGGATATTTTAAATTTTCTTTAAAAATTAAGTTATGATATCCTACTTTAAAAATTTACTGTATTTACCCAAATACAAGACAATGTATTTTTCCAAAATATTATGTCTTGCATTCATAATATATATTTTCCGAATACATTGTGGGAAAGAAGTAAGTTCCAAATTTCGCAGGAATGGCAGTGGCGAAGCCTGGGGGAAATAGTATAGATAACTGCCGAGGTCGCAACATTATGTGGCGATTTTGTGTTTCATTTCACGTCAAAAATTAGGTTTACAGGCCTATGAGCATTCTCATCGGAAAAAAGAGACTAAAATAAAATTGGAGGGCTTCTAAGTATGTCGTCTTAATAGAAAATAGCACCCATAAACGTCAATACAGCAGTGCTACTGCCACCATTACTATTGTCGTCAAGTATCATCACACACATTCTGTGCTTCTCCGTACTCCTGCCCAAAATATGAATTCATGGGCTGATTCAAATTACATTAAATGTTTTACGATATATTATGTATGTTGTCTAACTGAAAATTATATCCATAATCACCATCAAACACAGACATAGTGATACATTTCTGTTCCTCTTCCGCTTGCAATGTGAATTTCTGCTGCAAATGTAAAATAAGGGGACTTAATCAGCTTAAGTGTCCATTACTTTATTCAAAACATTTGGCAAACCTTTAAATTTCATTTAAAAATTCTTCTTTTTATGTAGGTCTTTAAAATGTGTCTTCTTTTTAAATATAGATAATAATAGATATGCCAAATTATTCCAAAATTAAGTTCTGAAAAATGGGGGTTGTCTTGAATTCAAGGTGGTCTTCTATTTGGATAAATGCCATAATTTGTCTCCTTTAGCTTGAATTTAAGGCATCTATTTTCTAATCTTCAGCACTTGTGAATAACTGTTATCAAACAAAAAGTTGTATCAGTTTAACAGTTTTTTTGCCCATTAGCATTTTAAGCAGTTTAATAGCTTATTAACTTTAACACGTGATGAAACCAGACCTAAACGCTATCTACTACATTTGTGGTTTTGGCATCCCTCCTATGAAGCAATAAACAAGAATCATAAACCAAAATCTTCATTCACTGATTTTCTTAGAAACCTCCTATCCTTCACATCTGAGACTGTGTGCCTTTGTATGGAATGCACATAGAGAGTTAACCTTATACAGCAGAACCATGATTATATTACTCTATGAACCTTTTGGCCCATCTGTCATCATAGGTACTTTGAGCATGTATCAATAGATAGCTTCAGTACTCTGAAAATTCTGAGAAACTCTGCAGTCCTAGTACTACGGGTGGTCTGAATATTGAAAGTTAAAGAAACAAAACGAGTATTACTGACCATGTTGCAGTGTTACCACCTGGCATTATGTCTGTCACGTTACCTTATTTTGGTTTACTTTATATTCAATCAATTCAAATGGTAATTTTAACTTCTAACTGGCTGGAACAGATCCAGGACATCATCACTGATACTAAGCTTAAATTGCAGTTTAAACTGTTGTGTAAATCGTAATGGTCAATTTATTTAACTAATGCTCAAAACTTCCTTTTAATTCAACTAGTTCGTTAACCTAGAAAACCCAAAGGTGGAAATTGCATCTCATGGCATGTGAAAACTTGTGTGAAAAGCTCTTATTGCAAATTCTGTAGATAACATTACCTTCCGATAAGATATAAATCATTGTCAAAGCTTGATAGTTTTAGTATATCGGTCCTAAAATATCAGCGGCGGCCTGTGAATGTTTACCTAGATCAGCGGTCATCTGAATATTAATACTATATAGAGTATATATGTGCAATGGTGTCCAATTTAAGTAATTTTCTTGAAACTGGCAGCACTGCATTTCATTGGTTCATAACAATAAAAGCGTGTAAATAATAATTATAGTTACATGCATACAGGTTTTGCCCAAAGGCATGTGCAGAATTACGAACTGACATTTACATCTAGTAATTTTAGTTGTATGTGTAATGTGTTCAAACAATCTAAATGTAATTAGTGTAAAGTTGTTAAGTGGGGGTCTAATCATGGAACCAAAGGATAAGACGCAAATAGGAAGCAAGCTTCAAGTTCAAAAGTCCTAAAACAAGATTAACAATTTAAACACTATGCTGCAGCATTTTAAACACATTTCAATATCTTTTGTTTTAAATCTATTTTATAAGATGAGGCTTTCTTTTGTAATTCATCTTTGTCTTATCTACAGAAATATGGAACAAAATTGATGAAAAACGGTTTAGGGAACTAAAGTGAGTTACTTATTTTGCAGCCCTGTTGTGCAGACAACCCGGTCTTTGTAGGAATACATGGATTATCAATTATTTTCATCCAAGTCTCGTCTATTCCATTATAATGTTATTTGACTTCTTCTGTAGACATAATTTACATAGTTATTTACTAATGTTTTCAGCTTGTTGGATTAATATTTTTTGGAATGTATTTCAATGACACACCAGCTCAATGCAATCTGAATCATT
Organism: Hymenopus coronatus; assembly: GCA_030762935.1. Taxonomy (NCBI): domain Eukaryota; kingdom Metazoa; phylum Arthropoda; class Insecta; order Mantodea; family Hymenopodidae; genus Hymenopus; species Hymenopus coronatus. The sequence continues at coordinate 149,760,945 of CM060895.1, forward strand.
TGAAGAACAAAATTAATTTGAATTTCAGGCCTTGGTTCTAAAATGTCTAAGTTGATACACAAACTGTACAGACAGTACTGACCCCAGTTTTTACTCAGGTACAGATATAAAATAATGCAAAACCAACCTAAAACCAAGAGTAACTACACATAATAATCTGTTGCTTATGAACAAGTAATTTTAATACAACTCTAATCAACTTTTTCCAAGCTAACTGCATGCAACATTGCAAAGAGATTATAAAAAGAACGGATAAAATATTCTAAGACCTATTCTTTAAAATACAATAGAGCATCATTAACAAAAGATGCATGTAAGAGTGTTTCAGCTGTAGCTCTGATGGACAACCTAATTTACGCGTAATATACTGAATACAAAGCTAAGTCATACATAAGTTCATTGTTGATCACAGTCAGTGCAATGTGCAATCTCACACTCATCAAGTCAAGGTTGTACGCCCGCTGTAGCTGCAGCAAAAAAGCTAATTACACAATTCTTTTTATGACAAACTGTACAATAACCAGATCTTTCATCTTACAAAAATAAATAAAATAAAGCTCACACACTCACACACATGCATTCATTCTGACCCACACATATATTCCTATATATGTATATAATATATAGGCTATCTAGGGTTAGAAACTGGTTGTACTATGACTGCGATTCACCTTCTTGCCAATGAGACGAGATGCTCTGCTGCCGCGTCCAGTCCCGCTTGTCATAGTCCCGTTATTGCCGTCGGATTTCCCAATCTGTTGCAGAACGCTAGGAGGGAGTGCTTTGAAGCACTTCTCGGCATCTTCTAGGCACTTGGAGAGAAGTTCATTTTTCAGTTTTTCTGCATTTAGTTCTCGCCTTAACTGAGCTTTGGTCTTGTTTCCTTGAGGGCAGAGAACTGGATGCTGCATTAGACTTGTTGCTGATGGCCGCATTTCTGGAGTAGGATGCACCATAAGCTATAACAATAATTTTTTTCAATAAACTAACAATTGTAATACAATCATTTATAGTTTACGTGTTTAATTACAGAAACAGGTGAAGTTAAATATCTAGGTATAAATTTAATGCAAAATTAATATGGAAAAACACTGACAATATATGCAACAAAATATTAAAAGGACTAGCAGGGAAAAAATGGGGAAGCGTTTTTGAATACCTTTTTAAAAAGGTACATTAAACCAATTCATAAATATTGCAAAGAAATATCAATAATGCAAAAGTAGATTGATTTAATATTTTACAAAACCAAATTCTTTGTTTAGTAAAAGCAATTAAAACTACACCTGTTCTAGCATTACAAGCATAACAGATAATTCAAAACTAATTTTGATATTGAAAAAGCAGCTATTATACAATGTAAAAAATCTGATCTCACAACTTTCTCTACATCACTGTAACAAATTGTTGTTAATAAGCTCATTCTATCTACTTGATGGTAATCGAGATAAACATTAGCAGAAACAGTCTTATTCTTACTTCCTTGTAAGTAGAAGGGAAATAAGGGAATACACTATGCTAAACTAACAGTCAAATGGTTTAAAATGTGGTTGTTGTGTGATTAAAATATGTTTCTTCTCATGAGAAATTCCCAGATAAGAAAAGTTCAAGTATTTTAAAACTGAAATCAATAACAAGAAATATCTTGAAAACAGCTAACCCACTAAAAATATATATATGGCATAAATGTGTATTTTAACAAGACATACATCATTTGTGTAGTAAGTTTAACTGTCACAGGTTACCAATTATAAAGAGAAAAAAACTTCATCCAGAATAAAGAGATCTTCAGAGGATATTTCCAGAAAATTCAAGATATACATTTTATTTGTCATGCAAATATTTTAATCTAGAGGTTTTAATCAAATCGCTACCCATTCTTGAGAAAACCAAAATTTTGAAACTTTTTTTCCATTAAAGGACAGTTAGGGGTGGGGGGATTCTCTTGAAAATCTTTGTATCACATCCTTGGAAGATACTTAACTTAAATACCAAGTTTGGTATTTTACTGACTTTTTGTTTTTGATTTATGTTCACAAACACACACACACACACACAGATGGACCCTAAAACATGTATTTCTGGTGAAATCTCCATATTGAATATTTGGGAGGAATGCAATACCTCCTCTATACACTCTAAGTGTGGAGAAAGTAAAAATGGGAAAGAAGAAAACCACAAATGAACTTAAAACCCCAAAAGAGCTTTCTTAGTAGAATTTAAGAAATAAAACAAAAATTAAAAATGTCATGTTTAAAAGAAAACTTAACAAAAATGAACCCTTTAGAATGGTTTGACATTGAATATTAAGTGCAACTAACAGAAGAATTAAAAAAAATCTGAAACATCCACTTCCATTTTAAAGCAAAGGCATTAGAAACGAGAAATTTAAAATATCCTGCTAATGAATGGCTACATGTGTGTTCTGCTGGTGCAGCACGTTCATTATTTTCCTTTCACAGGAAATTAAATCCTAACTTGACAAACTTTGATGATGAAATCTTGGTAATCTCTCAGTTTACAAAATCTCCTATATCAGATTAACAAATTGAAGAGAATTGTAATATTCTCTGATTCTAAAGCAGCAATTATAGCCATTGCTTCTGACACAACCATCAAAAGTCTTAATATTACAGAATGTCACAAAATTATAGTTTGCCAGTTATACACGTCACCCAGAAGGAACAGTCTTCAGAGGCTATTCCCAGAAAATTCAAGATAAACATTTTGTTTGTCATAATGTCTTAAACATAAGGTATTTTAATCAAGATTGTTAAAGCCATTTTCGAGTTCCATGACGATGATGAATGGAACTCGAAAATGGCACTCTGAATTCAGAGCTGGCGATAAAAATTGATACTAAAATATCTTGCTAAAATAACTTCCTCCCGGCGACACACACATGTGAAGAAGTCACCCAGGAGCTCCTTCATCTCCCTAAGTTTGTTGCCACAAAGAGCAGACCATTTTCTCCATGCCAGCACGATATTACCGCTCTTCGGACAACAAGTCTAATATCTTTGGCCGTGACAAAATTAGTGGTGACACTGGGCGCAGATGATGCCTTCTTTGCTGCAGAATCCACCAGTTCATTCCCCGGCTCGCCAACATGTCCAGGAACCCAGGCACACTCCAATTTACACCCAAAGCAGGCAAAATGTGGAGGATGTCCTGAATGCGCTGCACTAGAGGATGGTAAACATACAGCTCACTAAGGCTCTGGAGTGCACTAAGGGAATCACTCACATTAAGGCAGTCACCCAAGTTTCGGCGGCAAATATACAGAAGGGCGCTATAAATAGCATACAGCTCTGCAGAATAAATGGATGTGCTTCTTCGCAAACTGAAAGTAAATGGCTTGGTTCCAGTAACAAAGGCACATCCAACTCCATCGGCGCACTTACTGCCATCGGTATATATATGACATCGGCCATTGTATTTTTATAAAAACTCTAAAAAACAAGAACGGATACTAAGCACAGGTGTAGAAGATTTTGCGTAAGCAGTCATTCCCAGATCTACATGGGAGGAAGCAAGTAACGAGGGTAGGGTGTACCCTCTCCCCCTTTGGAAACATGCCAGGCATTTCAAGACCGTGCTTTCTAAGCAGCTCCCAGAAGCAAAATCCTGCAGGAGTTGGATTACGTAAGAGGTTCCTATAACGGTTGTCCAAACCAGAATCAAAAAACGGAGGAAACGATGGAAGTGTAGGTATGCATTTGAGGTTAAAGCCATAGTTAGATAAAAGAACATCCCGCTGACAACGAAGAGGGAGTTTGGCAGATTCGGCATAGAGGCTCACAACTGGGCTAGTTGGAAACATTCCAACAGCCACATGGATGCCCCAATTGTGGACAGTATCTTACTTTCTCAGCACAGATGGGCGTGCTGAGGAATAAACAATACATCCATAGTCTAACTTTGATCAGATCAGTGTACGATGAAGACGCAGCAGTACTGTCTGATCGGCGCCGCAGGGTTTGCTGCTTAGCATCAGTAAAATATTCAGAGAACGGTCACACCGCGCTTTAAGCTGTGCTACATGAGATGAGCAGCAGAGTTTCCAATCGAATATCAACCCCAGGAATTTCACCTCATCTGCGAAAGGAAGCAGATCTGGCCCAAGATGAAGAGAAGGTGCCCTTCGCCACCTTCTACGCTAGAAATTAACGCAGATTGTCTTCTCAGGTGAGAAACGAAAACAGTTTTTTGAGCTCCAATAATAGAGATTGACTAAACAGCGCTGGAGACAGCGTTCCAAAAATGGTATACACTGAGAAGTACAGAAGATGGCAAAGTCATCCACAAATAAACAGGACGAGATACCTGGAGGAACACATTGCGAAATGGTATTAATCGCTATAGCAAACAGCGTCACGCTTAGTACAGAGCCCTGCGATACTCCTTTCTCTTGAATAAAATGGTTACAAAAAACAGAGCGGACCCTTACTCGGAAAATGTGGTTCCTCATAAAGTCCTGAATGAACAACGGTAGGCATCCATGTATATTCTAGTTGTGAAGGGAACGTAAAATCCCTGCCCGCCAACAGGTATCATAAGCCTTCTCGAGGTCAAAAAAGAGCCCAACCATCTGACAATTCTGAAGAAAGCCATTCATGATCTGCGTCGATAGTGACACAAGGTGGTCAACTGCTGAACGACGCCTTTGAAAACCACATTGGATATTGGTCAGAAGATTGTGGGATTCCAGCCACCACACCAACCGTGCATTGATCATGCATTCCATCACCTTGCACACGCAGCTGGTGAGGGAAATAGGACGGTAACTGGAAGGAAGGTGACGGTCCTTTCCAGGTTTCAAGATAGTATGATGGTAGCCTCCCGCCACTAAGCTGGGAAAGAGGCATTCACCCAGATATAGTTATAGACCTTGAGAAAGAAAGCCTTACCTTCAGAAGAGAGATGTTGCACCATTTGGACGTGAATGCCATCTGGGCCAGGTGCAGAGTTTCACGAAGATGACAGTGCATCGTCTAGCTCCGCCATGGTGAAAAGACGATTGTAGTCTTCAAGGTTTCTAGAGCAGAAGGCAAACCCTTGCAATTCCACCTGGGCCTTAGTTGGAAGAAACTCAGGGGAATAGTTCTCTGAGCTCGAAACTTGAGCGAAAGCACTGCCAAGAGTGATAGCCACGTCCAGCGTATCAACCACAGTGCCGGTAAGTGTCTTCAGGCTGGCTATTGGCATATGGGTCACTTTTCTGGCCACACGCCTTAATTATCCCAACTGAGGAAGGGGTATGTCGAGTAAAAGATGCTACAAAGTTGTTCCATGATGTCTTCTTACTATCCTTAATAATTTTCTTAGATTGGGCACGCAGCTTTTTATATTGTTTAAGATTACCGAGAGTAGGGCACCATTGGAAAACCCTGAGAGCACATCTGCGAACACGAATGGCATTCCGGCATTCATCTGTTCACCAAGGGACAGGAAATTGACTGGAATGTCTTCTCGACCGCGGAATAGACTGCTCAAAAGCACAAATAATTGTTTCAGTGAGGTGCTGGACTAAATAATCCGAGTCGTGCTTGCTGTAGTGAAAAACCGACAAGTTGGAATAGCGGTTCCAGGTGGCTCGTTCTAAGAGCCATTTAGATAAGGTTGTGGAACATACGTTCTGTGCTAAGAGACAAATAAGAATCGGAAAGTGGTTACTAGAATGTAAGTCAGAGATGATATTCCATTGTAAGAAAAATGCCAACTGTGGAGAACAAGCTGACATATCCAGGTGAGAAAAACTATTGGAGTCAGAAAGAAATGTAGGCTCTCCGGTGTTCAGGAGAGATAGATTAATGGAATCCAAGAAATGAGCAATCAGTTGTCCTCTTGCACAAGCCCCAGGGGAGCCCCAAAGTGGGTGGTAGCTGGGAGACAAATCTGCTATATCGGTGCGCGAGAGGTCGCCAGATGGAGGTGTATCTGATAAGAATCATAACGCCCCCATGTGCAGGAACTCCATCATCTGGTGAAATATCACACCAGACAGAAGAGCACTGTTTTATTGTAAGGTGGTCTCTTGCAAGCATACGACCAAAAGCTGATTCTGGAGGAGCAACAATGCAAGTTCTGGTTGATGTGATCTAATTCCACCTATGTTCCATTGCAGGATAGCCATGGGGTTGGTATAGGATAAGTTTTAAATGGAAAGGCGTTTCTGCATATTTGGTTGTGCTGGTCGGTTGAGTTTGTTTTTCTTGGCCATCAGACTGACTTTTTTCACGAGCGCAATCCTGCCGCTTACGCACTGTTCGTTTGCCTGCGGGAGCACAGTCCTCCTGTTCCACCTCTTCTACTTGAGAGGACCCCTTTCTAATTGAAAACTTCGGTTCGAGAACATCGAACTGATTGGAAATTTTGATCGGCGAAGATGGCTGATGCTGATCGGAGCTCCTCCCAGAAGATCTACATACAGAGTGATGTGGACTTTTATTACCCTTGATGTTTTGGGTATGCAGACGCGATACATTCTTTGAGAAAATCGGTTCTAACATAGCTGGTCTTAAAAGATTTCACTGGTGCAGAATAGGCTCTGTTTTTGCAGCTTTTAGTGCCAGAAGTCGACAGTTTGGGTGACATTTGGGCTGAACTGTACTGGACAATGGCAGATTTGGCAGGTAGTGATGCTGACGAAGTTGTCTTCGGTAGAGGTCGTGCAACGATAATCTTTTCTGCAATTGTGTCACCATTTATATAGCAGGTCTGCGTTGCAGTTTCCCACTTGGGTACTGGCTTAGAGCTATAAGAACTGTACCCCAGGACAGAGGGTGTGCGGATGCGCAGGAGCTTACGGGCTTCAGAGAAGGACACCTTCTCTTTCACCTGTATCTCCTGGATGGCTCTCTCTACAAAGCGGGAACTAGATGGATGTTCACCAGCGCAGTTTACGCAAGATGGAGTTTGCATGCAACTGCCATCGTGCATGGCATCTACACATTTCACACAGAGACTGACCACGGCAATACTTGCTGGTGCGCCCAAAGCGCTGGCACTTGCCGCACCGGAGGAGGTTCGGGAAAAAAGGCCTAACCTCGATACCTTCATACCCTGCCACAACTCCTTGGGGTAGATCTACCCGATCAAAGGAAAGGAACAGGGTATGGGTAGGCACAAATTCACCATTGACTCTCTGCTGAACCCAGTACACAGTTGACACAGATAGACTGACCGTGGCAATACTCGCTGGTGTGCCCAACGCGCTAGCACTTGTAGCACCGGAGAAGGTTCGGGATAAAAGGCCTGACCTCGACAGCTTCATACCCTGCCACAACTCCTTGGGGTAGATCTACCCGATCAAAGGTAAGGAACAGGGTATGAGTAGGCACGAATCACCATTGACTCTTTGCTGAACCCGATACACAGCAGTAACTCCTTGCGCCAAAAGATTCTCCTGAATTTCCTCGTTGGACACCCCGCGAGTAGGTCAGGGTCTTGTACATCTCAATCTTAACTGGGTAACTACCCATCCTACTGGCTCTCAACAGTTTGGTTGCCTGGGAAGCTGATAAGGCTTCAATCAGGAGCATGCCATTACGAGAGCGAACACAGGACTTCACTGGACCAGCTATTGTATCCAGGCCCTTTTGAATTACTAACCAACGAAAATGTCTTACCTTCCTTTGTTCACAGAATTACTAAGTAGCGAGGACCACCAAAATCGACTACTTTTTTTCCGATAACTAAGCTAATTTTTGGTTTGGTTTTGTTTGCCATAAGAGTATGGCATAATTTCAACCCCCAGTGCTCCCCACCCACCACGGAGCCCAACAAGAGGTCACCCCACTGGTGTATTAGGCTGTGCACCCTCCCCAGTTACTGAAAGACAGAAGCCCAGGCTAAGGTATGCAACCCTCAACCAACCAGGATATTCCTTTTCACCGACACTGGTCTCCACGCACGGCCTACATGTGGGTGGGCATTTTGACCTACTGACTCCCTCACCTCTCTGAGGTTGCCAGAGCAAGGTGGCTCGGGACACCGGGTGTGCCTAACCTATACGTACCTTAGTAAGCCCCTGGGGGGAAAATGTTCCATGTAAGGGTAGTTGCGGTGGGAAGATTTTCTTGAAATACCAGTTTGGTATTAATGGTCTTTTCGTTTTTGAGCTATGCTAGAGAAAGAGACGCATGCAAACACACACACACATAGACATTTTTCAAGCATTGCTTTTCTTGCATTCAGGGGGTCTCAAAACATATATTTCTGGTGAAACCTAGTTATCAAATTTTTGGGTGCAATACAATATCTTCTCTATACACTAAGTACATAGTACTGTAGAGAATACTACCTCAATGGATACTAGCACATTGTGGAACAAAAGGCAATTAGATGGCTGATTTTCTTGCACACACAAATTATATATATGTATATATATACAGGGTTACTACAAAAGAAGTACACAACTTCAATTGCCTGTAAAACAAAAATTATTAGAGATAGCAACCTAATTATTTTGGAGGTATGTTGAGAAACTCTCAAAGTTTTGTTTGTTACTATTGGTAACGCTGTAGTGTTTTGTTTGTTGTTGCAGAAGCTGAAATGGCGGAAAATCCTGTGGAAAAGGCATATTGCATGTTGGAATTTGCTAGAACGCAATCAGCAACTGTTGTCCAACAACATTTTAGAACACATTACCACAAAACCCCACCGGCTAGACAGTCAATCTACGACTGGTATAGAAAATTCCAGACAACAGGATGTTTGTGTAAAGGGAAGAGCTCGGGAAGACCAAGAGTTTCAGAAGAAAACATTGAACGTGTTCGTTCTGCCTACATAAGAAGCCCACAGAAATCGACATTTAGAGCAAGCATGCAATTACAAATTCCACAGCAAACTGTATGGAAAATCTTGTGGAAGCGACCTGCACATGATGCCTTACAGATTACAGATTTTGCAGTTTCTGAGTGAAGAAGATAAGGTCATACGGCATGACTTTTGCATCAACATGTTGCGACATGATGAAGACGATGCTGGTTTTTGTGAGCGCATCATTTCATTTTTGTGGTAACGTGTTCTAAAATGTCGGACAACAGTTGCTGATTGCGTTCTAGCAAATTCCAACACGCAATATGCCTTTTCCACAGGATTTCCGCCATTTCAGCTTCTGCAACAACAAACAAAACACTACAGCGTTATAGTAACAACAAAACTTTGAGAGTTTCTCAACATACCTCCAAAATAATTAGGTTGCTATCTCTAATAGTTTTTGTTTTACAGGCAGTTAAGTTGTCTATTTCTTTTGTAGTAACCCTGTATAAAAAAAAAAGAGGCAGCAAAATAATATCAAAATCATCTGGTCCTTTACCTTTTCGCTCTATTAGAAGAAATAATAACTGCAACATATTTAAAAAAGAATTTGCATCACAAGCAAAACGAAAAAGAAGAGACAACCGGTATAATGAAACATCTAAAGTTTCTACACTACCAAGAAAAGGTCATGACAAATATGTACATGAATCTCATATACGACCATTCTGCGAACTCAGAGAAGAAATGTAACCAGACCACCTACTGCAAACTTAATACTAGCCTAGTGCGAGAGAGCAAATGGCTTCATTGCCAAGAAACCAACCAACCAGTTTCTGTTTCACTCACCTTTATGAGGTCAATGAAGTCTGCAGTATGATGAGGTAATTTTTTCAGTACGCCATTACGAATATCATGCCATACTTCACCATTTTTTGGTAGTGGTCCGCCACCTGCTGCTTCATATACTGTTAGCCCTGCACACAAAAACACCATTTATGATAAAAATAAAAAATAAAAGAATTTAAGTTGGCTTTTGTAACACAAACATCACTTATTTTTACTTACTGGGACCGGTTTTGGGAAACACTTGTTCCCATTTTCAACCCTTAATTCCGACTAAATCTTTCTTCGTTGGCGTCAACGATGGGAATGGTGACGTATCAATTGTGGAGGCATCTGTTGCGGGATCTATGAACTTCCACAGGTTGCTGTATAATGGCAAATCAAAATTCATGATATGGCTCTTTTTCTTCATGATGTAGATCTTCTCCCAAACATCTAATTCTGTGGGTTTATAAGCTGGTTTTAATAGTTTTATATTAGGTGTGATTTCATACCCTGATGTCTAAAAATGATAGGCAACTGCTGATTTTTCTATTTGTTTGTATTTTAGGTTTCTCATGTGTTCCTTTAATCTGGTCTCCAAACTTCTCTTAAAGGAATGTCTGGAAGAAGATCTACATCATCAAGAAAAAGAGTCATATCATGAATTTTGATTTACAGCATCCTGTGGAAGTTCATAGATCCAGCAATAGATGCCTCCACAATTGATACATCACCACCCCATCATTGATGCCAATGAAGAAAGATTTAGTCGGAATTAAGGGTTCAAAATGGGAACAAGTGTTTCCTGAAACTGGTCCCATTAAGTAAAAATAAGTGATGTTTGAGTTACAAAAACAGACTCAAATTCTTTTATTTTTTATTTTATCACATCACTGTCACAAGTTTCTATGCATATTTGCAAGTTTTGAACCATTTATGATATTTAATCAGTGTCACAATACACCAGATGATGCAATCTTTATTTCCTAAGATACAAAATTATTACAGAGCTGGAACAAATGTACCATATTTATCTAAATACAAGACTTTCCATTTTTCAGAACTTTGTACCATATTTATCTAAATACAAGACTTTCCATTTTTCAGAACTTAATTTTGGAGTTTAGCGTGTCATCTTCATACATAAAAAACCTGATGTTACATTAAAGTTTTGCCATTTCCTTTGAACAAAATAATAGGCACTTGATCTGATTAGGTTCCTAATTATTATTATTTAATTTGAGCGGAAATTCACATTTTGAGCCGCTGACAGAGAGGGGAATACGGAAATGTATGGGTGGGATAGTACAATGTGGCAGCATTACCGTAATGACGATGATGGATATGCTTTTCTATTCAAACAAGATAACTTAATATAACACATTATATATATACACACACATTATATATATATATCTTTTTAACTAATTTGAATTCGCACAGAAATTCACATTGCGCGCGATAGAGAAACGAGAAAGGAAATGCACGGTACGTCTGTGTTCAGGTGGTGATGGCAAAAGCTTAGCTGTAACGACTATTACGATACAATCTTCAATTAAAACATACTTAATATATTGTAAATGTTTTACGCAATTCAAATTTACATGTAAATTCATGTTTAGAGTGGGAGATATGAAGCGAGTGCTGAATGTGTACGATAGTAGAATGTGACAACGGTAGGTGTGATGCCACAATTACGAATTCTATGATCTGTTAACTCAACATACTTAATATAATACATCGTAAAAGGTTTTTTTATTGAATTTGCTGTAAATTCACATTGTGGACCGCACAGAGAGGCAGAGTGAAAACTGGTATAAGTATGTGTGGCATGAGGAAGTGAAATGCGCAGCTAACCTTTCTCTTGACTGGTGGCTTCCAATACATTACCTGCAACCATCAATGTGAAAGCAAGTCCTTTAATTTTACTTTAGTCTTGGAGAATAATCCTTTTCCAAAGAGAATGCTCTTAAGCTCGTTAACAGCTAATTTCTGGCTGAAATGAAATGCAGAAAATCTGCTGTATACGTTGCGACCTTAACAGATATCACGCTAAAAACAGACATTAAACACCCCATACCTGTGAACCACAGATCAGGCATCTACAAAATTGATTGTAAGTACTACAAATTATGTTATATTGGTCAAACAAAAAGAAGACTGGAAACAAGGTTAAAACAACATTTCACACAGATCAAACAAAAACAGACCATCTCTGGACATCACATCCCCAAATAGAAAACGACAAAGTTGCTTAAACCTGTGAACAACCTGGCAGCACAGTTTGAGAGAATATTTTCGTCACACAACTCAAAGAGCAGCTAATGATGTACAGCCACACGAGTAACTTCTTACTGAGAACACCAGATGTCTCCACCAAATGGATAACCAAATGGATAACAGAGCACAACACCCAGCCATCAGTTGGATTTCATCTGAAGAAGAGGGCAAATGCCCTTGAAACACACGTTTTGTAAATTTAATTTTAAATGAGGTGAGTGTCACTATCCAGACTCATGCTATTATATCCATTTATTTGTTCAAAATATATGGCAAACCCTTAAATTTCATTTAAAAATTAAGTTATGTGTTCTTTTTAAACAGATGATATGCTAAATTCTAAAATTAAGTTCTGAAAAATGGGGATTGTCTTGCCTTCGAGGTAGTCTTGTATTTAGTTAATACACGGTATACGAACATAAACTTCTTTGTGCAACACCACATTAGTTAGAATACTAGCTGCTTACCTAAAGCAAAAATATCAGCCTTTGTAAGGTGAGAGAAATCTTCACGTAGAATCTCTGATGGTAGATATCGGCAATCACCTTCTTCCACTTGGGGGTCACTAACTGACGTCACATGACCCAAATCACCTGAAATACAACAATACATCAATTGGAAATAAATGTTTAATGTATATATACACGTTAGGATAACAAAACTATATTTTTAATACATCATTTTAATATATTTTGCTGTTGTTTGGCATGGTATTACAGCATTATTTTTTTAACTGTAAAAAAAAATGAAAATACTGTACATTTTATTACTCTAACAAAATTATTCTTTTATTTACATCATGCTAGTTAAGATAAACATTACCAGAAACTGTATTATTACTTAGTTCCTTATAAGTAGAAGAGAAATAAGTCATAAGTCATTTTATTCATCCTTTAAAAGGTAGAATAAAGCACATGTCAATGTTTAAACCTATGTACATGATTACAATGTGTATTTACAATTTACATTTGTACTCTTACATGCTGTAATATGCATTCTTAATTAAATATTTTTTTATTCTGCTTAGAGCCACTTTAGTGTTACGAATTTCTTTTATTCCTTTTGGTAATCTGTTATATAATTCTTTTTCCATGCTATCCAAGTCTCTATTATTTAATGTACCTCTAAGTGCTGTTCTGTAATAGTTGTCATTGTTTCTCAAAAGATATGAATGTATTTTACTATTTTTGGATACATCTAGATCTTGTAAAATTTGCTTTACACTCTCATAAATATATATATGCATGGGACAGGTAAGATATTTGAACTTTTAAAAATATTCCTACAACTGTGTCTTCTCTCTACTTTTCCTAATATTCTAATACATTAGGCTAAACTGGCATTCAAATGTTTTAGAAGCTGTCATAATGCAATTGCCATTGAAATTAGGTTCCATTCCCATGGCTAGGAGTAAAACAAAAGAGACATGAAATGGATGAGGTCTTACTGTATCAGAAAACTTTTAAGATTTTAAAATTTAAACTGATAAAAGTGAATATCTAGGAAATGGTTAGCTTTATAAAAAAATCATGTATGACAAAAGTGTGCATTTTAACGTGATCTGCATTTTTTTGGGTACTTTTTGTATATCTCTTATGGCTTAGTTATACAAAAGCAACCATTCAGAATGAAGACGTATTCAGGGGCTATTCCCAATAAATTCGGGATTTACACTTTATTTGCCATATAAACATCTTTATTATACCACATTTTAATTAAAATTGTTAAAGCTATTTTTTAGAACATAACAAAATGTTCCATGTAAAGAATAGTTTGGGGTGGAGGATTTTCTTCAAAATCTTTATGTTGCATCCTTGGAAGATACTGAACTTAAAACCCAAGTTTGGTATTTATCTGACTTTTGTTTTCTGAATTGTGCTAACGACAGATACAAACATTTTTCTATGTTTTTTTTTTTTTAATTCAGGGTTCCTCAAAACACATATTTCTGACGAAATCTCAGTATCAAATTTTTGTATGGAATACAATATCTTCTCTATGTGCTAGAAAAAGTAAAAAAATTGTGAAATATGAGGTAGAAAAAAACCATGTGCATTACTTATTAACCTCCTGCATATTTTAATCAAAACGGGTTAATAACCATTTTTGAAAAAATAAACATAATTGAAAATATGTTAAATTTTTCTTGAAAATCTTTGTGTAATGACGCTTACAAACTGATAGACCTTTTATTTTAGGTTTCGGTGGGCCTGAAATGTTGACACAATACTCACCAATCTTGTAGGTGATGTCTTCTTTGAGAGGAAGGGCAGGGTCGTCATCTTCAAATCCATCATCCGCAGAGTCATAGTTGAGAGCATGCAGACGCATCTCGCGGGAAATGAATATGTTACCAGGCTTTATGTCCATGTGAACCAAATTCATCGAGTGTATGTATCTGCCAATTCAATTTAAAAGCAAAATTAGTGCACAGTAATTCCTCATAAGTCCCTTAAACATTTTATTTTTATTTATTTGTGAAAAGCAATCTTACATTTGAATATGGCCTTAGAAAGAGATTAAAAAACAAATTATTTTTGGTAATTTTTTATTTTTTGACATAATCTCCTTCAGCTGAATACACTTTTCACAGCATTTCTCCAATTGTTTTAAGCCTTCCAAAAAGTAGGATTTTGGAAGGTCCTCACAATAGGTGTCTTCATTAGTCGTGAATTGTTTTCCGCCAAGCCACTTTTTCAAGTTTGGAAATTAAAAGTCACTGGGGGGCCAAATCTGGTGAATACCATGGATATTGTGGTAATCTGAACCTTAATTCAAAAATGTTCACCATCAAAACTGTACAGTTGAGCACCCTTGCACTGTCTTGATGGAACAGAATCTTCTTCTTTACCAGATGAGGACATATCTTCTTGATTTCTCTGTTCAACCAGTGCAATAACGATGCATAATACTCTCCATTTATTGTTTTTCCTTTCTGTAGCTGACGTGCACCCCAAAAAGTGAGGTCATCACCTTGCCTGCAGATTTCAACATCTTTGGAGCCAGTTCACCAACCCACTGTTTGGACTGTACTTTTGTATCTGGAGTATTTCAACCAGCTATGTATCAACACAGAAACTCGTCAGGATTGAGAGCAAACAGCTTCCGAATCGATCACACAATTACATTTAGTCTTCATTGAGAGCAAACGTGGCACCAAGCCTTCGTCAGACCTAACTTTTTGGAACCAAATTGAGAACATTGTACCTTGTGATATGCCTGTGGCTTCTACTATTTCACAAACTTTGATTCGTCAATCACAGGAGCAGGAGCAGATGTGCCATGAACTTCATAAAACTCGGCTTTTATCTCTTTCGTTGTTAAGCCTTTTAAATAGAAGTGTTTAATCATTGCATGAAACTTGTTTTAGAAGCACAAAATTGTTGCTTCAATCACCTATGGCATCGAAACCACATGATGGTTAAACCTAAAACTTTAACTGCCATCTAGTAAACGATGATTACTAAATACATACCTTTCTCAATGCTACGAATGTAATTTTTGGATTTTCTAACAATTTATTGAACGCCCATAGTATCTTGCCATACTCTACCCATGTTTCCTTATATCTAATAAAATATATATTTTCACACATCTTTTTACTGACCATAACCATTTCTTTTTTACTTTGGACAGGTGTTCTCCTACCTTTTTATTATCCTTGTTAAAAATCTTAATTAAGGCTACTTTTCTGTCTAGTTTTAACCATTTCCCATTATACCTTCCTTTCTCCTTTAATGTGTTGCAAATCTTCCCTTTCCCCACATATTGGGGGGTTTACATTTCTCATTTTTTTTAAACTCCATACACATGCTGGAACCAAAGCTATACTCTCTTTGTCATCTACATACTCCTTCCTCTTTTCCATGTAGTTTATATATATATATATATATATTTTTTCTTCTGGCATTTACCCAAAAAACGGTGAAGACTGCCCCAAAATTTG
This sequence comes from Hymenopus coronatus, assembly GCA_030762935.1. Classification (NCBI taxonomy): domain Eukaryota; kingdom Metazoa; phylum Arthropoda; class Insecta; order Mantodea; family Hymenopodidae; genus Hymenopus; species Hymenopus coronatus. The sequence continues at coordinate 149,776,762 of CM060895.1, forward strand.
CATTAGACAGACTAAGAGAAACCTTCAAACTTAAAGCACTCTAGAAAGACAAAACTCAAGCAAACAGATAAATGTGCAGTATCACATCAATTCTGGATACCACAACACTACATCAAACTTAGCAAACACCTGAACACTACAGCAGAACTAACAATTTGAGAAATGATACACATTAGGAAAAATGCACACATAGTTATGAATTTTCAAATACCACCAGTAGACGACATTTTAAGATAACCCCCAAGGAAACCAGATGGCAGCATGGATGAAATTACAACAGGAACTTCCTCTCTGTCAAACACCTGCCAATGATGAAGATGAAGATCTTTGAATTGCATCCAGGGAAAAAAAGTAAGTAATTGAAACTATAGTATTTATATATTGGTAGCTGCTTCCGGTATTGGTCATGGGGCTCATGTTTTTGCTGACGTTTTGCACAGCAGAGAAGAAGCCAGCTGCCCAGCAAGAGAAACAGGCAGTGCCCGAGAAGCAGCTCATCATAAGTTGCACAAAATATATATTTGACAACAGCCGTGGAAGCATACAAATTTATATAGTATCTATAATTGGCTCAAATAACTTATGTAATAATTTAAAAGTTTCACTTATAAATCACTTCATACACATATCTTGTGACATTAGGGATTGCTTATTTTTCTACTTTGAACTTGTGAAAAAATAACAGTATTGCAATAGTTGATGTCACAACATTATTAAAACCAATGAATCTATATCTCTCTTTGCAAAACCCACAATAAGAGAAGCTGTGCAAAAAATTCCCTGGCTTGGCATTCATTACAAGACGGTTGTGTATTTCTGGAGTTTATTTACATCCAGTATATAGAATAACAAACTAACCTCAGTCCTTCTGCAACATGCAGCAGTAGCTGTCGCAGTTCTTTCTCTGTAAATGGTTGATTGTTACGACGGCGCTCCTCTATGGCATCTGCCAAGCTACCACCGTTACAAAACTCATTCTGTATCACCATATGGTCATCCTCTGCCCATGCTGAGTAGTATCGCACCACGTGCTGATGCCTTCCCAGTACTGCATGTGCGTACACTTCATTCAATGCAGTCTTCCTGCAAAACAAGTAAAACATACATTAACAACAACTTTAATGAAAGGGCATTTTGGAACAGTGGTACGTATGAATAGAATGTTTCTGAATTGGGTAACAATTAAGTTTCCTTACGTATAGTTTTTCCAGACCGGTTTGAAACTGGTCTGAAAAAACTATACTTAAGCATACTTAATTGTTACAAACCCAACTCAGAAATATTCCAAAACATCCATGTCAGTTCTGTGTATATCAATTTGTCAGCTTTTTAACCCATGTTGCTTTTGAAGATTCCTCTTAATGTTGCAATGGAACAAAGCTCTTTAATAGTGTTATTGTATCGCCACTGTATCTCAGGCCCTCACTTTTTCTGAGGATAAAGAAAGCGGTAGGTGTATGAGGATGGTTTGACAAGTCTGGTAAATTTCCATGAAAGAATGGAATACTTTGTTGCAGCTTCATGGTTAGAAGCTTGATCATTCGAAAGTCCTAATAAAACTTTCAACAATGCACAGTGTAGAGTTCATTGTTGACAGTTGTCTGCAAATGAAAATGGATAAAACAAATTTCATACTGTTATTTAAATATTTTCATTTGAAACAGAATTGGATGAGCTTCACCCGATCTCTGTGCCGCCATTACTTTTGGGTTAATGAATTTAAATGTGGTTGGACCAGTACTGAGGACAAAGCACACTCCGGCTCTCCACAATGAAAACCAGGATATGGTAATGCATATGAACAAAAATTGCCGAGATTGTTGAGACTATAGGCACCTCAACTGAGCGAGTGCATAATATCCTGCATGCACAATTTGTTGTGAAGAAGGTGAGTGTCAGTTAGTGCTGCGATTGTTCAGTTGGCTAAAAGTGCATCCAGAACATTTCAACAAATAGCTAGTGATGTTTAATTGCAATCTGCAAAGCTGTATATGTTTATTTGTGACTGTTGATAAAAGCTGGATCTATCATTATACACTAGAGTCAAAAGCTGATGTGCACCAAAGAAGGCAAAGAGCATTTTGTCAGCTGGTAAGGTTATTAACCACTAATTTTGGGACTCTTGAGGAATAATCCTTCTGAACACTTATCACTAATATATGGTGGACTTTGTGTCAGTGATTGTTGTATCAATTGAAATTAATTAGAGTCGATTTTGTTAACATTACATTACTTGCTTACTTTTATTATTGGAAGACATGTTTCAGAAGTTATGTGCTTCCATTGTCAATTCCTTTAGTCAACTGCCAGCTCAAGTTTGGGAAAACATTATATATATATATAAATAATCGCACAAAACATGTATGTGATGGTGGCAGCACACTTGTGGGCTCCCAATGCAACACCGATTTTACTTTAGTCTTGGCAAGAAAGTTTCATTCCAATGAGAATGCACAGTTCCACAGCTAATTTTTGGCAAGTGAAACGCACAAAATTTGCCATATACGTTCGCCATCTTGGCAGTAATCTTTCCTCTCCCTTAGCCACTATCGTACCGCAAAGTTCAAAACTTACTTTTCCACCCGCATGGTATTTGGAAAGCATATTGCGAATGTAAGACGACCTCCAATTATGAACATTAATAATTTGGAAAAAAACATTGTCTTGTATTCAGATAAATATATTGAAATAAAAATGTACAAAACTACTTAATCATTCCCACAGATGATTGTTTCCCTGCCAAAGAGTGTGTATGTGTATAAAGCCATACACATTTTCCAGAACTTGAATGTTGGTAAAAAGGTCAAGGAAGTCTACCAATGTTTTAAGTGAATATTGGAGATTTCCCATCCACTATTAGTAATAGCCTGGGTTAAACTTACTCATTAACACTTCCAGCAACAGGTTTGATGCTCTTCTTCACAGCGTAAGTGCAGCCGTCCAACCTGTTGATGCACTCGTATACACTACCAAACTCTCCTGTCCCTATCAGACGCACTTCAAGGAACTCCTGCACAAAAAAAAATGTCAAATAAAAACATGTCTCACCAACAAGGTACCATAACAGCCAAATACACTGAAACCTCCACCACCACCCACACAATTTGAGTGTTTTACTACATTATCACCAGGGCACAGATATTCATGATATGTGATGATTTTACTTTATAGGCAGAGAAAGTATTGCATATCATTCAAATCCATCAAAATCTCGCTAAAAATACACGCTTAATGGTCCCGAGCATTTGTGTGCATCTTTCAACATTAAAATTTAAAAAATTGTAAAGTCTGTTAAATACCAAACTTGCTAAGTTAGCATCTTCCAAGGATACACCACAAAGATTTTTAAAAAATCCAGCCACCACAAACTACCCTACAAGGGAAAAATTTCGAGAATTAATTTTCTTAAAAATGCCTCTAACAATTTTGATTAAAATGTCATGTGTTTAAGATATTTTTATGAAAAACAAAATGTTATTTTGAATTTTTGGGAATAGCCTCTGAAGACCTGTTCATCTCTCGTTTTCTCCTTGCAAGCAAAGAGAACTGAAGTTCAATTGTTTCACGTAGGGACCAGCTTTTAAAAGATTGACCATCACTTTAGCCTAGTGTATTCCCTTATTTACAAGGATGTAAGTTACAAGACCAATTCTGCTAATGTTTATCTTAATTAGCATGAAGTAGATAAACAATGAATCTTTTGTAAGAATAGTTTGATTATGGAGTAGCTAGAAAAAGTTATGAGGATGGAACACATCAGATTTTTTAAAATGTTGACATTTTTTATAATTTTTACTTTCTCTAGCATGTATGTACAATATACATGGCAGATAGAGAAGGTGTTGTATTCCACCCAAAAATTTGATATTGAGATTTCACAGTAAATGCACATTTTGAAACACCCCTCTCTCTCTCTGTGTGCGCGCGTGCATGTGTTTGTGCGTCTTTGGGCAGCATAGCTAAAAACGAGCAGTTGTTTAAATACCAAACTTGGTATTTAAGTTCAGTATCTTTCAAGGCTGCAACACAGATTTTCAAGAAAATCCCATCAGCCCCCAACTGCCCTTTACATGGAAAATTTTGATTTTCTCAAAAATCGTCATGTGATTAAGATACTTTGATGCTACACAAAATGTATATTTTGAGTTTTCTGGAAATAGCCTCTGAAGACTTCTTCATTCCTGATGACTATTTATAACTTGTGTATAACTGGTAAACCGTAAGAGATAGCAAAATACTTGCTAAACACAAAAATGTAGACCTCATTAAAACACATAATTTATTAATATATAATTTTTTTAGTTGAGTTAACATTTTCCAAAATATTTGAGTTATCCTTGATTTGTGAGTGAATGAATAATTGATTTGTGCCTGAGGGATAGCTCAATGACTCATTCAGGGAGCTAGTTGATAGGCAATGAATGATTTTCATCACCACATGGAGAGTGTTGTGTACATAAGTAATCAATGTATGAGCAGCAAAACACAAGAGAATAATGATTAAAATTCAACCAAATTCCATTAATTAATAACTCTTGTTATGTTATTTTGATAACATTGCATAGTTTAATATATGTGTGTACTCCTATTAAAAGAAACTAGCATTTTTATAGAGATGAATGGTAAAACGTTCAACAAAAAATTGGAACTGTTGCAGTCTATTGCTGTTGTTTACATTACCTGTGAACTAAGGTTGGACAGATAATACTGTCACATCAGAAATAACGGAGGAACTCCAAACAAGATCATGCAGCACTGATCACAAGTGAGCAATAGTACAGAAGAAAGGATGTACTGAAAAACACCACTTATGTGAACTAGCTCCCTGAATGGTGGCATGTGATACCAATGTAGTGAAACATAAGCGAGGAAAAATCCCAAAATTGGCGACAAAACAATTATTCTTAACATATACAATAAGTTTTGTGAAAAATACCCTTCTCTTACATTAGACAGTATCCTGAGGTTAATGGCAATGTTCTGGAAGAGCAAACAATGGTAAAAAAATGATCAATCCCGGTGATGGTTCAGACGGTTCCAGTGCTTCTGCAACAGATGACTCGGATCTTGAAGGAGTGCAACCACTTCCATCTTCAACATAAGTCGTCGTATGGTTGTCCACACAGACACACACAAAATATTGGTGGTTGGAGTGATGAACGCACGCTATATGCCATTGAACAGCATGTCTGCATTTTGTTATTTTACAGGAATATTTCATCTTTTGTAGTAAATAACAACTTGTCTAATTGTTTTATTTTCTTTCATTTATACATCTCATAGCTTTAATCAGTATCTGTGAAGAGTGAAAGATGGGTATTCATTTCCTGCCATTAGTGAAACATAGGTATGCATTTTTACTTTCTCTGCACGTACTATATACATAGTGTATAGAGAAGGTATTGTAATGCACCCAAAAATTCGATACCAAGATCGTACTGGAAATACAGGTATTGGGACCCCCTGAAAAGTATTAAAAAAAACAAAAAAGAGAGAGAGAGAGAAGTATTTTTGGAAAAAGGTCTGTGTGTGTGAGTGATTGGAAAACAGCTCAAAAACGAAAAGATCGTTGAATACCAAACTTGGTATTTAAGTTTGGTATCTTCCAAGGATGCGACACGAGGATTTTCAAGAAAATCCCCCCACCACCAACTACCCTTTACATGGAATTTTTTCAAAAATTTCTATTTTCTCAAAAATGGCTCCAACGATTTTGTTTAAAATATTGTGCATTAAAGATATTTACCTGACAAATAAAACGTTTATCTTGAATTTTTTGGAAATAGTCTCTAGAGACTATTTTATTCTGATGAATTTTACAGAATTTTGCATAATTGCTAAGCCATAAGAGATGGACAAAAGCTTACCACACAAAAAATGTAGAGCACTTTAAAACACACAGTTTACGTTATATATATTTATTCATGGAGTTGATCGTTGAGATATTCTTTGTTTTTGTTTTCAACTTTGAAAAACTTATACTTTTCTCATACAGGAATTTGTCAATTCCTGTCCACACAAAGGAACTTCAGTCACATAGCAACCAGCTTTTGACTATCACTTTAACCTATGGTACTCCCTTATTTTGCTTCTTCTTACAAGGAAGCAATTTTTCTGCTTATGTTTTTCTTGATTAGCATGAAGTAAATAGAAGCATAAGCTTTTTAACAATAATTTGTTGCAGATATGTAGAGAAAGTCATGTGAATGGAACACGTCAGATTTTTTATTATTGTAAAGGAGACGAACACAGTCAAGCACCACAGGGATGTCCATGTGCGTTTGTGGACCAATACATTCTGGTTTGTTGACATCGCCGGTGAACTAAGGTTGGTATGTGGTTGTGCTTAATAATACCCGACTTCTTTGAATGTCACTCCAGTTGCTGCGCTCTACTCCCACTTTTCTGAAGCTTAGAAAAGACAATTTTCTTCACAATGTATTTAAATGGAAGAGAAAATTGCGGGTGTACAGAATTCTAGAGCTGGAATATTTGTTCTGATACAAGAGCAGAACTTCTGTTTCTGGTGTAATCATTTGCTGTCATGAGTAGTCAGATAAACATTGATTATGAAATTCTGTGCTGCTTTCTCGTCACATAAACGTAATATTAAGCATTAAAATAACCTCCAGGTATTTGTTTTAGTAGACCTACATGCAGTTGAAATGAGATAGATTGAATTTGTTTATTGCTTTTTATTATTTATTTATGGACACACTATAACTACTGTGGTTCACAGTATCCCATTCTATACTGGGCATGAAAGACCACTTAATTTTGCTCAGAGGCCTCTTTTTCAGGCTTGAGGTTCTTTTGCATGCCGTAAATATACGACACGGGACCAATGGATTTACTTTTCTTCCATAGGATGCCATGCTAAGGATTTTTATGCCCAAAAAATCCACCATCCTCCACCGGGTTTGAACCTGCAACCTTGGGTGTATGAAGTTAGCATTGTCACCATTACACCACAGAGGGCGACAAATTGAATTCCAAATGACCCATTATTGTACGATAAGTGTCACATATTATTGTAATAATGTTGCTCATGAGAATGCATGAAAAGGAATTAGTGAATTAATTGGAACCATGTCAGGTAAAACCGAAAACTTGTCATGTTTATCCCTGGTTAAAAAAACAGATTTCATGAGTCCAGAATTTCCTTCCATTATTTGCATTAATTTCTTAATTTTCTGCTCCTTCACATAAATAAGCTAATGCTATAAAACAACATCCATTGTTTGTTTGCATTGCTTCTGACATGCAGGAACAAACCTTTATGCAGTACTTGTTTTATGTGCTGATACTACTTTCTTGAAGGCATCATCCCATCTAATTCTGGGCCTGCATTGTCACCTCTTGCCAATGAAGGGGGTCCACATTGAAGAAATGAATGCCTGTATGTTGTTCTGGAGCCTTGCTATGTGGCCTCCCCATTTCCATTTCAAACTCTTTTCTGAATATGGAAATAAAATATATCTCCAAGCTGTCACTCACTATCAATTGCTGTATGCATTATATATTGCATCATCTTCGCTTACATGTCCATAAGTTGTGAAAGGTTCCAGCTGAGTTGCAAATCATAGTGGAAAATCTGTTTGTGTAAGCTTTTTTTTGTTTTTTACTTTGACTTCATGTTATCTACTTACCAGCAATAATGTCAAAAGTGAAGCCTGGCAAGGCTACTAGTTTAGGAAATACTCTATTTTTCCGAATACAAGAAAACGTTTTTTTCCAAAATGTTAACTGGAGGTCATCTTGTATTCATGATGTATGTTTTCCCAATACTATATGGGAAGAAGTAAATTTCATACTTTGTGGGTGTGACAGTGACGATGCCTAGGGGAAATGGTAAACATTATTGCCAAGGTCGTGACTTATGTGGCAGATTTTGTGCATTCAATTTCATGCGAAAAATTAGCAGTTAGCGAACCTATAAGCATTCCCATTTGAGACTAAAGTTAAATTAGAGGGCTTCTAAGTATGTTTTAATAAAAAAAATCAGCCATAATCGTTATTACAGCTCAATACTTCCCTCTCCATCTCTCCTGCCCGAAATGTGAATTTACACGCAAATTTGAATTAGATAAAAAGTTTTATGATATATTATGTTAAGTATGTTGTATTAATGAAAATCGTACCCATAATCGCCGTTACAGCTAAGCTGCGGTCATCACAGCCAAACACAAACATACTGGTACATTTCCGTTCTCTCGCTCACATTGTGAATTTCTGTGCAAATTCAAATTAGGTAAAAAGAATGTACAATATGTTATATAGTAAGTATGTTAATTCAAAACCTTCTCGGGCTTCTAACCAGGTAAAAACTTGGCTTGATACCAATGTTTCGAAGAAGTGCATCTTCCTCGTCTTCAGGGTGAACTGATGGATTGAGCTTGCGGAGACTGGTATTTATAAGAGCTGGAATGAAGCTAACATCTGATTGATCAGTTCTTATTTTACTAGGTATGTTGTTTAAATATATCCATTATCATTACAGCTACACTGCCACCATCATCATCATCTATTATCACACACATACCGTACATTTCTGTTCTTTTGTGTCTCCCGCTCAATCTTAAGTCTTAATTTCCCCACAAATTCAAATTAGGTAAAAACATTAAATGTTGTCTAATTAGAAAATGATATCCATTATCGTTATTACAGCTGCGCTGCTGTCTTATTGTACCATCGCACTCATATTGTACACTTCCGCACTCCCCTCTCCATCAATTGCTCAAAACATGAATTTCAGCGTAAATTCAAATTCAGTAAAACAGATGAAAAATAAATAAAATAAAAAATAGGGAATTTAAGCTTAAGTGTCCATTAGTTTGTTCGAAATATATGGCTCACCTTTAATTTCATTTAAAAATTTTTCTTTTTATATATGCAGATGATATACTAAATATCAGAATTAAGTCCTGAAAAATGGGGGTCATCTTGTATTTGGATACATACTGTACCTTTGCTGAGAAAGCTTTTTCAACATGGTTCTGTATTATTTTGTAAATGCTGCAAGGTTAAAATTACAGCTGAGAAAAGATTTACAGTACAACAGCATATGTGTGCAGCGTGGACAAAAAGAAAAACAACTGCTACTGGCTCAGAGCGTTGTAGGGGTCAAGGTGGGCACATCCTCCAATTTTTGTAAGCAATTGTCACATATTCACTCAACAAAATAAACAATGTAAGATACAGAGAGAATATTTTTTACTGAATAATATTGTTGTTAATTTAAGGTATCATTTTTATTACATTATTACTTGCTTTGCTTATGGAAATGCTTATTTCTAGGTCATTTTCTAGCAATCTTTTGGATATTTTAGGTCATTCTTAGGGTTTTAGGTTATCAAACTGTGCCCCAATTATTATCTCTACCATGTACATAATACATAGAAGAGGTATTACATTCCATCCAAAAATTCAATATAGAGATTCCAATACTCAAACAAAAAGACGTATTTTAATTGCTGCGGGACAATGAACCATCCTGTTCAAAGGCAGCAATATGCCTTTTCATGGGGGGCAATGAGTTCTGTATAAAAATGGGAAATAATGAAGTAACTAAAACTATTCAAAATAATATCGGACTAAGGCAAGGTTAAAAGAGTCATGTGCCAAAACTTAATAAGGTTTACTATTTTCAGATGATTTAGTAGCAGGAACTATATCCAATGTGGGGATAGTTAGAACAATTGAAGCAATAGATGACTTTTGTAAGAATCAATGTAAGTAAAACAAAAATTATCATATAAAAAAAAATATATATATATAAATAAAATAAAAAAAAAAAAAATGAAAAAAAAAAAAAAAAAAAGTAGCAAGTTAAGACAAGAAATGTTATTGACAAGGAAGGGAAGTTGAGGTGGTTAATAAATTTGATTATCTGTGAATAGGGATAATTGGAGTAAGCAAAAGAGAATGGTACTGGCTAATCACGTTACATTTGTATCCTATTGCTTTATGCCATTTTCATTAATAGTAGTATCATGCTCATCTGTGTGTGGTCCCCCTCCCCCCAGTATTCAGCCTTCTTGTTACATGAAATTATTTTTTGTATTTTAAAAAATAAAACACCAGACCAAAACAGCATCTATTTTAGTAAAGAAATATCTGTACTTCATTTACTTAGCCTGAACTTCCTGTGCAGTAAGATTTTGTATGCATAATTACTTTTAATTTAATTTTCAATTTTTGAAAAATATTGAAGAACATATAAAGCATATTATACAACAGAAAAAAAGGATTTACTATGTATAAAAAAGAGAAGAAGAAGAAGAAGAAGAAGAAGAAGAAAAAAAGAAGAAGAAGATTGGTACTCATTTTATTAGTAATAATTTAAAACCTGCATTCCCCTCTAAAATTGCTTGGTATTTTGCTATTCGGACTGGCACTAAAAGGGTTAAATGAACCAGTAAACATTTATGCTTCCATTATTGGGATTCTTTTTTGAAGAGAATGCTTCTTGCTGAGATATTTACTTCACTTGTCTTAACTAAGTCACAATGGCTTTCGCACTGACAATACAAAAACAAAACAATGAACAGTCTAGTACTCTGAGTCAGTATTTTTGTGCACCACCCTGCTCTTCCTCAAGTTGATCAAAATTAAAATCTAGGTGACCAGTGCACTATTACAATGTAGCTTTCCACCATTTGCACCAGAAGTACTATCACACTTTTACATGCGGCATGTAATGTACTGATCGCATATTTCAACTTAAATGCTGACTAGCATATTCTGTTATTGGTTAAAGCTGATAATATTGATACATACAGCAAAGTAATTGGTCTACATATAATTGTTCTAAAAGAAACTAGCAAAACTAACGTAACAAATGTGCAATAACACATATTTGGACTTCTTTTGGCAAATTTGGACACAATTTTGCATTAAATATAAAATGTGGGTTTTCTGAAATCTGGACGAGGATTCACTTACTGAAGCATTTCATCGATTGTTGGCACCTCATTTTAAAGCACAAATTCTGCACTTATATAAATTGTATTCTTGCATCACATACTTCTATCGTGTATATATGTATGCAATGACATGTCAAAAATCATTGTATTGATAAACTGGATGAAATAAATATTATTAATATTATTCTCTCAAACGTAACCAATTTTCTTGTGAGGGGATAGTTAAGTAAAAGGAAACAAAGATCTAATCTAATTAAATCTAACTTAAATCTTCTTTTTTGTGAACACAGTTTTCTTGTATTTGAAACATTAGTGAACTCAGAAGATGTCACCACTTCTTTTAAGCAACATTTTTGGTATTTGCCATAAAACTTGCAATTAACATTCAACACTAGTTTTTTCACCACCAGCCTTATGCTTCATGTCACATCCTTGGAAGATACTAAACTTAAATACCAAGTTTGCTACTTAACAGACTTTTCATCTTTGAATTTGATAAGAAATTTTTGGTGTAATACAATACCTTCTCTAACTACTACATACATTGTACATATGTGCTAGAAAAAGTAAAAATCTGAAGCAGCACTTCAAAAAAAATATTGCTCTCACGCTGGACTTACAAAACTCAGATTATTAGCATACGATGGTTTCACCACTTGGCATTACTTCTATACCTGGGCACTTTTATGATTTAGTCATTGTAGTTACTTACTGGTCCGTTATAAACATTTTGAGCCCTAAGCTGCAAAGCATAGCCCTACGTGGAGGGCCCTAAACTGCAAAGTGCAGCCGAAAGCAGGGTGTAGCCGAGGGATCTGTGAAGCTAAGACCCCAATGATCCCAAGAAGAAGTCAAAATTTCGGCAATTGGCAACTTTCACATCTGAACAACTTAATGTTTTCAACATTTTCATGTATGGGTTGCCAGTAAAAGTCTTAGGACTGTTTGTGTGTGAGTGCACACATATGCACGTGTCCGTATGTGTGGTGGAACCATCGTATAGCTTTACCAAATCATGCATCACATGTTGGAAACAAGTCACACTCACTTGGTGATAACGTGATATATTAGACTCGTGCAGAGCAAGGCGCTTTGTTGGCTGCTCAACATCTGGATCCGAGTCATCTGAATCATTCACTGTTGATCTCTTGCACTCTGTTGGAGAGGAACTGCAACAAAACAATACATGTGTACTCATTCCAGCATTAATAATACATCTGCCAATTCACATATATTACTCAAAATTTAACTGCAGAACACATTTATTGATTTTCCAATGTTGGAAGTACTTTTTGGCCATATTATGAGTAACTGTTTTTTGTAAGTAATGGTTTATGAGCAATTGATTTTAAACGAACAGCAAACCAAAGGAAAAATGGATGACAACTTCCTCTTTAAAAGAAGTAAAAACAGTTTAAAACTGAAACCAACATGGAATATCCCAGAAATCATTAACTTTACCTTGTAGACATTTTAAAAAACAAATTGTGTGTTTTAACAAGATATATTTTTGTCCTTCTTTTAAAGTTTAGCACTTATGCAAAAATCATTCAGAATGAGATGGTCTTCAGAGGCTATTCCTAGAAAATACAAGGTATACATTTTATTTGTTATGTAAATACCTTTAATATACAGTATTTTAATCAAAACCATCATAACCATTTCTTAGGGGGAAAAAATAAAAATTTGTTGCACATAAGGGTAGTTTGAGGTGAGAGGATCTTTTGAAAATCTTTGTGTCACATCCTTGGAGGATGTTGAACTTAAAACTTTGATACTTGATTTTTTTGTTTTTGAGTTAATGTGTTTACAGACACAAACAAATTCACAAAGACCTATCGGACTGAAAAATTCAATGTCATTGCCAGAATTTAAACCAGAAGATCCCTGGTTCAAATCCTGGCTATGGCATTGAGTTTTTCAGTCTGATTCTTATCTCTCCAACTTCTGTGCTACATATGGCTAGTGTGCAATTCATACAAGGACCTCTTTCTAAAAATGTTTTTTTTTTTATTATTATTAATTATTATAATTGTTAAGAGTAACCTAAAACATTTCAATGAACTCTCAGTATCAAATTTTTGGGTGGACTGCAATACCTTCTCTACCTATGTACTATGAATGAAGTAGAGAAAGTAAAAATCTAACGTGTTCCATTCAGTTGACTTCACCTGTTCTGCAGACAACCTATTCTTACAAAAGATTATTCTATTATCTACATCATGCTACTCAAGATAAAACATTACCAAAATTGGTCTTATTGCGTGCTTCCTTTTAAATGAAAGCACAACACAAAAACATGTAGTCTTGTTAAAATACACAATTTATATCTTAAAATAAGAACTAAAGCTTTCCTGGCGACGTGTTAATTCAAAATCTTCTCTGAAGTTCACCCTGAAGACGAGGAAGATGCACTTCTTCGAAACGTTGGTGTCAAGCCAAGTTTTTACCTGGCTAGAAGCCCGAGAAGATTTTGAATTTATATCTTATACATTTTTTGTGGAGTTAACCATTTCTGTGATAATCCTTGTATTGGTTTCAATTTTAAAATACTATAGCTTTTCTCCAAAAGGAATTTGTCTTCCTTGTTTCTTTTGTTTTACTCCTGGCCATGCAAACACAACTGAATTTCAATCATATGGCAACCAGCTTTTAAAAGATTTTACTATCGTTTTAGCCTATGTATTCTCTTTATTTCCCTTCTACTTACAAGGGACTAAGTCATAAAATTTCTGCTAATGTTTATCTCAAACAGCCTGAAGTAGAGTTTTGTTATAGAATAGGCAGGCATGGAACACAAGATTTTTGAGAAAGTTGCATGCTTGTGCCTTGAACAGCGTAGCTCAAAAGAGAAAATTTGGTTAAATGCAACACAAAAGTTTTGAAGAAAATCGTTCCACCCCAAACTACTCTTTACATGAAAGATCTTTAGAAAATTTTGACTTTGTCAAAAATGGCATTAATGATTTTGATTATAATACTTGTTTAAGATATTTTTATGACAATTGATATGTATATCTTGAATTTTCTGGGAATAGCCTCTGACGACCTCTTCATTCCTCAAAACATAAGAGATAGACAAAAACTTATAAAACTTGTAGATCTTGTTAAAACACACAATTTATGTCATATACATTTCTTTTATACAATTAACCATTTCTGAGATAATGTTAGTTTCAATTTTAAAATACTTATGAAGATGGAAGGCCTCATTCATTTCATATCTTCCGTTTTACTCCTGACCATGCAAAGACAATTGTATCTCATAGCTGCGAGCTTTTAAAAGATTTCACTATTGCTTTAGCCTTGTGTTATTCACTTATTTTCCTTTTACTCATAAGCAATTAAGTAATAAGAATATTTCTGCTAATGTTAATTTTGATTACCATGATGTAGATAAAAAAATAAACTTTTGTATGAAGAGTTTGTTATAGAGCAGGTAGAGAAAGCCATGTGAGAAGCACAAATCAGATTTGTTTCTGCAAAATTATTTAAGATCAGTTGGTGACATCATTAACAGTCTAACTATGAAGAAGGGCCCTAAACTGCAAAGCACAGCCCATGTCCTGGGCCCTAATTTGCAAAGTATAGGCGAGGGAGTATTTTTTTGTTGTTGAAAAAGGTGAGTGTGAGTGTGCGGACAACATAGCTCAAAAACGAAAAGTCTATTAAATACCTAGTTAGGTATTTAAGTTTAGTATATTTCAAGGATGCAACACATGATTTTCAAGGAAATCCCACCACCCCCAACTGCCCTTTATATGGAAACATTTTTCGAAAATTTTGATTTTCTCAAAAATGGCTCTAATGACTGATTTAAAAAAAAATCTCATATGTTCCATTCACACGACTTTCTCTACATCTCTGCTACAAACTATTGTTAAAAATCGTATGCTTCTATGGAGAAAAAATTAGCAGAATAATCTTATTACTTGCTTCCTTGTAAATATAAGAGAAATAAGGGAGTACCACAGATTAAACTGATAGTCAAAAGCTGGTTGATATGTGACTGAAGTTCCTTTGTTTCTATGGACGGCAGTTGATAAATTCCTGTATGAGAAAAGTACAAGTTTCTTAAACCTGAAACCAAAAACAAGGAATATCTATAAAAAAAAAAAAAAAAACTGATCAACTCCTCGAAAAAAAAAATGTATCTAACATAAATTGTGTGTTTTAACGTGCTCTACACTTTCTGCGTGGTAAGTTTTTGTCAATCTCTTACAGTTTAGCAGTTATGCAAAATTCCATAAAATTCATTTTATTTGTCATGTAAATATCTTTAATATATGATATTATAATAAAAATCATTACAGCCATTTTAGAGAAAATAAACATTTTCGACATAAGTTCTGTGTAAAGGTAGTTGGGGGTGAGGGGATTTTCTTGAAAATCTTTGTGTTGCATCCTTGAAAGATACCAAACTTAAATACCAAGTTTGGTATTTAATGGCCTTTTCGTTTTTGAGCTATGCTGTCCAGACACACAGAGGGACCTTTTTCTGAAAATGCTTTTTTTTTTTTATTCAGGGGGACCCAAAACACATATTTCTGGTGAAATCTCCATATCACATAGTATGTCTAGAGAAAGTAATATTGTATATTAAAGATATTTACAACAAAAACAAAAACTATATCTTGAATTTTCTGGGAATAGCCTCTAAAGACCCCTTTATTCTGAATGAATTTTGCATAACTGTAAACTATGTGAAACAGACAAAAATTTACCAAAAAGGTAATCTTGATATTTACATCAAACTTTTTCTTCTTCATTTTTTGTAGAACTTGACCATTTCTGAGATATTACTTGTTTTATATGCAGAGGAATGAAGGAGTTTGCATCCCCTGGAGTAGCAAATGGTTACAACTGAAGAATATGTCCAGCTATATCCAAATGATTCTTGTTTGGAAAAGTAACTAAAAATGAAGTTTCTGAAAAGCTTTCTAAGTGTTTTTGAGAAAGCAATGAACTCTAGTTTTCACACAAAAAAATCTGATGTTTTCCATTCACATGACTTACTCTATTGGTAAAAAGCTTATACTTCTATCATGCTAATTGACATAAACATTAACAGAAATAGTCTTATTACTTGCTTTCTTGTAAGAAGAGGTGAAATAAGGGAACACACTAGGCTAAAGTGATGGTTAAATCTTTTGGAATTTGTCTTTACATTGCTAGGAGTTGACAAATTTCTGTATGAGAAAAGTTTAATAAAGAGGTCTTCAGAGGCCATTCCCAAAACATTCAAAATATACATTTTATTTGTGATGTGGTATACATTTTATTTAATATATGGTATATCATTAAGATATTTTTGAGAAAAACAAAAATTTCAAACATTTTTCCAAGTCAAGGGTAGCTTGTGGTTGGAGGAATTTCTTTGAAAATCTTTGTGTCACATCCTTGGAAGAGACTAAAGATAAACACCAAGTTTGGTATTTAACAGTCTTTTCATTTTTGAGCTATGCTGTCCAGACAAGCACACATGAACCTTTTTCTAAAAATGCTTTTATTGGACTCAGGGATCTTAAAACATGTATTTCTGGTCAATGCTTAGCATCAATGTTTGGGTGGAATACAATACCTTCTCTATCCACTATGTACATTGTACATATGGGCTAGAGAAAGTAAAAAAAAACACTTAGAAAACACAACATCCATTCAACTTAACTTACCTTAATACAACAAATCAGCTGCTTTCCTTAGGTTCATATTTACACTTTAACAAATACTTTCGAACCACGAGAGCCATGGGTTTACCTGGCAAGACATGAAAATGTGCTAAGTCCTAGGAATTCGTAAATATATTAAACATTACTCAAGAACCAAGCACTTCAAAACATAATCCAAATAGAACTATGGCTCAAAATTAACCATAAGTACATCTTACACTTAGAAAAATTCATAAATCTGTTCTGTTGTTAATGTGAACTTTCACCTGTGAATTTCATTTGCAATCCAGTTAATATCACAGCACAAACACAAACATTTCCAATAATCTGCATCAATGACTCTTTAACACAACCAAAAATAAGAGAATCTGTGAGAAAATTTTACTTTCTTGATAAAACTTAGCTATTTCCCTGAATTTTCAACATATTTGAATGTTTTTTCTATTACTTTCGCTAACACTTTCTAATATGTGCATAGTAGGCACTTAATCCATTTATTGCTCACCAGAATTAATAGAGCTGTCATGCAGAATTACCTATTAGTACTCTGGGAACTTCATGCTTGGCCATTTGACACTATTTTACAACACAGCAAACACAACTTAATGTAATAATAAATTACATTTAATATGGTGTTTATATATCATCTAATGGAGACTTGTATCGTACATGTATAGCATTTCATGTGCATTTTCACTTTAACTTACGATGTGGGCTCTCCTCGCTGTTAAAGCTTGGGAAGACAAACAAGCAAAATAAAATAATGGGTATGGTGTGTATCAGGCTACCTTGAAATTGTAAAAATGTAATTTGTAGCTGTCAAATATGAAGTATGACACATGCCCAGTTATGTAAAACAAAGCTTCTGAAATTAATTATCTATTGTGGCCGAAGCAAACCTCTACACGAAAATCGATATATTCCAATGTAATTGAATTGTCTGGCACTTATCCATTCAAATAGTTAATGAATGCACATACAAAAATATAACACTGGGAATAACTGTACATAATAATCACACGTACAAGCAGCTTACCTTAAATTGATCTAGAGCTAATAACTTTAGTTGTTTACTAACCTCATAAGACTTCTTTCTGAACGCGTTCTTTTTTTCGACATCAGAAGCATTCCACTTGGTGTAAAGGGGTTGACGTTTACTGCCGGCTTCTCCAATTTCATGTACGCCGATGCCACTCCTTTGGGTTTATCCAACACCGATAGAAACCGTGATCTAGGAACAGGCGTAGCTGGAGTCATAGGAACTTGAGAATGAACGGATGAACATTTTTCTAGTAAAGTCTTTGGTGTAGCCGGAACATCAAACAGTCTAAGAGCTCGTACTCTTTTATACGGGGGAGAAAAGGAGTGACGACTCCCTGGAGTTTTACAATCGGGAGAAAGTTCCTCTGGTTTTGAAGAAAAGTTTAATTTCCGTGGAACAGGAATACTGAAGTTCATAGCTTCGTGAGAAGTGTCAAGGGTTTCCTCAATACCATCAAAGCTCGAACCCATCATAAAAGAACTGTTGTCCAACACACTATCATTTAGTACGGAGTCTTCCTCCGATTTACGGGATATTTCCATCATTTCACTTTTGTTAACCATGTAAAACGCCCGCGAATCACATTTAAAACTCACTGAAAAGCACCGTTTAACGCTTCACCAACACTGTCACCATTACACTTTCCGTAATGCGGTATGGTGGGACTTTTGACTGTCTGCTGCCAACATAAGCAAAACAAAACCTTATTACGCTTTACCTATTAAACTGTGCTAATTCTTTAATAGTTACCCATACAAATTACTTTTTATTCATATACTTAAATTTCACAAAACTGTTTACTTAATAAGCTGTGTAATACTAAATATTAACCTTTAAATATACAACACAAATGCTATTAATGTGGTATTACCATCGATTATTTAACTAAAAACCGCCTTTTCTCAACGGTACTACACAAGTCACTGAAGTCTGAAATACTCACCGGCTTTACTAACGAAGCAACTGCTAATTACGAACGCAGCAGTTGGAATAACGAAGTAAATAAACAAAATAGACCCAGTTAACTCAGGCCAACATGAATCATCCTAAATCCAGAACCAGTTTTCCGTTTTTCTTTAATACTCGGAAGATGCTCTGGCTCTGTACGTTACCCGACTATCCGCCATCTTAATAAAGCTGCAATACAAATTACAAATAAAATAAACGTTAATCGAAGGCATATTTCGCAACATACTGTTCCTCAAGTGATTTTCGCATTTCCTTGATGATAAACTGTCAAAAAATTGTAAATTGTTAAGATTTATGATGACACAACAGCTTTATATGCTCTTTTGGCATTGAACAGCTACATAATACATAATAATTAGCCTTTACAAATACGGCACAGCAAAACCACACGCTGACGCATTGATATCTACGGTGCTGTGGGCAGTAAGGAACTCCTAACAAAAATGTTCAATTTATTGTGGTTTAGTGAAGTTTATTTGTTATTCGCTAAGTTGCCTTATTTAATTAATGCTTTTTTTTTCAATATAATTTATTTTGGGTCGCTTTAACAGCATGGTCATATCGCGACATTACAAATTGTACATAAAATATTAGTTATTTACACATTGGTAAAATACAAAATGATTACATTTATACTTTACAATAATTCAAAAGGTTTGTACACTTTCCAGTCACTCATCAAACATGCCATTTGTAAAATAACCAATTGTAATCACATTGTAATCAGTCGTTTGAACGCAAAACTTCCAAATATTTTAAGAGTATGAACTAAATTCTTCTGCAAACCAATTAAACTCTTCTCTAAAATAAATTTTGCCGCATTAGCAACCTCGGATGATGAAATGGACACCAATCTCTGGCGAAAATAATACTTTACGTTTGGTATAAAACCCTGATGTGATCCATTTAACAGAGAATATTAAAAAACAGACAAAACTGAAAGCATTTAAATCAGAGGCAATGTCATGCCTATTGAATCACCAGTACTACATAACAACTAGCTTTATTATGATTAAATACTTTTATTTTATTTAATTTTTGATATGTATTTAATTATTTTATTTAATTTTAATTTAATTTTAGTTCGTATTTTAGTTTTAAGATCTTTGATGCACCATCTGTTTATGAGCATTGCCGAGTACTGTAAACGTGTGTGATGAATGAATAAATAAATAAATAAATTCATATGACTCACAAGCTTTCCATAAACAAACTTTCCTACAAAATATTTTCTTTTATCTAAATTATGTTAATCAAGATAATCGTATTACTTGCTTCTTTGTAACTAGAAGGGAAATGAGGGAATACACCAGGCTAAAGCAATATTAAAATCTTATAAAAGTCATCTCTAAGT
This sequence comes from Hymenopus coronatus, assembly GCA_030762935.1. Classification (NCBI taxonomy): domain Eukaryota; kingdom Metazoa; phylum Arthropoda; class Insecta; order Mantodea; family Hymenopodidae; genus Hymenopus; species Hymenopus coronatus. Next base: position 149,796,721 of record CM060895.1, read on the forward strand.
GAAACAATTGCAATTCGGTTCTCTTTAGCTGCTAGGAGAAAACAAAAGAGAGATGAAAAGAAACGTCTTTCCGTTTGAGACAAGTTTGAGTACGCTTTTAAAATGGAAACCAGTAACTCGGAATATCTGGAAAACAGTAACTTTACGGATAAATATAATAATAATAATACTAATAATAATAATAATAACAACAACAACAATATGTATATGACATAAATTGTGTGTATTAATTAGATCCACATTTTTTATGTAAGACATTTTTGTCTATCTCTTACGGTTTACCAGTTATAAAAAGTCATCCAGAATGAAGAGGTCTTCAGAGGCCATTCCGAGAAAATTCAAGATATACTTTTCATTTTTCATGAAACTATCTGAAACATGGGGCACTTTAATAAAAATCGTTAAAGCCATTTAAGAGAAAATCAAAATTTTCTAAAAATGTTGCATGTAAAGGCTAGTTGGGGTGGCGATATTTTCTTGAAAATCTTTGTGTCGCATCCTTGGAAGATACTGAACTTAAACATCAAGTTTTGTATTTAACCAAATTTTCGTTTTGGAGCTATGCTGTTCACAGACACACACATATGACCTTTATCTAAAAATACTTTTCTCGGACTCAGGGAACCTCAGCATATATTTCCGCTGAAATCTCGGTATCGAATTTAGGTGCAATACACTACCTTCTCTGCTCACTATGTACATTGTACGTACGGGCTAGAGAAAGTAAAAATCAGTTAAAATAGTCTAATCCACTGCTGCAAATAATTGACTCGACGTTTAGACAGTTTACAGTTGTACGCCACCCATGGGTCGCGCTCCTCTGTCCAGTCACTCATGACTCAGTGCAGTTCACAACACAACACTGTAATCCTTCCTCCATTTAGAGCTAGAAAATAACGTCACAGAACTTCCTGGAAGCTTCTGGAAGACGAAGAACCGAAAGTCCGTTCTCGAAGGCTCCGATTACTTCGTGCCGCTCTTCCGTGTTGTTTACGCACCCAATTGCGATGACTTACATACCAAGCGAACATGAGTGCGTTCACATAGGACGGCGATTTTTTTGTAGTGTTTAACGCCCGCTTTAACTGCTAATGGCACCGCAGGTGGTGACACTGATGATACATGAATGATGATGGAGCACCGGTGGAATGCGATGGCGGGGGAAACCGGAGTACCCGGAGAAAACCCGCCCCAGCGCCGTTTTGTCCACCACAAATCTCACATGCGCTTGGGATCGAACCCTGGCCGTCTAGGTGAGAGTCGAGAGGTCTAACCACTCGGCCACGGCGCGGTCATATAGGACGGCGATGTTACAATAATAAGATTAAGTGCATTACACTAATCGGAGAATGTATAAACAAAAGTATATTTAAAAAATCTGATGTGTTCCATTCACATGACTTTCTCTATATCTCTGCATTAAATTATTTTTAAAAAGCTTATGCTTCTATTTACTTCCTGCTAATAGAGAAAAAAATAGCAGAAATAGACTTATTACTTGCTAACTTGTAAGTAGGAGCGAAATAAGGAAGTACCATGAGTTTAAGTGATAGTCAAAGGCTGGTTGCTATGTGACTGAAGATACCTTGTTTGTATGGACACGAGTTCACAAAGTCCTGTATGAGAAAAGTATAAGATTTTTATAGCTGAAACAAAAAAAAAACAAAAAAAAAAAAAAAAATGGAATATCTCAAAAACAATCACCTCCACGGGAAAAATGTATGTAACATAACTTGTGTGTTTTAAAGTGCTCTACATTTATTGTCTGGTAAGTTTTTGTCCATCTCTTACGGTTTAGGAGTTATGCAAAATTCCGTAAAATTGACCCAGAATAAAGTAGTCTTCAGAGGCCAATCCCAGAAAATTCAAAATATACATTTTATTTGTCAAGTAAATATCTTTAATATACGATATTTTAATCAAAATCGTTATAGCCAATTTTAGAAAATCAAAATTTTCGAAAAAAGTTCTATGTAAAGGGTAGTTTGGAGTGGGAGGATTTTTCTCAAAATCTTTGTGTCGCATCTCCGGAAGACACTAAACTTAAATACTAAGTTTGGTATTTTACCGACTTTTCGTTTTTGAGCTATCGTGTTCACAGACACACGGACCTTTTACTGAAAATGGTTTTTTTTGGATACAGAGGACCCTAAAACATATATTTCCGGTGAAATCTCTGTATCAAATTTTGGGTGGAGTGCAATACCTTCTCTATACACTATGAACATAGTACGTATAGAGAAAGTGAAAATACAAACCAAGACACTTGTGTTTAGGTTCTTATCTAACGATAAGCCTGGGAATTTCTACGTGCGACGTTTTCATTTTGGTCTTCTGAGCAGTATTTGCTGAATAAGAGTATTATGATGCTTTTTGAAAGTTCTTTGAAGTCGTGCGGAGGAACGTCGTTAACTCTGGAAGTCGTCGCAGATCTGCATTGCGCACGTACCATGGCTTCTCTGCCAGCATTGTTTTTTTTTTTTTTTTTTTTAAAGGAAGGACACAGAGAGTAAGAGTAGGTAAAGAACTATCTGAAAAGGGTTTGTAAGTTCGGGAGTGCCCCAAGGCTCGGTACTAGATCCGTTACTTTTTCTTATCTTTGTTAATGATAGTGTGCTTGTCAAGTAATGCCGGATGGGAGGAACAGATAAATTCTACATCTAGGAAAGCTTGGAAGACATTGCACTTCGTAATGAGAACACTGAAGAAGGGGAGCGCAAAGTCCAGGGAAATTGCCTACAAGTCCTTAGTGCGGCCAGTTATGGAATATGGATGCACGCTGGGACCCATACAGAGTTAATAAAACTGATTCGCTGGAAAATATCCAGAGACGGATGGTTAAATTGATAAAGAGAGGTAAAGATTTTGGACTTACAAAAGGCGAAGAGAATAAATGAGAGCCGCTAAAAGTTAGGCGTAAAATACATAGGTTAGTCGCACTATTTAAAACTCATACTGGTTTAAATGCAAGGGTGGACGTTAGAAAGAGGTAAGGAAATCCAGCATTCTACGGACGAAACGATCATTTGTATAAAATTAAGGGTAGAACGTACAGAAGCAACGTAGGAAAATTTTCTTTTGTTAATAGGACCATTGAAGAATGGAATGAATTGCCTGTAACAGCCTTCCAGGGCTGTCCCCTGACCTTAAAGAAATTTAGGGATAATTTAAAGAGAAAAAATGTTAGATAATTAATTAAAGTAAATATTGTTATGCAATTAAGGATCTCAAAAACTATATTAAAATATATATTAGTAATGTATAGTGTTAATGTTGGGGCTTCATAATAAATTTTTATAAACATGCTGGTAATTTATATAAGTATTGCTATACTGATTAATAAGTAGTTAGGTATTTAAAAAAAACATATATATACGAGGTACGTCCAGGAAGTAAGTTCCGTTTCAATTTATCTCCGCTGCAGCGCTGCGATCGCAGTTCCGCACGTGCGCGGTAGACGCTCTATATCAAGGAGAAGAAACGTGCGCCATTTTGAGATCGCTGTCGGCAACATACGCTTTGTTGTGCTTGTTTACAATGTTGGTGTTGATTGAAAATCCCGCCTGTTGATTGAAAATCCCGCCGCTTGTGAAATCAGATATATGATTCGTTTTCTGAATGCTAGGAAAGTGAAACCAATTGCAATTTATCGGCAAATTTGCGAAGTTTACGGACAAAATGCGATGAGTGATTCAAAGGTGAGAAGATGGGTCCGACAGTTCAATGAAGGACATAGTGAAGTGCAGGATGAAGAAAGAAGGCCCATCTTTGGTTACAGAAGAACTGGTTTCCGCGATTGATGACAAGATCCAGGAAAACCGCAAGTTTACAATTAGTGCTCTCGCTATGGAATTTCCCCAAAGCTCACGATCACTAATTCATGAAATTGTTACCGAAAAACTGAAATTTCGTAAACTTTGCTCACGTTGGGTACCAAAGATTCTTACTGAGCATCACAAAACAAAACGGATGGGTAGTGCACTTCAGTTTTTAACCCGTTATAATGAAGACGGCGAAGAATTTCTGACAGATAGTCACAGGAGATGAGACTTGGGTTTCTTACGACAGCGGCAATCAATGGAATGGAGGCACACTTCATCCCCAGCAAAGGTTAAGCCGAACCAAATCTTGACACCTCGAAAGATGATGTGCACAGTGTTCTGGGACTGGAAAAGCATCTTACTCATTGATTTCTTACCGCGTGGTCAAACAATCAAAGCAGATGTTTATTGCGAGACACTTAGGAAATTGCGCCGCGCAATACAGAATAAGCGCCGAGGATTGCTGTCAAAAGGTGTTGTTTTTCTTCGCGACAACGCACGACCACACACTGCAAATGTGGCGAAAAACCTCCTACAGGGATTTGACTAGGACGTGTTTGACCATCCTCCGTGCAGCCCTGACCTCGCTCCTAGCGACTTTCATCTGTTCTTACATTTCAAGTCTTTCCTTGGCGGTCTACACTTCAACAATGACGAAGAGCTGAAAGAAAATGTTTCCAACTTTTTGAAGACACAGGCGGCAAACTTCTACGAAGAAGGTATACAAAAACTTGTGCCACGCTATGACAAATGCCTGCAAAATTTTGGCAGTTATGTGGAAAAGTAGTTTAAGAGTTGTAGAATTTTGTGCAATAAATAATTATTCTGTATCTGTACACAATTTAATTTTATTACCAAACGGAACTTACTTTCTGGACGTACCTCGTATATATAATATATTAGTTGTATTACTATTCTTAATTCAGCTGTAAGACCATTATTGTAAGTGAATTTTGTACATTTAACTCTGCCAGGGGCAGTACCCAATTGCAGAGAATATATATGTACATGCACACAATCATAGACATCTGTTCTGAATGCTTTTAATCCTTTTGATTTGGATGGCTTAGGTGGAACTCTAGATTGAACCAATATATTGCAAAACTGGGCGAATTATTGTTGTATATGCTAGTGGTGACTTTGCTTGGAATATGTGTTTCTGCTGGAATATTATATTACGAAATTTAGTCGGTTATGTGTGTATTTAGAGTCAACTGTCAGACCGACATATTTGACTGTGGTTATTATCGATATAGGAGTTTCTCCTAAATGTATCGTCTGGTTCGTAGGATTGCGTTTATACATAAACAAAACAGTTTCTGAGTTGTAGGGATTCAAGATTATTCTCAATTTGGAGCTACAATTTTGGATTTGGTTGCTAAATTCTGGACCATGTTGTAATGTTATCCTTGCATAGCACAGCAAACGTGCTATTCTGCGACCGTTATGTCCGGGACAATTAGAATTATAGAGAAGGTATAATAGCGGCACCAATCCCTGTGGGACTCCCGAGAAAATGGGTAGGATTTTCAGTAGGCTGTGTCATATTTAACAGTAAATCTTTACTTACCTCAGTATCACTCTAAAATGGGTGTCAGAGAGATAGTTTTTAATTTTATAAGGAATCCTTCATGCCACTCTTTGTCAAAGGCTTTTTCTGTATCTGGGAACAATCAAGACAGGTTGACTTCTGTTATATATACAGGCTGTTAATGAACTATACAGAAATATTTTTACAGAATATGTAGATTACTTAAATAAGTAATTTGAGATAGGAGACTTATGGACTGTTTATTGAAATTTCGAAGTAACGGCTGTAAGTCTCTGAAGTGCCAGTACGCTATTGGCTAATTTATCAACCATTCGAGAGCATAAAACGAAAAACGAAGGGACATATTACAGCGTACCTCTCTAGCGTAGTGGTTATGATACTGACTTTCAAGTGAAAGATAGTTTCCGAGTTCGGGTCTCGTTCACGTATCGCGGCACTTCGTCTGGAATGAAAAAAAAAAAAATAAAATAAAAACATTTACTGTATAACAGGAACCTTTGAGATAGCAGCTCCCCACATTACGCATTAAGCCACCAGAGCCGTTAAAAAACGACTCCAGAGTAGGCCACATAACTCAAGAACATAGTTAATGAATGCTCAGTGTCGCACTGTCAAGTGATTAGTTGAAGATTTTACAGATTTTTGCGACATTAAATCTTGAGAACGCTAGTAACGAGCTGCTAAAAATCGATATTTCTATACTCGGGACATACTAAGCCATTTTTTCAACCTGCTTTGCTTTAACACCGACTTATCAGCACCTGATACTCACACGTTTAACGCTGTGTATAATAGTTGCGTTGCGTTTATCCGGGGACCAAGCATCGCCGATCTCAAATTACTTATATCAGTCACGTGCAGAATCTCGCAAATTATTTCGGTGTAGCTCATTAACACTGCATATCCATAATGATATCTTCAACTCTATTGATTTGGTGTATGCATGAATGGTGAGTCCAAGAGGAAACTGTATATTGGGTATCATATCTTGTACTGTTATATTAGTAATCTCCCAAAGATTTTAGAGAATAGTGCCAGAAGACTAATTGGTTTGTAGTTTCTGATATCTGCTTGCTTTCTGCCAGGTTTTCGAATCATTATTATTACGAAGTACTTTCATTTATGAAGAAAACAAGAAATCCTAAGAATGGCAGTATATATTCTTGTTATTAGCACTATTGTTTTCCTGGGAGGATTGGCTAAATGCGCTTGTACAATAAGACCATGCCCTGGTCTTTCTCTACACGTACTATGTACATAGTGCATAGAGAAGGTATTGTATTGCACCCAACAATTACATAACGAGATTTCACAGGAAATACATGTTTTCGGTCCCCGTGAATAAAAATCTAATCTGTTCCATTCACATGACTTTCTCTACACCTCTGCAACAAATTATTGTTAAATAGTTTATGCTTCTATTTACTTCATGCTAATCGAGAAAAATTAGCAGAAATAGTCTTATTACTTGCTTAATTGTAAGTAGAAGCGAAATAAGGAAGTACCATAGGTTAAAGTGATAGCCAAAGTTCCTTTGTTTGTATGGACACGAGTTGACAATTTACTGTATGAGAAAAGTATACGTTTTTCAAAGTTGAAACTAATAACAAGAAACAGCTCAAAAACGACCATCTCCACGAAATAAATATAGCATAAATTGTCTGTTTTAACGTGCTCTACATTTTTGGTGTGGTAAGTTTTCTTCCATCTCTTACGGTTTAGCAGTTATACAAAATTCCGTAGAATTCACCCAGAATTAAGTAGTCTTCAGAGGCTATTCCCAGAAAATTCAAGATATACATTTTATGTGTCAAGTAAATACCTTTAATATACGATATTTTAATCAAAATCGTTAGAGCTATTTATGAAAAATTCAAAATTTTCGAAGAAAGTTCCATGTAAAGGGTAGTTTGGAATAGGTGATTTTTCTCAAAATGTTTGTGTCACATCCCTGGAAGATATTAAACTTAAATACCGACTTTTCGTTTTTGAGTTATTGTGTTCACAGACACAGAATTTTGCACAGCTGGTAAACCGTGAGAAATAGACATTAGAGTGCAGACCTCGTTGAAACACACAATCATGTTATTTGCATTTTTGTCTAGAGCTACCCTTTGCAATAATTCCTTGTTATTGGTTTCAATTTTAAAATACTTATACGTTTCTCAGACAGGAAGTATCCATTTTTCTTTTGCTTTACATCTGGCCAAGCAAAGAAGTGAATTTCAAAAACAATCGCGTGATAGCTTTTAAAACATTTGACTATCGCTTTAGCATTGCGCATTCCTTTTGTTGCCTTCTACTTATAAAGAACTTATTAATAAGAACATTCTGGTAATGTTTATTTCGGTTATCATTGTGTAGAAAGAGGAATAATCTCTTGTAAGAAGTTTGTTTGTAGAGCAGCTACAGAAAGTTATGTGAGTCAGACACAGATGTTTTTTAAACAAGTTCCTGTAGTATCCTGAAGATGCTGAACTTTAAATCAATTTAGGTATGTAACAGACTTTTCCTTTTTCAGTTATCGTGTTTATACACACACGGATCTAAACCTGCTTCTTTTTTGAGATTCAGGGGACCCTAACATTTTTATTTGCAGTGAAATCTCAAATTTTGGGGTAGAATACAATAACTTGTCTACACATGTACGAAGAGAAGAACGGTAGATAAAGGTCAAATCTCTACAAACTGACACGTATTTCGCGGGTGCATTATTTTGGCGCGCACATTAGCCAATATAAAGAGATTAGCGAATCTTTGTGTTGCCTGGTTATTATATTAGACAGGCAATCACATGTGCTGTAGGAAGTTGCAAATCTTCTCTAATTGTTTAAGTAGCGTAATTTAATGTGGGCTCTTCCACGACGACGCGGATTGTGTACCTATTCCATTTGTGACACAACCTAGAGAAGCATCGACTTCAGCTCTCAGCAGGTAAAGTTTCAACAATAAGAAATCATTCTCATCGCTTATTATTGCTTTACTTCGTTGTGGGTTACCAACTTCTTTTAATTAAATATACGGCAGTATACAAAAACATCCGACTTTCTGTACATCTCTGTAACATATTGCTAATAAGTTTATTCTTCTATCTACTTCAAGCTAATCGAGATCAACATTAGCAGAAATAGCCTTATTACTTACTTCCTTGTAAGTATAAGGGAAATAAGCGAATACACAAGGCTAAACCGACAGTCAAATGTTTTAAAACGTAGTTGCTATGGGATCGAAATCCGGTGCCCAGCAGTTGACAAGTTCCTATAGATATGAGTAAAGTGTAAATATTTTAAAACTGAAACCACTAACAACTGGTCAAATCCACGAAAAAAATCTGATGTGTTGCATTCGCATGTCTTTCTCTACATCTCTGCAACAGATATTGTTAAAAAGCTTATGCTTCTATTTACTTCGTTTTTTTCAAGAGAAAAAACAAATAGCCTTATTACTTGTTTCCTTGTAAGTAGAAGGGAAATAAGGGAGTACCATAGGTTAAAGTGAGAGTCAAAAGCTGGTTGGTAAGTGACTGAGATTCCTTTGTTTGTATGGACAGGAGTTAACAAATTCCTGTACGAGAAAAGTATACATTTTTCATAGCTGAAACCAAAAACAAGGAATATGTCAAAAACGACCAACTCAACGAAAACAATGTATATGACATAAATTGTGTGTTTTAATGTGCTCTACATGTTATGTGTTTTAAGTTTTTGTCCATCTCTTACGGTTTAGCAGATATGCAAAATTCTGTTAAATTCATCCAGAATAAAGTAGCCTTTAGAGGCTATTCCTAGAAAATTCAAGATATACATTTTATATGTCAGGTAAATATATTTAATATACGATATTTTAATCAAAATCGTTAGAGCCATTTTTGAGAAAATTCAAAAATTTAAAAAAAAAGTTCCATGTAAAGGGTAGTTGGGGTGGGGGATTTTCTTGAAAATCTTCGTATCGCATACCAAGTTTGGTATTTAATGGTCTTTTAGTTTTTGAGCTATGCTGTCCACAGACACACACGCACACACAACGGACCTTTTTGTAAAAATGTTTTTTTTTTTGATTCAGGGGGACCCAAAACATATATTTACGGTGAAACCTCGGTATCAAATTTTTGGGTGCAATACAATACCTTCTCTATACACTATGTACATAGTATGCGTAGAGAAAGTAAGAATTTGAGACATAAATTGGGTGCTTAAAGGGGATGTACAGTTTTTATGCAGTAATTTTTGTCCATTTCTTACGGCTTACCAGTTATGCAAAATTCAGTAAAATTTATTTAGAATAAAGAGGTCTTTAGAGACTATTCCTAGCAAATTCAAGATATATATTCTATTTCCTCGTTAATACCTCTAATATACAGTATGTTAATCAAAATTGTCACAGCCATTTTTGAGAAAAAAAAATCTAAATTTTTTCCATGTAAATGGTAGGTGGGGATAGACACTTTATGTTTAAGATATTTTTTATGTCAAAGGAAATGTATATTTTGAATTTTCTGGGAATAGCCTCTGAAGACTACTTTATTCTGGATGAATTTTATGGAATTTTGTATAACTGTCTAACCGTAAGAGATAGACAGAATCTTGCCACACAAAAACACATTAAAACACACAATTTATGTTATATATATTTATTCATATATTTTTTTTTTCACGGAGTTAATCGTTTTTGAGATATTCCTTGTTTTTGAACTGTCTAACCGTAAGAGATAGACAGAATCTTGCCACACAAAAACACATTAAAACACACAATTTATGTTATATATATTTATTCATATATTTTTTCACGGAGTTAATCGTTTTTGAGATATTCCTTGTTTTTGGTTTCAGCTTTGAAAAACTTATACTTTTCTTATACAGGAATTTGTCAACTCCTGTGCATACAAACAAAGGAACTTCAGTCACATAGCAACCAGCTTTTGAATATTAGTTTAGCCTATAGTACTCCCTTATTTCCCTTCTACTTACAAGGAAATAAGTAATAAGACTATTTGTGCTAATTTTTTTCTCGATTAGCATGAAGTAAATAGAAGCATAAACTTTTTAACAATAATTTATTGCAGAGATGTAGAGAAAGTCATATGAATGGAACACATAAGATTTTTTTTTTCTTTTTGAGTTCAGGGGTCCTCGAAAGGGATAATTCTGTTGAAATATCGGTATGGAATTTTTGGATGGAATATAATGCCTTCAATAGCTACTACGTATTTTGTACACGTTCTAGAGAAAGTAAAGAAAAAGAACTGTAATATGTTGAGAAAGTCATATGAGGTATCACATGAGATTTTATACCTGATTTTGTTTACAGAAATACACAAAAGTTGTTAGGTATCGTATTGTTATTCCTTATGGAACTATGTTTTAATATTACTCAGAATTTGTGTAACGGGTCTTCAAAACACGATGAGTTATTGTGCACGTTTTAAACAATGTGAAACAAATGAGATAAATATGGGCTTTACGGTTATATTTGCATAACGGATAGTCCATTTAAATATATGCAGGAGATAAAACTGCTCTGTTTTCCTGAGTTTAACTATTGTGTACACAAACATTTGTTGTGAAGATGTCCGTCCTATGTCAATTATACCATCTTATATTGACTTCTTAGTTTCTTTTCTGTTCACCTATAATAAGCTGGGGTAGTACTGCATTCCACACAAAAGAATAAAAAATCTGATGTGTTCCATTCACATGACCCTCTCTACATCTCTGCAACAATTATTGTTAAAAAGCTTATGCTTCTATTTACTTCATGCTAATCGAGAAAAAATCAGCAGAAATAGTCTTATTACGTGCTTCCTTGTAAGTAGAAGCGAAATAAGGGAGTACCGTAAGTTGAAGTGATACTCAAAAGCTGGTTGCTATGTGACTGAAGTTCCTTTGTTTGTATGGACACGAGTTGACAAATTCCCGGATGAGAAAGGTGTAAGTATTTTATAGCTGAAACCAAGAACAAAGAATGTCCCTCTCCATGGTGTAATGGTTACTATGCTAACTTCATATACTCAAGGTCGCGGGTTCAAGCCTGGCGGAGATGATGGATTCTTTTAGGTGTGAAAATCCTTAGCATGGCTTCCTTCGGAAGGGAAGTAAAGCCGTGGGTCCCGTGTCGTAGATTTACACGTAAAAGAACCTCAAGTCTGACAGAGAGGCCTCTGAGAAAAATTAAGCGATCTTTCACGCCCAGTATAGAATGGGACGCTGAGAACCAAAGCAGCTAAAGAGCGTCCATAAATAACACACCATTTCCATGTCAATAACAAAGAATATCTCAAAAACGATCAACTGCACAAAAAATGCATATAACATAAATTGTGTGTTTTAACGAGCTCTACATTTTCTGTACGGTAAGTTTTTCTCTATCTCTTACGGTTTGCCAATTATACAAAATTCATTCAGAATAAAGTAGTCTTCAGAGGCTATTCACAGAAAATTCAAGATATACATTTTATTTGCCATATAAACATCTTTAATGTACGGTGTTTTAATCAAAATCGTTAGAGCCATTTTTGAGAGAATCAAAATTTACGAAATTTTTTTTCTATGTAAACGTAGTATAGGGTGGGGGGATTTTTCTCAAAATCTTCGTGTCTTATCCCTGGAAGATACTAAACTTAAATGGCAAGTTTGGTATTTAACGGTGTTTTGGTTTTTGAGCTATGCTCTCCACAGACACACACATGGACCTTTTTCTGAAAATGCTTTTTTGGTATTCAGGGAGTCCTAAAACATGCATTTTCAGTGAAATCTCGGTATCCAATTTTTGGATGGAATACAATAGTTCCTCTGTACACCATGTAAATAGTACATGTAGAGAAAGAAAAATCTGTTTCTCTACATCTCTGCAACAAGTTGTTAAAAATTATATTCTTGTATCTACTTTATAATAATCGAGATAAACATTAACTGCTTCCCAGTAAATAGACGGACAATAAGGGAATACACTAGGCTAAAACGATAGCCAAATGTTTTAAAAGCTGGTTGCCATGTGGATGAAATCCGTTTCTATGCAGGACCAGGAGTATACAAATTTCCGTGTGAATCAAGACAAATAAAAGGAATATCTTAGAAATGGTCAATTCTACGAGAAAAAACAACGCATATGCCGTAAATTGTGTGTTTTAACGTGTCTACATGTTTTGTGTAGTAAGTTTTTGTCCATCTCTTACGGTTTACCAGTTACTCAAAATTCCTCAAAATTTATTCAGAATAAAAATATCTTCAGAAGCTCTTCCCAGAAAATTCAAGATAAACATATTGTTGTTCAGGTAAATATATTTACTATACGATATTTTAATCAAAATCGTTACAGCCATTTTTGAGAAAATCAAAATGTTCGAAATTTTTTCCATGTAAAGTGGAGTTTGGGGTGGGGGGAGTTTTCTTGAAATCTTCGTGTCGCATCCCTGGGAGATACTAAACTTAAATACCTAGTCTGATACATTACCGACTTTTCGTTTTTGAATTATCATGTTCACAGACACACGGACACACAAGGACTTTTTCTAAAAATCTGATGGGTTACATTCACATGACTTTCTCTATTACTGCTTCCTTGTAAGTAGAAGCGAAATAAGGGAGTCGCATAGGTTAAAGTGATAGTCCAAAGCTGGTTGCTATGTGACTGAAGTTCCTTTGTTTGTATGGAATTCCGGTATGAGAATAGTGTAAGTCTTTTAAAGCTGAAACTAAAAACAAGGAATATCTCAAAAACGAACAACTCCCCGAAAAAAAAAAATATAACATAAATTGCATGATTTAATGTGCTCTACATTTTTTGTATGGTAAGTTTTTGTACATCTCTTACGGTTTAGCAGTTATTCGTACATTTTATTTGTAGGGTAGATATCTTTAATATAAGACATTTTAATCAAAATCGTTAGAACCATTTTTGAGAAAATTAAAATTTTCGAAATATTTTCCATGTAAAGGGTAGTTTGCATTGGGTTTTCTCGAAATCTTCGTGTCGCATCCCTGGGAGATACTAAAGTTAAATACCTACTTTGATAATTTACCGACTCTTCGTTTTTGAGTTATCGTGTTCACAGACACACAGACAAACACGGACCCTTTTCTAAAAATATTTTTTATATAGGGGTCCCAAAAACGTGTTTTCCGATGAAATCTTTGTATCGAATTTTTACTCACTATGTACATAGTACGTGTAGAGAAAGTAATAAACCAACTTTGAAACATGATCCTGTTTTCTAAGCTGTGGCGTTACTTAATTTTCAGGTATTATGTCAGCTCATGGTGCGTTGTCCATGTCTCCTGCACAGATGGCAGCAGCAGCTTCAGCTCCCATATCGGGAGCTCTACCAATGCAGCTCCTGGTGCTGCAAGTTCTGCAGCTAGGGGAAGGCGAACCTGGTGACGACTATGGCTCCAATCTGTTGGCTCTGGGGGAAATCCTGGTCCGTGGAAACGTGGAATCGTCAACTAGGGCACGCGCCGAACTGCTGCGTCTGGCCGAGACAAATGCTTGTTTAAGGTACGTACCCTGATAACTAAGGCAGCAAGCTACCTGCGACGTGTGCATACTGCTGAATGCCTGCAGCACAGAGCATCTCTCTGCTGTCTTCATCACAGAGATATATATATATATATATATATATATATATATATATATATATATATATATATATATATAGAGAGAGAGAGAGAGAGAGAGAGAGATTGTATTGGTAATCCTTATGTTGGTGAAGCTGGAGTTTCGCGCAGTCGCCATGGTTTGTCACTACACTTTTGAGATGAGCACGCGTTCTGTGGGGCAAATGAGCACACAAATAAGATTTTGTGGTTTTAAATGTTCAATTAAGCAGCACATTTAGAGTGTAAGTTTTAAACCAGTATAATGATGAATACATGTGTGGTGTTTGGTTGTAGTTTCTCGAATAGCAGAAGTAAATACAAGAAAAGAGAAATGTGTTTCAATACATAGGTTAGTGTAATTACTTAAATGATTTTTCGGTGGTATACTTAGTGAAATATGTTACACATTATCAACAGAACAATTCTGTATTGTTTGTAAGATTTTATATTAGGAAAGGCCGTTTAGAAGCTTGGATAAAGGCAATTCTCAGAAAAATTGGCAACCTACTCCGGTTTATAAGAAACCTCTTTCTAATTCGCCCATTTAGCAGCTACCACGAGAAATACTATCAAATTATGTGCTTATGATACCAGAACTGCGAGATCGAGGGCGTGTTCCTCGGACTCGGAATGCAATGGTAATTATCGCAATATTCATCGACAGAAATTCTTGGTTAATATCACACACTCTACTAAAGTTTCAAACCAATGCTGAAATATATGATACAGTCTTTTGTTACATTAACATTAGTTTTAGAATAAGAAATTAGAACAAAATTAAGTTATGATCTTGTCGCGATGTTTACTGCAATAATACCAAGTTATCAATAATAACCTCTGATAAGCCAACAACTGTGATTGTATTAAATATTCCTTCAACTAGAGATCACTCCCGTTCCATTGTTCTTTGTTTTTTACCTAAAAAACTTGGAAAAGCCTTTAATTTGATAGAAGTTGCATATTGTGTATATGGCAGTGTGTATTAACACAAGATGGCGGCTCTTGCTTCAGCAAAATGGTAGCCCCTGTGGTGTTGAGTAGTTCCGTAACACACAGAATACCACCAATACGAAAATATATTCACGAATCGCTGACCTTATAGAAGAATTTGGGCAAGAATATTTTAATGTTAAAATTTTAATGGTAAAAAATCTTATGTGTTCCATTGACATGACTTTTTCCACATCTCTGCAACAAATTATTGTTAAAAAGCTTATGCTTCCATTTACTTCATGCTGATCAAGAAAAAATTAGCAGAAATAGTCTTATTACTTGCTTCCTTGTAAGTAGAAGCGAAATAAGGGAGTACAATAGATTAAAGCGATAGTCAAAAGCTGGTTGCTATGTGACTGAAGCTCTTTTGTTTGTATGAACAAATTCCTGTATGAGAAAAGTATATCTTTTTTAATGCTGAAACAAAAAACAAAGAATATCTAAAAAACGATCAACTCCACGAAAAAATGTATTTAACATAAATTGTGTGTCTTAACGTGCTCTACATATTTTGTGTGGTAAGTTTTTGTGCATCTCTTACGGTTTAGCAGTTATATAAAATTCCGTAAAAAACATCCAGAATAAAGTAGTCTTCAGAAGCTATTCCCAGAAAATTCAAAATATACATATTATTTGTCAGGTAAATATCTTTAATATACGATATTTTTATCAAAATCATTAGAGCCATTTTTGAGAAAATAAAAATTTTCAAAATTATTTCCATGTAAAGGTTAGTTTGGGGCGGAGGGACTTTTCTCAAAAGCTTCGTGTTGCAGCCCTAGAAGATACTGAACTTAAATACCAAGTTTGGTATTTTACCGACTTTTCGTTTTTGAGTTATCGTGTTCACAGACACACTGACACCAGGACATACAGACACACACACGGTCATTTTTCTGAATTTTTTTTTTTTATATTGGGGACCCTAACACATATATCTCCGGTGAAATCTCGGTATCGAATTTTTTGGTAGAATGATACCTTCTTTAAACACTAAGTACGTAGTACGTGTAGAGAAAGTAAAAATAGGGAAAGTTACTTTCTGGATGCAGCTCATACATGACAACAACAAAAAATGCCATGAATGAATTTCTTTGGAATAAGTTGTGAAGTCTCTTCATTCTGAATGACTTTAATAACTGGGAAACCGTAATAGATAAACAAAATCTTAACATAAATATCTATCTCGTTAAAACACACAGTTTACGTGACATACCTACATAGAGCTTATCTTTTCCGAGATATTTCTTGTTTCCAACACAAACTTTTGTTAAATGGGAAGTCGTTACTCAGTTTTTTCATCCTGATCCTGTAAAGAGAAGGGAATTTCATTTTCGCTACATTGACTGGCATTCTGGAAGTCGTGGGATCGGTTCCTCGCGGCCGACCTCTCTGACTCATGGGTTTTTCGGGAGTTTCCCGGTTCACTAGGCAAGTGCTGGGAAGGATTCTTCATTCCCTCGAGCTTCTTGTCTTTTAGAGGTTACAGCCTATTGACAGCGGGGGAGGCCGCTGCAACTACGACCCGGTACGGCAGGGAAGGGTTGAGAGGAGGGGAAACCATAAGCCAGTACACAGGAACCGTCGGAGCTAAGCGCAGAGACGCACGGAGGTCCATAACAGTCACTAGATGGCAGCCCTGGCGCGCCATGGAGACTATAGAGGAAGGAGGCCATTGCAGGGACGGGTTGAGAGGAGGGAAACCAAGGCCAGTACTACACAGGAACCGTCGGAGCTAAGCGCAGAGACGCACGGAAGTTCCTAACAGTCACCAGATGGCAGCCCTGGCGAGCCATGGAGACTATAGAGGAAGGAGGTCATTGCAGGGACGGGTTGAGAGGAGGGAAACCAAGGCCAGTAGTACACAGCAACCGTCGGAGCTAAGCGCAGATACGCACGGAGGTCCCTAACAGTCACCAGATGGCGGCCCTGGCGAGCCATGGAGACTATAGAGGAAGGAGGCCATTGCAGGGACGGGTTGAGAGGAGGGAAACCAAGGCCAGTAGTACACAGGAACCGTCGGAGCTAAGCGCAGAGACGCACGGAAGTCCCTAACAGTCACCAGATGGCAGCCCTGGTGAGCCATGGAGACTATAGAGGAAGGAGGCCACTACAACGGCACTTAGCCTCCACCAGGGGAAAGAGAGTTTCATTCAGAGCAAGCCACACCTGCGCCGACCTGAAAGATGAAAAAGGTAGAACCATGTAAGATATACAGTACTCCAGCATTCGCCTAAGCGGCCCCAGGAAAACTACGGAAAAACACAGGGCGAGAGTGCGTGGTCAACGGGGATCGAACCCTGACCTCCCGAGTGCCACTCCCACACGAAACGCCTGCCTCGGTTCCTGTCCTTTCATTCCATTCCAACCGGTCTCTTTCAGGGCTGTAAGTGTCCACGAGAACTGCGGCAGAGGCGATATTTCGTGGAGGTGTCTGCGCACTAGAAATACAGCTCTCGACTATGGAATGGCCCAAGTGGTTTTCTGCAGACCCATATAGTCTATCCGGGACTAAGCCAGTGCCTCCTGGCTCTCCCCACGTCGAGCTGAAGAACGGTTTGTGAATTGTTAGGGGCCATCCATGGTGGCTCTCTCAGTGTCCGGATGTCGGCCACCCTCTGAATTACACTCATCTCGTTCTCTCCTTCAAGGGACTGACGTACGAGAAGCCATATACCCAAGTTGGCGGGTTCAAACCCGGCGGAGGGCGATGGATTTTTTCGGGCGTAAAAATCCTTTGCATGACTTCCTTCGGAAGGGAGTAAAGCTGTTTACGGTACTTAAAAGAACCTCAAGCCTGATAAAGAGTCCTCTGAGGAAAATTAAGCAGTCTTTCACATCCAATATAGAATGGGATGCTGATAACCACAGCGTTAAAGAGAGCCCATAAATAAAACTCCGTTTCAATTCCATAGCAACCACATTTTAAAATATTTGACTGTTAGTGTATTCCTTTATTTTCCTTGTACTTATAAGGAAGGAAGTAATAAGACAATTTCTGCTAATGTTTATCTCGATTAGCATGAAGTAAATAGTATTACCAGTTTTTAACATAATTTGTTACAGAGATGTAGAGAATGAGATGCTTGTTTCATTTTGTCAACATATTGAGGGTCATCCCAGCACAGGAATAAGTGTGATTTGCGTGCAGGTCCGGTGTGCGCGCTGTCCGCGGACTCACTTCCCGCCTGAAGAGAGACAAGAGCTGCAGCGCTCTAAGGATGGATATTGCCGGCATCACAACGAGATTTGCAAACGGGGAAAGGACCCGGGAAGTAACGCCCCAACGCCAGGAGCGACGTAGAAAAGGGGATCAAAACTGGGCAGTGGTGAGGGACAACCCTGAACCAGACATTCTGGTAAGTGGATCATCAACAAACAACTTTCTCTAGCACGTATGAACAGTACATACTGGATAAAGAAGCTATTGTAATCCACTCAAAAATTCGAAATCAAGATTTCACCAGAATGTTTTAGGTTCCCCTGAATGCAAACATCCGTTTTTACTTTCTCTACACGTAATATGTACATAGTGTATAGAGAAGATATTGTATCTATTCCACTCAAAAAATCGATACCTAGATTTCACCGGAAATACATGTCTTGGGACCCCCTGAATACAAAATAAACAACACATTTTTAGAAAAACGTCCGTGTGTGTCTGTGGGCAGCATAGCTCAAAAATGAAAAGTCCGTTAAATACCAAACTTGATATTTAAGTTCAGCATTTTCCAAGGAAGTAACAGGAAGATTTTAAAGTAAATCCCCTTATTCCAAACTACCCTTTACATGGAAAAAAAAATCGAAAATTTTGATTTTCTCAAAAATGGCTCTAACGGTTTTGATTAAAGTCTCCTATATTTAAGGTATTTACATGATAAGAAAAATGTATAATGAAATATCTGGGAATGGCTTCTGAAGATCTCTTTATTCTGGGTGAATTTTACTGAATTGTGCAAAACTAGTGAACCGTAAGAGATAGACAAAAACATACTACACAAAAAATGTAGATCTTGTTAAAATACACAATTTATGTTATATATATTTGGTGGAGTTTACCGTTTTGAGATATTTCTTGTTATTGGTTTCAGCTTTAAAAAACTTATACTTTTCTCATACGGGAATTTGTCAACTTGTGGCCATACAAACAAAGGAACTTCAGTCACATAGCAACCAACGTTTGACTATCACTTTAACCTATGGTACTCCCTTATTTCGCCTTTACTTGCAAGGAAGCAAGTAAAAAGACTATTTCTGCTAATACTTGATTAGCATGATATAAAAGGAAGAATAAGCTTTTTAACAGTAATTTGTTACGGGGATGCAGAGAATGCCATGTGAATGGACACATCAAGTTTTCCCTCATACTGTAACAAACTTCACCTTATTTTGCAGTGTTAATATGAAACCCGATCCAAAATCGACTGTGTTGTTTGTTGCAGATAACCACGATGACGACGACGAGCACCACCATGGTCCCTGAGAGGGTTTTGGTGAACATCTATCGTCTATCACAAATGACACCGTTAGAGAAGCTCCTGGGAGGCCGCACGCCAAACGAGGCCCTTGTGGATGCTGTACGTTCTGGTCAGGCAATGGATGTGGAGGTGATTCTGGATGCTGGAGCTAATGTCAGCTTGGTGACAGTAGACGAGCGTAAAACACCTCTGCACTTGTGTGCTGAGGAAGGTCACGTGGAGGTCTGTAAGCTACTTCTGGACAGAGGAGCTATTGTTGCTGTCAGGGATGCCACCAATTCGACACCCATGCACCTGGCTGCCCTTCATGGATACCTGAAGGTATTTACTTAGGCTGACCCAACCTGACGTATAGATAGCGGTTGTTGTTCCAAACAACAACAATGATAAAAGTTTGGCGATTTTACATTGTTTGGCGGCCATTATTACTGAATGCTCTCAGCGAATTGTAAACATGCATAAAACTGGTTATAATGCAATACTTTCATTTGAAAGGTCAACTAATATTAAAGCTGAACTAGATTCTACTTTGAGGGAGTCTGCTCCTTCGTTTACAACAGTGAAATAATGGGTGGCAGAGTTTGAGCGCGGCCGTACGAGCTGCCAAGACGCAGTGGTCGATCAAATGAGGTTACCAGTCCAGAAACTCTAAAGAAAATCCTCAAAATGGATGACCGTCGACTGAAAGCGCACGAGCTAGCAGATATTGCAGGCATTTCAAAAACTTCTGTACATCACATACTGACTGAAATTTTGGATATGAGAAAGTTGTGTGCTGGGTGGATGCCGCGTTTGCTCACAATAAAACAAAAACAGCGCCGTGAGGATGTTTCAGTCGTGTGTTTAGCAATGTTTCGCTGCAATAAAGCTGAGTTTTTGCGTCGATTCATAACAATGGATGAAACCTGGATCATCACTTCACACCTGAGACGAAGGAATAATCAAAACAGTGAATTGGAAGGGGAAAATCGGCTCCAAAGAAGGCGAGGGCAGTTCCATCTACAGGCAAGGTCATGGCGTCAGTTTTCTGGGACGCACGCGGTATAATTTTCATTGATTATCTCAAAAAAGGAAAATTAATCAATGGCGAATATTATGCGAACTTGTTACAGCGTTTGAGTGAGGAAATCGTGTAAAATGGCCGCATTTAGCGAAAGATAAGTTTTGTTTCATCATGACAATGCACCAGTTCACTCGTCCATTATCGCCATGGCCAAAATCAAGTTAAAGTTGTAATTACTTTCTCATGCCAGATTTAGCCCCCTCTGATTATTTCCTGTTTCCAAACTTGAAGAAATGGCTTGGTGGTAGAAGATTTGCCAACAATGAAGAGGTGGAGTCTGCAGTTGTTGGCTATTTTGCAGACCTCAATAGTTCTCACTATATACAGCATATCAAAGCTATTGAACATCGCTGGGAAAAGTGTGTCGAGATGAAAGGAGACTATGGAGAGAAATAAAGGTGTTTTCCCCAACATTTTGTGCTTTCTTTGTTAGGTCGGGTACTTGTGGGACAGCCTCGTATGTCTCAATGACCATTTTGCTGCTACCTGAGGGGTTGTGCGATAATGAATACTGAGAAATCTTATCAAAGTCGTTCTTCACTGTAGAGTTTGGTTATCCACTGATGTTAAGATAAGCACTGCTAATTGTTTTTTATTACTTTCTCTACAAGTACTGTGTACATAGTGTATAGAGAAGCTATTGTATTGCACCCAAAAATTCAATTCCGAGATTTCTCCGGAAATACATGTTTTAGGGTCCCCTGTATAAAAAAGAAGCATTTTCAGAAAGAAAAAAAAAAAACGTCCGTGTGTGTCTGTAAACACGTTAGCTCAAAAACGAAAAGTCGCTTATATACCAAACTTGGTATTTAAGTGTGGTACACGGATATTTTCAAGAAAATCCCCCCACTCCCAATTACCCTTTACCTTTTTTTGGGAAAATTTTGATTTTCTCAACGATGACTCTAACGATTTTGATTAAAATATCATATATAAAATACATTTACCTGATAAATAAAATGCATTTCTTGAATTTTCTGGGAATAGCCTCTGAAGACTACTTTATTCTGGATGAATTTTACGAAATTTTGCATAACTTTAAACCGTAAGAGATAGAAAAAAATCGATTACACAAAAATGTACAGAATTTATGTCATGTACATTATTTTCGCGGAGTTGGCCGTTCTAGAGATATTCCTTGTAATTGGTTTCAGCTTTAAATATTTATAGTTTCTCATACAGGAATTTGTTAACTCCTGGCCATACAAACAAAGGAACATGAGTCACATAGCAACCAGCTTTTGGCTTTCACTTTAACCTATGTTACTCCCTTGTTTCGTTTCTACTTACAAGGAAGCTATTTCTGCTAATTTTTTTCTCGATTAGCGTGAAGTAAATAGAAGCATAAGATTTTTAACAATATTTTTTTGCAGAGATGCAGAGAAAGTCATGTGAATGGAACACATCAGATTTTTTTATTCAGGTGACCTCTAAACATATATTTCCGGTGAAATCTCGGTATGGAATTTTGGGTGCAATACAATACCTTTTCTATACACTATGTGTAGAAAAAGTAAACACTGGCACGATTTACTTTTGTTTGTGTTGTGCAGGTGGCAGAACTGCTTGGAGAGCGCGGGGCTGATTTA
This sequence comes from Hymenopus coronatus, assembly GCA_030762935.1. Lineage (NCBI taxonomy): Eukaryota > Metazoa > Arthropoda > Insecta > Mantodea > Hymenopodidae > Hymenopus > Hymenopus coronatus. Next base: position 149,818,811 of record CM060895.1, read on the forward strand.
CGTGCTCGAGACGTGCAGAGACGAACTCCTCTACATAACGCAGCTATCCGAGGCTTCTATCCTGTCGTGGAGTATCTGGTGCTGGCGGGAGCGGAGATGGGAGCCAAGGACGCGGAGGGCATAACCCCCCGAGAATGGGCAGTCACGAATGGTCACACTGATGTCGCCAACTGGTTGGTAGATATGGGCGGCTGGTAACACCCTTTGAACGTCTCATAACCATTGTAATTATTGAAACAGAAAACTCTGTATCATGAGTTCTTGCTTGCCATTCTGCTATTACATACAGCAGTGTATATAGTCCTTATAAGCAAAAGTACAGTTATATTCTTGATTGTTCGTGTGCACATTATCCATGCATCCCCATCCCTCAAAAAAGTGATTCTACATTGTTTTTATTTAGGAAACAACAATAAAGGACTCATTGCATGACAATAAGTGCAATTTCCATTGTTTAAACGATTCCGGTTCCCCTTAAGCTGCGCCTTTTGAGGGCTCTCATAGTTACTATGCTAATCTAGATTTGGGGCATGGCAGCAGACTCCAATTTGCTGTCGCTTCAACGGGTACAGAATAGATGCCTTCGGGACAGCTATTCTGTGCCTCAGTGCTTTCCTACGAGACTCCTGCATGAAGCCTCTGGAGGACGAGATTCAGCGTCAGGCAATAACATTCAACGAAGGTTTACCGTTCCATTGGAGCACCCTCGTTAGGTCTCTGGGGGAATACAATGCCAAAACCGCCGCTTCAGGCGATACCATGCTTGCGGGAATCCTCGGTAACCAAACAGCATCTCCTATAGCTGCTACGGCTAAGCTCCTATACAATCCTTAGAGAGTTGCTTGGATTTCAAAATTTCAACCCCAAAATAAACTTTTTGTAAAAAAGTTACACCATTAACTACTTGGGCGTGAAGCTTGATAAGGTCGTCACTTTTGGGGAGCACATCAGGGAACTGAGGTGTCGGGCCACTGGGGCTGCGGCCTCCTTGTACCCGATGCCGGTTCTCCTTAAGTTGCGCCTTTTGAGGGCTCTCATAGTCCCCTTGTTAATCTACGCCTACGAGATCTGGGGCATGGCGGCAGACTCTAGTCTGCTGTTGCTTCAGCGGGAACAGAATAGATGCCTTCGGGACATCTAGGATTTCCTACGAGACTCCTGCACGAAGCCTCTGGTCTGCCATACCTGGAGGACGAGATTATGCGAAGGGCAATAAAATTTAACGAAGGGTTACCGTTCCATTGGAGCGCCCTCGTTAGATCTCTCGAGGATTACAAGCCCAGAAACCTTCAGGCGATACCGGCTTACCCGCATGGCTTGCGGGCATCCCCGGTAACGAAGGCTCCTATACAATCCTTCAAGAGTTGCTTGGATATCAAAATTTCAACCTCAAAATAAATAAAACTTTTGTAAACAATTTACACCAGCGGTGCACAAGGGCCGTTGCACCGTGACTGGCATCCGTTAAGGAGCAAATTTGCTACCTACCTCCCTTCACTCCCCAACCTCATTTTCGCCCCACATTTGTGTTAGTATGTGGTTAAGGTCTAGCAAGAGTGGGCACATGTCTATCACACCGTTGGGCTGCCCTCAGCCTGCCAACTGCTCGTGTCGTGGCTACAACAGAGTACCGTTTCCATGGTTATTGTTCTGTGTAAATTAAAAACAAGTTCAGGTCTTCTGATGCTAATCAGCGTGGAAGACAGCGAGTTAAAAGACATTTGTAAAAGAGATGGTGGAGAAACGAAAAAACAACAACAACAAAATACGTGTGTTGACATTAAAACCAAAATTGAAATCAATTGAACGATTTGAGGAGGGGGGGGGGAAACTTGTTGCAAAAAAAAAAAAAAAATAAAGGCTGATCATAAGATGGGAATTCAGACTGTTCGGGGACATTAAAAACAATAAGCAGAAAACTCCATGGTCGAGTAATCAGCGAGCTGACTTCTCACCTAGAGGTCCCGGGTTCGATTCCCGGCTAGGGCGGGGCAGTTTTCTTTAATCAGAATTATTATCTATCCCCCGCTGTCTGGAAGTACGTATGTGAGAGTGAATGTGAGGAAAATAAAACGATAAAACGATTTAAACCCAAACAACCTACAGACGAGTTGTTTCTAAGACAAAGCCCCCGATATGACCTTAGATGTTAGGGGGCTATAAATGAAGCAATATAAAAAAACCCAGAAAATACAGGATTTTATCAGGAACTGTGATTCTAATTCTGTAAGTTACATGCCGATATCTTCCAAATTTCAAATTCAATAACAAAACCTACAATATCATTTAAGTAAGTTCACTCAATCTTTTACAAATAAATAGGCTATAAAATTACTTAGTTACAACTGACGCTCGCGGCAGTGACGTCAGAATAATTGTTTATCCGAAAATAATGCAGAACGTGATACAGCTGCACATTTCATGAACTGTGAATTATCTCTTTGCGCCTTACAAATTTAGACGCAGATGCTGGGTATATCCATTAAATCAAAGGTGGATTCGCAAGGAGAGTGCCATAAGCTCTTGAGGGAAATGAGAGATGGCGCGGCACATCCAAACAGAAGAGCATGTATGTGCAGTAGGCGGTGTATAAACTTGCTTGTGATCGTTCTGTCGTTGAACAGCAGGCAATGCATAGAGGAAGCAATTCAGATTTCTTTCTCTGTATACATAACAGTTTGGAGTTTTCACACTGTTGCTTTATATTGCCTTGAGTAGCGTGTTGGGTGTGTGTATGTGAATACTTGCATTGAGTAATATGGCTGCAAAGTCTATCTCATTCAGAATAAGGCATTAACACGAGGAGAAAAACATCAAGTAATGGCAACTCAAAAATTGTACACAGACAACCAACTTACCCAAAAAGTTGAAATAATCAGGCCTTAGAACACAAATTCCCGGCAGTGAGAATACTGTTTGTAACACTGACATTGTATTCCACCATCCAGACTTCTCCATTTACATCCCTACTACTATAATCAACAATGCTTGGAAAACTCGATGGTGTCAGCTTCAAGGAACCAAACTATATTCAGTTAGAGTTGATGTTTGTTGTTTTAAAAAACTAAATATGAAACATGAAATCATCATCACTCGTCTGAGAACTGGCCACACAACAATGACTTGATCACCAGAGATGCCCAACCTCAGTGTACAATTTGCAGTGCTCCACTGACAATGTCTCATATACTTTCAGAATGTCGTCATTACGATCCCCAGAGGAAAAATCTGATCTGTTCCATTCACATGACTTTCTCTACATATAACTTCTTGTTAAAAGCTCATTCTTCTATCTAATTCATGCTAATCAAGATAAACATTAGCAGAGTTAGTCTTGTTACTAGCTCCTTGAAGGGAAATAAGAAAAGCACAAGCGATAGTCTCGTTTTTTAAAAGTCGGTCGCTATGTGAAACAATTGAGGTTCGATAAACAAACGAGAAACGAGAAAAAAAGATGTCATCCCGTTTGAGAAAAGTTTTAGTGACTAAAATCCCGAATATCTCGAAATCGGTTAACACTACACAAAAAAAAAAAAAAAAAAAAAAAAAAAGCAGGCATATGACATAAATTATGTGTTTTAATGAGATCTACATTTTTTTTTACTTTCTCTATACGTACTATGTACATAGTGTATGGAGAAGGTATTGCACTCCACCAAAAAATTCGATACCGAGATTTCACCGGAAATATATGTTTTAGGGTCCCCAATATCCAAAAAAAGCATTTTCACAAAAAGGTCCGTGTGTGTGTGTGTGTGTGTGTGTCCGTGTGTCTGTGAACATTGTATAACTCAAAAACGAAAAGTCGGTAAAATACCAAACTTGGTATTTAAGTTTAGTATCTTCCAGGGATGCGACACGAAGATTTTGAGAAAAATTCCCCCACCCCCAACTACCCTTTACATGGAACTTTTTTCGAAAATTTTGATTTTCTCACAAATGGCTCTAACGATTTTGATTAAAATTTCGTATATTAAAGATATTTATCTGACAAATGAAATGTATATCTTGAATTTTCTGGGAATAGCCTCTGAAGACCACTTTATTCAGGATGAATTTTTCATAACTACTAAACCGTAAGAGATGGACAAAAACTTAACACACCAAAAATGTAGAGCACGTTAAAACACACAATTTATGTTATATGCATTTTTTTCGTGGAGTTGATCGTTTTTGAGATATTCCTTTTTCTGCGTTTCAGTTTTGAAAAACTTGTACTTTCTCATACAGGCCCCTCCTCAGCCAGGAATCGAACCTGGTGTCTCTGGGTGAGAAGCCAAAACGCCGAGAGTCTTATTAAAACTCTCGTAAAATACTCTCCTTATGTTAAATTAGACCAATTAACAGCTCCCAAAATTAAATAATTTCAACTAGACACACGGGCCAAAATAAATAGCATTGCGGTCCGCAAGTGGCCCGCGGGCCGTATTTTGTACAGCAAGTACCTATTTTCTGCTCACTATTAGGTTGATTCGCGCCAAAACAGATCTACGTGGTCAGTGCACCGCAGTACAACACGGACCTTTTTGTGAACATGCTTTTTTTGGATATTGGGGACTCTAAAACATATATTTCCGGTGAAATATCGGTATCGAATTTTTTGGTGGAGTGCAATGCTTTCTCTATACACTATGTACATAGTGTGTATGGAGATAGTAAAACTATGATGTGTAGCATTCACATAACTTTCTCTATATCCCTGCAACAAATTATTCTTAAAAAGCTTATTCTTTTATTTACTTTATGCTAATCAGAAAAAATAGCAGAAATGGTTTTATTACTTGCTTCCTTGTAAGTAGAAGCGAAATAAGGGAGTACCATAGGTTAAAGTGACAGACAAAAGCTGGTTGCTATGTGACTGATGTTCCTTTGTTTGTATGGACAGGAGTTGACAAATTCCTGTATGAGAAAGTACAAGTTTTTCAAAACTGAAACGCAGAAAAAGGAATATCTCAAAAACGATCAACTCCACGAAAAAAATGCATATAACATAAATTGTGTGTTTTAACGTGCTCTACATTTTTGGTGTGTTAAGTTTTTGTCCATCTCTTACGGTTTAGTAGTTATGAAAAATTCATCCTGAATAAAGTGGTCTTCAGAGGCTATTCCCAGAAAATTCAAGATATACATTTCATTTGTCAGATAAATATCTTTAATATACGAAATTTTAATCAAAATCGTTAGAGCCATTTGTGAGAAAATCAAAATTTTCGAAAAAAGTTCCATGTAAAGGGTAGTTGGGGGTGGGGGAATTTTTCTCAAAATCTTCGTGTCGCATCCCTGGAAGATACTAAACTTAAATACCAAGTTTGGTATTTTACCGACTTTTCGTTTTTGAGTTATACAATGTTCACAGACACACGGACACACACACACACACACACACGGACCTTTTTGTGAAAATGCTTTTTTTGGATATTGGGGACCCTAAAACATATATTTCCGGTGAAATCTCGGTATCGAATTTTTTGGTGGAGTGCAATACTTTCTCTATACACTATGTACATAGTGCGTATAGAGAAAGTAAAAAGTGGTTACACCCGGGAAAAAAATGAAAGCGTGTGAAATACGCGATGCAAGAATGTAACAGTTTTATGAAGAAGGCAATTCGCGTAATAGTGTACAATTTCAAACAGTTGATAAGTGCGTCATGTAACAATGAAGGAGCGTTTTTTACTTTCTCTAGCCCCGTATGTACAATGTACATAGGGATAGAGAAGTATTTTATTCCACCCAAAAATTCGATACCGAGATTTCACCGGAAATACATGTTTTAGGACCCCCTGTATCCAAAAAAACATTTTCAGAAAAAGGTCCGTGTGTGTGTGTCCGTGTATCTGTGAACACGATAACTCAAAAACGAAAAGTAGCTGAAATACCAAACTTGGTATTTAAGTTTAGTATCTTCCAGGGATGCAACTCGAAGATTTTGAGGAAAATCCCCCCACCTAAAACTACCCTTTACATGGAACATTTCTCGAAAATTTTGATTTTCTTAAAAATGGCTCTAACGATTTTGATTAAAATGTCATATATTAAGGATATTTACCTAACAAATAAAATGTATATCTTGAATTTTCTGGGAATAGCTTCTGAAGTCTTGTTTATTCTGGATGCATTTTGCTTAATTTGACATAACTAGTAAACCGTAAGAGATAGACAAAAACTTACTGTACAAAAAATTTAGGTCTTGTTAAAATACACAGGTTATATCATACACATTTTTCTCGTGGATCTTACCGTTTTCGGGGTATTCATTGTTATTAGTTTCAGTTGTGAGGTACATATACTTTCTCAGACGGGAGTGTCCATTTTTCTTTTGTTCTACTCATGGCCAAGAAAAGAAGCTATTTGTGACATAACAGCTTTTAAAACATTTGACTATTGGTTTATCCTAGTGCATTCCCTTATTTTCTTCCTACTTATACGGAACTAAATAATAAGAACATTGTGCTAATGAGTACCACAATTAGCAAGGTGCAGAAAGAAGAAGAATCTTATGTATGAAGTTTGTAGAACATCTAGAGAAACTCATGTGAGTGTAACACATCAGATTTTTTTTTTGGGGGGGGGAGATAGATAATTTAAGTGAAAAAGCTGTTGATAAGCTGGTTATGAACCTTGAAGTGTAAAGCTATTACACAAACATCTCAGATCTGGAGGCAATAGAATCACTTCCAGAGAGTGAATAAATGTAAGTTATCGCATACATGTTATTTATGTTTTCCTTCGTGTTTTTTACAGTTAATTATTACGCGAGTACCCATTTATTTGGTTACGACTATCAATATTAACACCATTATTATATTTTAGTTACCGTTATAGTTGTCAGAATAACGGCTCTGTTCGTTTTACATTACAATAGGCCACGTGGCGGGAAAAAATGATAGCATTTCTGGCGCGAAGCGCGGAAGGCTACATTATAACAGTGCACTGGTCGCCCGGATTTTGTTTTGGCGAGGTTGAATGGGCTTTAGACGCTATGGTTCAGTAGTGATTCTGGAGGCTGCCAATAGACGGCGCAACAACTCGCCAGCTGCAAAAGTGATTGATCGAGCTCTCAATAGATGACGCTACATTTCTGCCATTACTGGAATGTTCACTTTCTGCATATGGGGCTGACATCAATCAGTGTTTGTGATTGGTTCCTATGATTTTGGTGAATATCTCATCAGATGATAACAAACTTACATTGTAACACTGATGCTACAGATCAGAATAGGATTTTTACTTTCTCTATACGTACAGTGTACGAAAGGACCGTTAAATAGCAAACTTGGTATTTAAGTTTGGTATCTTCCAAGGATGCGACACGAAGATGTTCAAGAAAATCCTTTACATAGACATTTTTTTATAACTTTGATTTTGTCAAAAATGGTTCCAAAGATTTTGATCAAAATATCGTATATCACAAATAAAACGTATATCTCAAAATTTATGGGACTAGCTTCTGAAGACCTTTTCATCTGGATGACTTTTGCTGAATTTTGTATAACTGGTAAACCGTAAGACATAATTAAAATTCTACTATACAAAAAGCTGATGTGTACCATTCACATGACTTTCTCTATATCCCTGCAACAAGCTATTCTTAAAAAGCGTATACTTCTATTTAATTCACGCTTATCAGAAAAATTTAGCAGAAATAGTCTTATTACTTGCTTCCTTTTAAGTAGAAGCGAAATAAGGGACGGCCATATGTTAAAGTGATAGTCAAAAGCTGGTTGCTATGTGACTGTGTACTTTTCTCCTGTGTGAGAAAAGTATGTTTTTTATAGCTGAAACCAAAAACAAGGAATTTCTCAAAAACAATCAACTCCACGAAAAAAATGTTTATAACATAACTTGTGTGTTTTAAAGTGCTCTACATTTGTTGTGTGGTAAGCTTTTGTCCATCTCCTACGGTTTAGCAGTTATGCAAAGTTCCGTAAAATTGACCCAGAATAAAGTAGTCTTCAGAGGCTATTCCCAGAAAATACAAAATATGCATTTTATTTGTCAGGTAAATATCTTTAATATACGATATTTTAATCAAAATCGTTAGAGCTATTTTTTAGAAAATCAAAATTTTAGAAAAAATTTCCATGTAAAAGGTAGTTTGGGGTGGGGAGAATTTTCTCAAAATCTTTGTGTCGCATCCCTGGAAGATACTAAACTTAAATACCAAGTTTGGTATTTTACCGACTATTCGCTTTTGAGTTATCGTGTTCACAGACACACGCACACACACACACGGACCTTTTTCTGAAAATACTTTTCTGGATACAGAGGACCCTAAAACATATGTTTCCGGTGAAATCTCGGTATCGAATTTTTTGGTGGAGTGCAATACTTTCTCTATATAGTGCGTATAGAGAAAGTAAAAATGTATATCTGCTTAAAACGCACAATTTATGTCATGTACACTTTTGGGTGGGGGGGACGTTGACGTTTTCGAGATATTGCTTGTTATCGATTTCAGTTTTAAAGTACGTAAACATTTCTCATATAGGAATTTGTCAACTCCTGGCCTCGCGAAGAGCCGCATTTCAATCCTATAGCAACCACATTTTAAAACATTTGACTGTCAGTTTAGTCTAATGTGTTCCTTTATTTCCTTTCTACTTATAAGGAACTAAGTAATAAGAACATTTCTCTTGACGTTTATCTCGATTTGCATGAACTCTAGAGAAGAATAAGGTTATTAACAATAATTTTTTTACAGAGATGTAGAGAAAGTCATGTGAATGGAGCACATCAGACTTTCTTTTATAAGCGTGAAGTAGATAAAATTATACATCTGTATAATTTTATATACATCTTTATTTATACATCTGTATATCTGAGTGAATTTTACGGAATTTTGCATAAGTGCTAAACCGTAAGAGAGAGACAAAAACTTACCGCACAAAAAATATAGAGCACATTAAAACACACAAATTATGTTGTATACGTTTTTTTCGTGGAGTTGATTGTTTTTGAGATATTCCTTGTTTTTGGTTTCAGCTATAAAAAACATATTTTCTCATACAGGACTTTGTCAACTCGTGTCCATACAAACAAAGGAACTTCAGTCTCATAGCAACCAGCTTTTGACCATCACTTTAACCTATGATGCTCCCTTACTTCGCTTCTACGTATAAGGAAGCAAGTAATAAGACCATTTCTGCTAATTTTTTCTCGATTAGCAGGAAGTAAATAGAAGCATAAGCTTTTTAACAATACTTTATTGCAGAGTTTTAGAGAAAGTCATGTGAATGGAACACATAAGATTTTTTAGTTATTATGCTCTTCACAACTTAGTTTTTTTTTTTTAGTGTTTTTTATATCTAAGGGATTTTAAAACATTTTTTTTTGGTGAAATCTTCACTTGGTATTTTTGGGCGAAATACATAGTTTCTAATGCTACTAAAAAAAGTGTTCCGCTGCTTAGGTTTTCTTTTGAATTTTCCAAAAGTGTTTGATTTAAAAAACGATCATCTTATCAAAGATAGATGACATATAAGATTTATTTTGCTCTAGCTAAGAAAAAAAATATTGCTGCATTTTGACATTTAGTTTATTAGCTATTGCGTGATAAACTAAAACAAAAATCTGAGGTGTTACACTCACATGATTTTCTCTAGCTGATCTACAAAAGATTCTTCTTCTTTCTACACAATGCTAATCGGAATACACATCAGCAGAATGTTCTTATTACTCAGTTCCTTATAAGTAGGAGGGAACTAAAGGAATGCGCTATGCTAAACTGATCGTCAAATGTTTTAAAAGCTGTCGTTATGCGATTGTCATTGCAAATCGTTTCTTTTGTTGGCCAGGAGTACTGACAGAAAAATATAAGTATTTCAGCATTGAAACCAATAACAAGGAATATCTCGGAAACGGTTACCTCCACAACAACAACGTGAAGAACATAAATTGTGTGGTTTGACGAGATCTACATTTTTTGTCTATCTCTTACGGTTTACCAGTTAAGCAAAATTCCTCCAGAATAAAGAGGTTTTCTGAGGCTATTCCCAGAAAATTCAAGATATACATTTTATTTGGGATGTAAGTATCTTTAATATACGGAATATCAATCAAACTCCTTAGAGCCATTTTTAAAAAAATAAACATTTTCGAAACATTTTCCATGTAAAGGGTAGTTTGTGGCGGGGGATTTCCTTGAAAATCTTCGTGTTGCATCCTTGGAAAATACTAAACCTAAATACCAGTTTTGGTATTTAACCGGCTTTTCGTTTTTGAGCTATGCTGTCCACAGACACACACGGACCTTTTTTTAAAATGCTTTTTTCGGACTCAGGGGACCCCAAAACATATATTTCCGGTGAAAACCCGACATGGAATTTTTGGGTACAATGCAATACCTTCTATATCCTTATCTAAAAGTCTAATGTGTTCCGTTCACATGACATTCTCTACATCACTATACCAAATTATTGTTAAAACGTTTATTTTATCTACTTTAAGATAATCCAGATAAATACTGGCGGAAATTGTCTTAATTATATGCTTCCTTGTAAGTAGGAGGAAAATGAGGGAATACACTAGGCTAAAGTGATAGTCAAATCTTTTAAGTGCTGCTGGTTGCCATGTGGTTGAAATCCGTTTCTATAGATGGCCAGGAGTTTAAAAATTAACATATGAGAAACGTTCAAGTATTTTAAATCTAAAAAAATATAACAAGGAATATCTCATAAATAGTCAACTTCACGAGAAAAAACATATTTGATATACATTGTGTGTTTTAATGAGATCTACATTTCTTGTGTTGTAAGTGTTTGTCCATCTCTTATGGTTTACTAGTTATGCAAAACTCAGCAAAATTCATGCAGTCTTTGAGGCTATTTCCAGGAAATTCAAGATATACATTTTATTAGTCACGTAATATCTCTAATACGGCATTTTAATCAAATTCGTTACAGCCGTTTTTGATTAAAATTTCGTATATTAAAGATATTTACCTGACAAATAAAATGTATATCTTGAATTTTCTGGAAATAGCCTATGAATACTATTTTTTTCTGGATGAATTTTACGGGATTTTGCATAACTGCTAAACCGTAAGAGATGGAAGAAAACTTAAAACACAAAAAATATAGAAGACGTTGAAACACTCCATTTATGTTATATACATTTTTTTTCATGGAGTTGATCGTTTTTGAGATATTCCTTGGTTTTGGGTTCAGCTTTGAAAAACATACTTTTCTCATACAGGAATTTGGCAACTCCTGTCCATACAAACAAAGGAGCTTCAGTCACATATCAACCACCAGCTTTTGACTATCACTTTAACCAATGGTACTCCCTTATTTCGCTTCTATTAACAAGGAAGCAAGTAATAAGACTATTTCTGATTAGTATAAGCTTTTTAATAATAATTTGTTGCAGAGATGTAGAGAGAGTCATGTGAATGGAACACATCAGATTTTTTTAATACAGGAAATTCTAAAACGTGAATTTCCTGTGAAATCGCGGTATTGAATTTTTGGGTGCAATGCAATACCTTTTCTATAAAGTACGTGTAGAGAAAGTAGACATGTCGAAAACGAAAGGATAGAATGAACCAAACACGGTTTGAGTGACAGGAAGAGAGCCTTTTCTTTCGATACAGTAAAGATGTATCTTGTAGAGTGAGTTTGCTTGATTTATGTTCTTTGTCTTTTCAAAGCTCTGCATATTATTATTATTATTATTATTATTATTATTATTATTATTATTATTATTATTATTCTGAATTTATTGTAACAAGATTTATACCTGTATTTGTAAAAGTACAAGGCATTTTTATTTACTAATATATTATGAAATAATTGTTTTACTGCAATACTTTATGAATTACATAACGCCAATACATGTAATGAGCTACTTTTGGAACAGATTGTACCCCAACGAGTGCATGTTTACATTATAAACCCCTTCTCACTATCCTCTCTTTATACCGCTGACTGCTCTCTGTGTTCGTAACTGTGTGCGCTTCGGAACCCAAAATCGAGCTCTAGTAATGACTGAAACAGGTTGTGTGGATTTTCCGTCATCTCCATTGAGAATGAAGAACAAATTCACTGAATGAGTTCCCATAAGTGATTGTTGTTGTTCTTCTTCTTCTCATTATTATTATTATTATTTATTGCATATGTACAGGTTCATAAACACTGCTTTGAAAAAAAATCTGTTGTGTTCCATTCACATGACTTTCTCTATATCACTGCCACAAATTATTCTATTCACTTCATCTAATGGAGCAAAAATTAGCAGAAATAGTGTTATTACTTGCTTCCTTGTTAGCAGAAGCGAAATAAGGGAGTACCATAGGTTAAAGTGATAGTCAAAAGCTGGTTGCTCTGCGACTAAAGTTCCTTTGTTTGTATGGACAGGAGTTGACAAAGTCTTGTATGAGAAAAGTATAAGTTTTTATAGCTGAAACCCAAAACAAGGAATATATAAAAAACAATCAACTCCACGAAAAAAACGTATATAACATAAATTGTGTGTTTTAGAGTGCTCTATATTTTTTGTATGGTAAGTTTTTGTCCATCTCTTACGGTTTAGCAGTTATGCAAAATTCCGTAAAATTGACCCAGAATAAAGTAGTCTTCAGAGGCTATTCCAAGAAAATTCAAAATATACATTTTATTTGTCAGGTAATTATATTTAATATACGATATTTTAATCAAAATCGTTAGAGCAATTGTTTTAGAAAATCAACATTTTCGAAAAAAGTTCCATGTAAATGGTAGTTCGGGGTGGGGGCATTTTTCTCAAAATCTTCGTGTCGCATCCCTGTAAGATACTAAACTTAAGTACCAAGTTTGGTATTTTACCGACCTTTGGTTTTTGAGTTATCGAGTTCACAGTCACACGGACACACACACACACGCGCGCGGACCTTTTTCTGAAAATACTTTTTTTGGATACAGGAGATCCTAAAACATATATTTCCGGTAAAATCTCGGTATCGAATTTTATGGTGGAGTGGAATACCTTCTCTATACACCATGTACATAGCACGTGTAGAGAAAGTAAAAAAAACATATAAAAACATTATTTTCGAAACTTTTAAATAATCTCTATGTGTTCAACGTCCCCGTTCATGTAATAGAAATTCGAGAAATTGTTAAGTGGATATCTTTCACGTGAATTCACGCCGGCTGCAAGAGGCGGAGTAGTTAAATATGTGATGTGTTCCATTCACATGACTATCTCTGCAACAAATGATTAAGAAATGGTGGTATTACTTGATTTCTTGTAAGTAGAAAGGCAATAAAGGAACACACTAGGCTAAAGTGATAGTTCCTTTGTTGAATATTCCAGGAGTTGAATATTCCCGTATGTGAAAATATTACGTATTTTAAAACTGAAACCGAAAACAAGGAATATCACAAAAATGATCAACTCCACGAAAAAAAAAAAAAAAAAAAAAAAAATGTATATGACATAAATTGTGTGTTTTAACGAGATCTACATTTTCTGTGTAGTAAGTTTTTCTCTATCTCTTACGGTTTGCCAGTTATTCAAAATCCAGAAAAATCATTTAGAATAAAGACGTGTTAAGAGGTCATTCCCAGAAAATTCAAGATATATTTACAATTTATTTGTCATGTAATTGTCTCTAATATACGGTATTTTATTCAAAATCGTTAGGGCCATTTTTGAGAGAATCAACATTTTTGAAATTTTTTACATGTAGTTTGCGGTGGGGAGATTTTCTTTAAAATCTTCGTGTCGCATGCTTGGAAGATACCAAACTTAAATACCTTTCTTTTTTACTTTCTCTACACGTACTATGTACATAGTGTATAGAGAAGGTATTATATTGCACCCAAAAATTCAATATCGAGTTTTTACCGGAAATACATGTTTTTTGGGCCCCCCTGAATCCAAATAAGCATTTTTGGAAAAAAGTCTGTGTGTGTCTGTGAACAGCATAGCTCAAAAACGAAAAGACCGTTAAATACCAAACTTGGTATTTAAGTTTGATATCTTCCAAGAATGCGACACGAAGATTTTCAAGAAAACCCCCCACCCCCAAATAGCCTTTACATGAAACTTTTTTCGAAAATTTTGATTTTCTCAAAAATGGTTTTAAAGATTTTGATTAAAATATCGTATATTAAAGATATTTACCTTACAAATTATATGTATATCTTGAATTTTCTGGGAATAGCCTCTGAAGACTACTTTATTGTGTATGAGTTTTACGGAATTTTGAATAACTGCTAAACCGTAAGAGATGGACAAAAACTTACTGCACGAAAAATGTAGAGCACGTTAAAACACACAATTTATGTTACATTTTTTTCGTGGGGTTCATAGTTTTTTAGACATTCCTTGCTTTTGGTTTCTGCTTTGAAGAACTTATACTTTTCTCATACAGGAATTTGTCAACTCCTGTCCATACAAACAAAGGAACTTCAGTCACATAGCAACCAGCTTTTGACTATCACTTTAACCTATGGTACTCCCTTATTTCGCTTCTACTTACAAGGAAGCAAGTAATAAGACTGTTTCTGGTAATTTTTTTCTGATTAGCATAAAGTAAATAGAAGTATAAGCTTTTTAAGAATAATTTGTTGCAGGGATATGGAGAAAGTCATGTGAATGGCACACATCAGATTTTTAGCTATGCAGTCCACAGACACACACAAACACATTAAGTTTTTTTTTTTTTTTTTTTTTTTTTTTTTTTTTTTTTTTTTTTTTTTTAATTCAGGGATCTGAAAATATATATATATTTCCGGTGAAATCTCCGTATCAAATTTTTGGGTGCAGTACAATACCTTCTCTATACACTAGGTACATAGTAGCTACGTGTAGAGAAAGCAAAAACAATTAAATCAATACTAATAAGAATATGTACAAACTGAGGCTTTCAATGATAGGAATGGTTTGTAATGGAATAGGTAGAGAAAAAGTTGTGTGAATGTAACACAACCGAGTTTTGAATTATGCTTTTCACACACACACACGTTTTCAGTGCTTTTATCAGAGGGGTCTCAAAACACGTATTTATGAAGAAATTTCGACATTTTAATTTTGAGTGGAATGCATAGCTTCCTTAGGTGGAGAAAGTGCCTGCTTGTGTTTGAACAACTCTGGAGCAGATGACCATCTAATTTGTAGAGAGTAAACACGCACGTTTGGAGGGGAATTCCATCAGCTTGGCAGAATCATGGTCTCTCCTTGAGAAGACGTTAAAAACAACAAAAGAGCAATACGCGTGGCCTCGTTGTGCATGACAGATGACTGATGTCACTGCGCATGTTCAGTAGTACCGTTCCGACCAGGTGTGGAAGTGGAGAGCTGAATTCTTCGCGGAGGTGTTAAATGGTGCTTTGGATGTGTATCTGTGAGTACCATAAACAATAGTGCAAGACCTCGTCTCCATGGAGACTACATAGTTAAGCATCAAGTTTATACTTTCACTGCAGCTTGTCATAGGTTAGAAAACGAGTTGATTCCAAATATACGCGTTGGAAACTATAACTATAGATGATTTGTTGCACTCACTTGATTTTCTCTACCCATTCCTGCACAGTGTTACTACAAAAGCTTATTATTCTATCCATTTCATATTAATCGAGATAAAAATTGGCAGAAAGTGTCTGTATTACTTGCTTTCTTGTAAGTAGAAGTGAAATAAGGGAATATACTACGCTAAAGCGATAGTCAAATGTTTTAAAAGCTACCGCTACGTAATGAGATTGAAATTCCGTTCTGCTCGCTTGACCATCGAGAGAGAGAGAGAGAGAGAGAGAGAGAGAGAGAGAGAGAGAGAGAGAGAGAATATCTCTTCCAGTTTGAGAAAAGTATATTACCTACTTAAAAACTCAAACTAATATAGAGGTAAATTTTGGAACTAGTTAATTCCAGAAAAAAACAACGAATAAACAAACCTGAAGTGTTCCATTCACATGACTTTCTCTGCATTTCTACAGCAGATTATTGTTGAAAAGCTTACATATTCTTTTATCTACTTCCTGCTAATCGAGAAACAATTAGCAGAAAATGGACTTATTTCTTGCTTGCATGTAAGTAGAAGGGAAGTAAGGTAGTACAATAGGTTAAAGTTCCTTTGTATGGACAGGAGTTGACACATTCGCGTATGAGAAACGTGTAAGTATTTTAAAGCTGAAACCAATAACAAGGAATATCTAAAAAACGGTAAACTCCACGAAAAAAATGTATATAACTCAAATTGTGTGTTTTAGCGAGCTCTATATTTTATGTGAGAAAATCAAAACTTTCGAAAATTTTTCCCTGCAAAGGGTGGTTTGTGGTGGGGTGATTTTCTTGAAAATCTTCATGTCGCATCCTTGGAAGATACTATACTTAAATACCAGTTTTTTTTTTTTTTTAGCTATGCTGTCCACAGTCAGACAAACACACACACACACACACACACACACACACACACACACACACACACACACTTTCTAAAAATACTTTTTTTTATTCAGGGGGACCTGAAACATTATATTTCCGGTGAAATCTCGGTAGGGAAAGTAAAAAAGGGAACAGAAAGATAGAAAAATGCCGCCCTCCTGAAAATTGCTGCCCTAGGCAACTACCTAAATCCGGCACTGAGTATAATATCGGCATTGAAAACTGGTACCACGTGACAATAACTGTCTTGATATAATGGATATTAGGTTGAGAAATAGAGTAAGGTACTATAACTTTGTAAATAAAGTTTTATATTGACAACTTTTCGTTATTGTTTAGTTATGTCAAATCGTCTGTCACTTTCTGGGTGATCCTCCTATATGTTTGAGACCCCTTGAAGCCAAAACAAAAATCAGATGTGTTCCATTCACATGACTTTCTCCGCCCGTTCTACAAACATTCTTTATATAAATTATTCTTTTTTCTACATTATACTAATCAAGATAAACATTATCTAATAGAAATAGTGTTATACTTGCTTCCTTGTAAGTAGATTACATCTTTTAAAAGCTGGTTGCTATGAGAAACAATTGAACTTCGATTCTGGGTTTTGTCCTTTTTAAGTAAAGCATATTATCCTATCTTATAGACTTGATGTATCCTAGAAAACTACAAAAATGAGTCTTTATTTCTTTGTAAATTATTTTAACTCCTTTGGCAGCTCCCCATTTTTTAAATAATGAAAATTCCTTGTTATAGATGTATGTCCTTCGACATGCCGGGTAACAAACTAAGTACAATGTTTTGCTTTCTCTACGCGTACTGTGTACATAGTGAATAGAGACGGTATTGTATTGCATCCAAAAATTCAATACCAAGATTTCACCGGAAATAGACGTTTTAGGGCCCCCTGTATCCAAAAAGAAAGCTGTTTTAGAAAAAGGTCCATGTGGGTGTCTGTGAACACGATAACTCAAAAACGAAAAGTCAATAAAATACCAAACTTGGTGTGTAACTTTAGTATCTTCCAAGGATTCGACACGGAGACTGAGGAAAATCCCCTCACCCCAAACTACTCTTTACAATTTTCGATTTTTTTGGTCAAAAATGGTTCTAACGATTTTAATTAAATTACCGTATATTAAAAATATTTAGACAAATAAAACGTATATCTTGAATTATTTGGGAATATCCTCTGAAGACCTTTTTATTCTGGATTAATTTTGCAGTATTTCACCTAACTGGTAAACCGTAAGAGATGGACAAAAACTTACAACACAAAATATAAAGATCTCGTTCAAACACACAATTTATGTCATATACATTTTTAAGTGGCCTAAAATACTTTTTTAACTTTTCACATTGCCAATGCAAAGAAACAGATTTCAAACACATGGCAACCAGCTTTTAAAACATTTGACTATCGTTTTAGCCTAGTGTATTCCATGTTTTCCCTTCTTCTTATAAGAACACATTTCTGCTAGTGTTTATCACGATTAACATGAAGTAGATATAAGAATAAGATTTTTAACAATAATTTGTTACATACATGTAGAGAAATTCATGTGAATGGAACACATCAGATCTTTAAGCATAAGCTAAAATTTCCTCGGGAATATCCATTTTCATTCATTCATTTATTGATTTATTTGGTCAGTTTAAACGACCAGAATTGAAACTGTTTATTCCGGTGCGGTTACTTTCTGGATGGTCCTGGTATATTTAATTATGTGGACAACGGTTTGTAAATCAATCACTTTACAAACGAATATCCTGGTTAAGTCAGACCCGTGCTGTCGGAAGTTGTCTGATTACCGCAGTCAGGTATCGCGCGGACAAGAAACTTCCATTTCCTGTGCTCACGCAGGGAACATTATTGTTTCTTTTGTTTCCACTAACGTAACCGGAAATGGACGTACATAACCTCGTCCTGCTTGATGCCAGACGCTGTCAATGTATTGGAACCTCAAATCATTCTGCTTACATACTAACAAGGGCTGATAAAGAGTACACAGAATCTTCCCGAGGCGTCATCCATTTTGTCATATGAAAACAATATGGGAGACGGTAAAATACCTCTACTCTAAATCGGTTTAGTAATACAATGTTTATAACCCTGAATACTAATTTAATTTGTCATAATACGTACAGTATAAAAATACTGATAATAATAATAATAATAATAATAATAATAATATTATAATAATAATAATAATAATAATAATAATAATAATACTAATAATAATAATAATAATAATAATAATAATAATAATAATAAAAAACTTTATTTACTACTGAAATGAACTATGCAGGTAAGTTGAAATTAGTTTAATTTTTACTTTCTCTACATGCACTATGTACTAAGTGTATAGAGAAGGTATCTATTGCATTCCACCCAAAAATTCGATACGGAAATTTCACCGGAAATACACGTTTTAGGGTTCCCTTTATCCAAAGAAATCTTCCAGGTATGCGACACGAAGATTTTGAGAACCCCCCCCCCCCCCCCTACTCCAAACTATCCTTTGCATGGAAAAAAATTCGAAAATTTTAATTTTTTCAGAAATGGCTCTAACGATTTTGGTTAAAATGCTTTGTTTAAGATGTTTTTATGACAAACGAAATATGTATCTTGAATTTTCTGGGAATAGCCTCTGAAGACCTCTTCATTCTGGATGACTTGTGTATAACTGGTAATCCGTATGAGATATACAAAAACTTACTCCACAAAAAATGTAGAACTCAACAAGTCACACAATTTGTGTCATACATTTTTACTTTCTCTACACGTACAATGTACATAATGTATTGAAGAATTATTGTACTCTACCGAAAAATTCGATACCGAGATTTCACCGGAAATGCATGTTTTAGGACCCCCCCCCGGATCCAAAAAAAAAGCATTTTCAGAAATAGGTACGTGTATGTCTGTGTGTGTGTGTATCTGTGGACAGCATAACTCAAAAACGAAAAGTCGGTAAAATACCGAACTTGGTATTTAAATTTAGTGTTTTCCAGGTATGCGACACGAAACTTTCGAGAAAAATCCCCCCCACCACACAAACTACTCTTTTCATGGAAAAAAATAGAACATTTTGATTTTCTCAAAAATGGCTCTAAAGATTTTGATTAAAATATCATATAGTAAAGATATTTATATGGCAAATAAAATGTATATCTTGAATTTTCTGAGAATAACCTTTAAAGACTTCTTTATTCTGAATAAAGTTTGCTGAATTTTGTGTAACTGGTAACCCGTAAGAAATACACAAAAAACGTAGATCACGATAAAGCACACAATTTATGTAATATACGTGTTTTTTCCTGGAATTGAAGGTATTGAACATTTCTGAGTTATTCCTGGTTATTTGTTTCAGATATAAATTCCTTTCTCGCAGGGAAACTTGTAAACTCCTAGATCTGTATAGAAACGATTTCAATCCCATGGCAACGGGCTTTTAAAAGATTTGACTATCGCTTTAACCTAGTGTGTTCCAACATTTTCCTTCTACTTACAAGAAAACAGGTTGTTAAAACAATATCTGCCAATTTTTATCTCGATTATCATAAAGTAGATAGAAGAATATGCTTTTAAACAAAGATGTGTTACAGAGGTGTAGAGAAAGTCATGTGAATGGAGAAAAATCAGATTTTTTGCCTATGCAACAAAACAATGTTTAAAAAAAAAAGACCATAAAAAGTTTATACTTTCAGCATTCAATTCTTAGTGTTGCAATTTTCGAAATTGAAGTATATTTAAGAACGTTTTCAAATTATAAATAGCACGCTAGCTAGTTATTTTGTGAGTAGCTGTTGAAATATGCGACGGAACACTTTGAATGCAAATGACGTAGTCTTCAAAATTTATACTCATCGAAATCAAAAATGCCTGATTTAAAAGGATTATCGTGGTAGGATAAATAATGTATTTTTATAATAATGTATTTTATTATTTTTATTATTTTTACACGTACTATGTACATAGTGTATAGAGAAGGTATTGCACTCCACCCAAAAATTTGATACTGATATTTCACCGGAAATACATTTTTTGGCTCCTCGTGAATCAAAAAAAAATTTTTTTACAAAAAGGTCCGTATGTGTGTGTGTGTGCGCGCGTGTGTCTGTGGACATCATAGTTCAAAAACCAAAAGACCGTTCGTTAAATACCAAACTTGGTATTTAAGTTTAGTATCTTCCATCGATGCGACACGAAGATTTTGAAAAAAAATCCCCCAACCCCAACTACCCTTTACATGAAACTTTTTTCGAAAATTTTGATTTTCTAAAAAATGGCTCTAACGATTTTGATTAAAGTATCGTATATTAAAGATATTTACCTGACAAATAAAATGTATATCTTGAATTTTCTGGGAATAACCTCTGAAGACTACTTTATTCTGGGTCAATATTACGATGGACAAAAAGAGATGGACAAAACTTACCACACAGCAAATGTAGAGCACCTTAAAACACACAATTTAAGCTATATACATTTTTTCGCGGAGTTGATTGTTTTTGAGATATACCTTATTTTTGTTTTCAGATATAAAAATTTATGCTTTTCTCATACAGGACTTTGTGAACTCGTGTCCATACAAACAAAGGAACTTCAGTCACATAGCAACCAGCTTTTGACTATCACTTTAACCTATGTTACTCCCTTATTTCGCTTCTACTAACAAAGAAGCAAGTAATAAGACTATTTCTGTTACTTTTTGCTCCATTAGAAGAAGTAAATGCAATAATTTGTTGCGGTGATACAGAGAAACTCATGTGAATGGAACACATGAATTTTTTTTTACTCTCTCTACAGGTACTATGTACATAGTGTATAGAGAAGGTATTGCACTCCACCCAAAAATTTGAACCTGAGATTTCACCGGAAATACATGTTTTGGGTCCCCCTGAATCCAAAAAAAAAATATTTTTTACAAAAAGGTCCGTATGTGTGTGTGCGCGCGTGTGTGTGTGTATCTGTGGACAGCATAGCTCAAAAACGAAAATACCGTTAAATACCAAACGTGGTATTTAATTTTGGTATCTTCCAAGGATGCTATATCTTGAATTTTCTGGGAATAGCCTCTGAAGACTACTTTATTCTGGATGCATTTTACAGCATTTTGCATAACTGCTAAACCGTAAGAGATGGACAAAAACTTACTGCACAAAAAACGTAGAGCACTTTAAAACACACAATTTATGTTATATAAATGTTTTTGTGGAGTTGATCGTTTCTGAGATATTCTTTATTTGTGGTTTCAGCTTTAAAAAATTTATACTTTTCTCATAAAGGAACTTGTGAACTCCTGTTCATACAAACAAAGGAGCTTCGGTCACATAGCAACCAGCTTTTGACTATCACTTTAATCTATGGTAGTCCCTTATTTCTCTTCTACTTACAAGAATGCAAATAATAAGCTTTTTAACAATAATTTGTTGCAGAGATGTAGAGAAAGTCATGTGAATGGAACACATAAGATTTTTACTTTCTCTAGCCCGTATGTACAATATGCATAGTGGATAGAGAAAGTATTGTACTCCACTCAAATATTCGACACCAAAATTTTATCGTAAATATGTTTTGAGGTCCCCTGAGACCAAAAAATACCGTTTTAGAAAAATATCCGCGCGTATGTCTGTCTGTGCTCTCAGTGGACAGGATAGCTCAAAATGGAAAAAGAATGCGACAAGGAGAATTTTCAAGAAAATCCCTCATGCCAAACTACTCTTTATACATGGAACATTTTTTCGAAAATTTTGATTTCCTGAAAAATGGCTGCAATGATTTTGGTTAAAATACCTTATGTTTAAGATATTTTTATGACAAACGAAATGTATATCTTGAATTTTCTAGGAACAGCCTCTAAAGCCCTCTTCATTCTGGATGACTTTTGTGTAACTGGAAAACCATAGGAGATAGACAAAAATGTAGATCTCATTAAAACATACAATTTATGTCATATACACATGTGTGGTAGAGTTAACCGTTTTTTAGATATAATATTGGTTTCAATTTTAGTTTCGCCACTTAAACTGTTCTCACACGGGAAACAAAGTGATTGGAATTTCAATTGTTTCACATAGCGACCGTCTTTTAAAGGAATACTATCGCTTTAGCCTGTGCATTTTCTTATTTCCTTTCTACTTACAAGAAGCTAGTAATAAAGCTCATTCTGCTATTTTATCTTGATTAGCATAATGTAGACAACAGATTAATGTTTTGAATAAAAGGTTTGTTTACCGAACAGCTAGATGACATCATGTGATTGGAACACATTAGATTTTTTCCCTTTTAGCTACAAGGGACCAAGTAATAAGAGAATTTCTACTAGCGTTTTAGCATGATGTAGATAGAAGAATAAGCTTTTTAGCAATAATTTGTTACAGAGATTAGAGAAAGTTATGTGAATGGAACACATAAGATTTTTTAATTATAGTAGTAGTATTTATTGAGTTTATAGTAATATCTGTACATCTGTTTTATATATCTTTACAACATTGGAAATACACACACATACATAAATGTATAAGTCTATACAATATTTACACAAATATTTTATCTCTTAGTGCACGAACTTCCATTAAGTATGTGCCCAGGTTTGGCCAGTTTTGTCTGTTTACAATAAAGTCCCAACGTGCTGTCCTTCGTCTATTTGAAGCTAAAAATTCTTCCGGCAATAAGGTTTTCCTAACATGCTCCATCTGCACGCAATCTGACAAAATATGCGTCCAGTCTCCCTGATCCCCGCATAACGGACAAATCCTTCCTCAGCTTCACCAATTACCTTATGAGTTTTCCACCCTCTCAACCTGAGCTACGCTATTCCGACCTTTGTTTCATAACCAATTCTAAAATATATGTTTCTTTACCGCACCCAACTTTATTACTTTCTCTACACGTACTATGTACATAGTGTATAGAGAAAGTATTGTAATGCACCCAAAATTTCCATACCGAGATTTGACGGGAAATACATTTTTTGGGTCCCCATGAATCCAGAAAAAGCATTTTTGGAAAAAAGGTCCGTGTGTGTGCGTGTGTCTGTGCGTGTGTGTGTCTGTGGACAGCATAGTTCAAAAACAAAAAGACCGTTAAATACTAAACTTAATATTTAATTTTGATATCTCCCAAAGATGCGACACGAAGCTTTACAAGAAAATCCCCCAACTACCCTTTACACAAAACTTTTTTCGAACATTTTTATTTTCTCAAAAATGACTCTAACGATTTTGATTAAAATATCGTATATTAAAGATATTTACATGACACATGAAATGTATATAATTTTGTATAACTGCTAAACTGTAAGACATGGACGAAAACTTACCACACAAAAAGGTAGAGCATGTTAAAACAAACAATTTATGTTAGATATATATTTTTTTCGTGGAGTTGATCGTTTTTGAGATATTCCTTGTTTTTGGTATCAGCTTTCAAAAAGTTATACTCTTCTCATTCAGGAATTTGTCAACTCGTGTCCAAAGAAACAAAGGAACTTCAGTCACATAGCAACCAGCTTTTGACTATAACTTTAACCTATGCTACTCCCTCATTTCGCTTCTACTTACAAGGAAGCAAGTAATACACATGATTTTTTCATTTTGAAACTTCCATGACGAGTTTTTTCCTACATTCAGATTCTATTTCCTGCCTCTTTACATCGCATAGTCGTCTTTTTGCTTTATTGTATCTATTTTGGTTACCTCTTTGCCAAATATGGTTTAAATTAATTTTTAATAACCCCCGTTGGAGCCCCGCCGCCCACCATTTTGGATGCTCTATGTTATTCATCTTAATTTGTTTACAGTGTAAATTTATTGCCATTACAACCATACCGTTCGCATTTTCTAGCACAATAGTTATCAGCTCCAAATAGCACTCATAATATGCCAAACACTTTGATGTTTAATTATCGATAGCTTACTAACAAACCGGGAGTTAGTGATGCTAATTGGGGTAGTCCCCAACAACATACTGCCGTGGCACCAGTTTGAAAAATCTGATGTGTTCCATTCACGTCACCTTCTCTACATCTCTGTAACAAATTATTATTAAAAAGATTTTTATTCTATTTACTTTAGTGCTAATCGAAAAAAAAATAGCAGAAATAGAGTTATTACTTGCTTCCTTGTAAATGGAAGCGAAATAAGGGCGTACCATAGGTTAAAGTGATAGTCAAATGCTGGTTGCTATGTGACTGAAGTTCCTTTGTTTGTATGGACAGGAGTTGACAAATTCCTGTATGAGAAAAGTATAAATATTATAAAACTGAAATGATTAACAAAAAATATCTCAAAAAGTCAACTCCATGAAAAAAAATCCACAAAATTCATCTTCAGAGGCTATTCCCAGAAATTTCAAGAAATACATTTTATTTGTCACGTAAGTATCCTAACATTTTAATGAAAATCGTTACAGTCATTTTTGAGAAAGTTAAAATGTTCGAAAATGTTTCCATGTAAAGGGTAGTTGCGGGTGTTTGGAATTTCTTCAAGATCTTTGTGTCGTATCCTTGGAAGATACTGAACTTAAGCACCAAGTTTGGTTTTTAGCGAAGTTTTTGTTTTTGAGCTTTGGATATTTTTCTAATTTTTTTTAATTCAGGAGGTTTCAAAATGTACATTTCCGGTGAAACCTGGGTATCGAATGTTTGGTTGCAATACACTATCGTCTCTATACAGTATGTACATAGCAGTGTAGAGAATGTAAAAATGTGATGTGTTCCATTCATCTAACTTTCTCTAGCTGTTCCATGAAAGTACAAGCTATTCTTTTATCTACATGCATTATGATAATTGAGATAAACATTAACAGAAATAGTCTTATTACTTGCTTCCTTGTAAGTAGAAGCGAAATAAGGGAGTACCATAAGTTAAAGTGACAGTCAAATGTTTTAAAATCTGGTCGCTATGTAAAACAATTGAAGTTTTGTAAGAATAGTTTGTATGCAGAAGTAATGCGAATGGTATACATCAGAGTTTTGCTGTTTACAGACCAATAAGGTTACACACAAAAGAGAAAATTGATGTTTTAAGAACCTGTTCTAACAGCCCAGTCATCGTTGAAATAACTGAAAGCAGTTTTGCAGATTTTATTTGCTGTCACTATGAGAAATTAATAGGAAAATAAACGTTCCCTTGAACACTTTTAGAACTTGTCTGTGATGTAACAGGAAGATGCGAGGAACTAGTACATCAACTTGCTGTCTGAAAGCGTACACATTTCATCGACTTTGACAATTATAGAACGAGGAAAACAATAACATTTAAAATAACAATACCCACAGTCAGGATCTACTTAGTGCTATTAACATACAGACATAGATCTAATAAAAGTCTCTTAACTCCTATTTTAAAATTATTAATATCCAAGCTTTTACTTTACTCATACTATGCACATAGTATTGATAAAGTATTGTATTGCGTCCAAAAATTCAATACCGAGATTTAGCTGGAAATAGACGTTTAAGGGTCCCCTGTATCCAAAAAAATCTTATGTGTTCCATTCACATGACTTTCTCTACGTCTCTGCAACAAATTGTTGTTAAAAAGCTTATGCTTCTATTTACTTCATTCTGAACGAGAAAAAAATAGCAGAATTATTACTTGCTTCTTTGTAAGTAGAAGTGAAATAAGGGAGTATCATAGGTTAAAGTGATAGTAATATTGTTGATAGTCAACAGTGACAGTCAAAATGATAGTTACTGAAGTTCCTTTGTTTGAATGGACAGGAGTGTACAAATTCCTGTATGAGAAAAGTATACGTTTTTTAAAGTTGAAACCAAAAACAAGCAATATCTCAAAAACGATCAACTCCACCAAAAAAGTGTAGATAACATAAATTGTGTGTTTTAACGTGCTCTACATTTTTGTGTGGTAAGTTTTTGTCCATCTCTTACAGTTTAGTAGTTATGCAACATTCTATAAAATTCATCCAGAATATTTGGGTGCATTACAATACCTTCTCCATACACTATGTACATAGTACGTGTAGAGAAAGTAAAAAATGAAGATCGGAAAGCGCTGCTGTGTGAGTGTGACGTCATGGTATGATATTTTACGCGAAATGAAGTGCTCACAGATACATTAAGATGCCAGTGGGCCGAGCAGCACGGAAGCAGTTATCTTCCGCTGTATTGTGACCGTGGAGCCTGACTGCATGCTAACAGCGTCCGCCCAAGGCAACGTGAACCCCCAGCGGATGTGCTCCTACCGGCATTCCACAAATATTCCAGTCAATCGGAAATACCACCTTAACTATCCCAACATTTCACACCAAATACACATTTTTGGATCTTTTGAATACAAAAAATCTGATGTGTTCCATTCACATGCCTTTCTGTAAATCTCTGCAACAAATATTATTAAAAAGCTTATGCTTCTATTTATTTCATGCTAATCGAGGAAAGATTAGCAGAAATAATCTTATTAATTGCTTCCTTGTAAGTAGAAGCGAAATAAGAGAGTACCATAGGTTAAAGTGATAGTCAAAAGCTGGTTGTTATATGACTGAAGTTCCTTTGTTTGTATGGACAGGAGTTGACAAATCCCTGTATGAGAAAAGTAAGTTTTTCAAAGGTGAAACCAAAAACAAGGAATATCTAAGAAAGACCAACTCCACGAAAAAAAATTATATAACATAAATTGTGTGTTTTAACGTGCTCTACATTTTTTGTGTGGTAAGTCCATCTCTTACGATTTAGCAGTTATGCAAAATTCATCCAGAAAAAGTAGTCTTCACAGGCTATTCCTTGAAAATTCAAGATGTATATTTTATTTGTCAGGTAAATATCTTTAATATACGATATTTTAAACAAAATCGTTAGAGCCATTTTTAATAAAATCAAAAATTTCGAAAAACACTTACATGTAAAGGGTAGTTGGGGGTGGGGAGATTTTTTTTTTTGAAAATTTTCGTGTCGC
Source organism: Hymenopus coronatus (assembly GCA_030762935.1). NCBI lineage: Eukaryota > Metazoa > Arthropoda > Insecta > Mantodea > Hymenopodidae > Hymenopus > Hymenopus coronatus. The sequence continues at coordinate 149,846,102 of CM060895.1, forward strand.
ATCCTTGGAAGATACGAAACTTAATTGCCAAGTTTGGTAATCAACGGTCTTTTTGTTTTTGAGCTATGCTGTCCACAAACACACACGCACAGACACACACACACACACACACACACACACGGACCTTTTTGTATTCAGGGGGGTCCTAAATCATTTATTTCCGATGAAATCTCGGTATCGAATTTTTGGGTGGAATACAATACTTCCTCTTTACATATGTACATAGTTCGAGTAGAGAAAGCAAAAAGTATATGACAAAAATTGTGTTTTAATGAGATCTATATTTTTTGTGCAGTAAGTTTTTGTGTATTTCTAACGGTTTGCCATTTATATAAAATCATCCAGAATGACATAAAGTATTTTAATCAAAATCTTTAGAGCAATTTTTGACAAAATGAAAGTTTTCGATAAATGTTCCATATAAACGGTAGTTGGGGTTGTGGGGATTCTCCTCAAAATCTTCCTGTCGCATCCTTGGAAGATACTGAACTTAAATATCAAGTTTGGTATTTAACAGACTTTTCGTTATTGAGTTATGCTGTCCACAGACACACACACATGAACATTTTATAAAACTGCCTTTTTTTAATTTCAGGGGTCTCAAAACACGTATTTCCAGTAATCTCGGTATCGAATTTTTAGGTGCAACACAATACGTCCTTTATACACTTGTACATAGCACATGGCTCATAGATAGAGAAGGTATTACACTACACCCAAAAATTCGATATCGAAATTTCACTGGAAATACACGTTTTAGGATCCTGGGTATCAACAAACAAAAACCATTTTTAGAAAAAGAATCTGTGTCTGTGTATCTGTGAACACGATAACTCAAAATTGGTATTTAAGTTTAATATCCTAAAAGGATGCAACACGAACATATTGAGAACCCCCCCCCCCACCCTAAAGTACCAATTACATGGGAACTTTTTCGAAAATGATTTTTTTAAAAAATTGTTGTAAAGATTTTGATTAAAATACCTTATAATAAAGATATTTACATGAGAAATAAAGAGTATATTTTGAAATTTCTGGAAATTGTCTCTAAGGACCTCTTTATTCTGGATTAAGGTTGCCGATTTTACATTCCAGGGGACCCTAAAACATATATTTCCGGTGAAATCTCGGTATCGAACTTTTTGGTGGAGTGCAATACCTTGTCTATACACTATGTACATAGTACGTGTAGAGAAAGTAAAAATGTACAAAAGTGTGGACGTTTTGAGAATGTATTGCCCATGTTCCCTAAAGACAGAACACTGTATTATATAAAAGACTGTGTACGATGTAATGCTGGGTTTTAATCAAGTTTTCGGTGAATCCCCGGATTCTTTGAGATGCCGTGTTAAGGCACGTAAATTAGATTAGTTGTGGATAATTTCGAGCTTGATTTGTGTATACTGTGAGGGGAATAGGCAGCTCAAACAACACTACCAGCTGCAGAGGCCTTTTAAGGGTAATAACCTTGTTCAGGTCGTTTCGAAGCCAACCGTTTGTTGTATTATAGAGAGAAATGCCAGCGATGAATACTGACAATCAGACCGTGTCTTATAACAATGTGTTCCATTCACACTCATTTCTCTACCTGTGCCACAAACAATTCTTACAAAAGATTGCTTCATGCTAACCGAGGTAAACAGCAGAAACGGTCTTATTACCTTGTTTCTTGTAAGTAGAAGGGAAATAAGTGAACACACAAGGATAAACCGACAGTCAAATGTTTTAAAATGTGGTTGCTATGGAATTGAAATTCGTTTTATTTGCATGGCCAGGAGTTGACAAATTTAATTATTTTAAAGGAATATCTCAGAAACGAGCAGTTCTAAAAAAAATCTGATGTGTTCCATTCACATGCCTTTCTCTACAACTCTGCAATAAATTATTGTTAAAAAGCTTATGCTTCTATTTACTTCCTGCTAATCGAAGAAAAAATTAGCAGAAATAGTCTTATTACTTGCTGCCTTGTAAGTAGAAGCGAAATAAGGGAGTAGAATAGGTTAAAGTGATAGTCAAAAGCTGGTTGCTATGTGCCTGAAGTTTCTTTGTTTGAATGGACACGAGTTCACAAAGTCCTGTATGAGAAAAGTATGTTTTTTTACAGCTGAAACCAAAAACAAGGAATATCTCAAAAACAATCAACTCCACGAAAAAAATGTGTATAACATAAATTGTGTGTTTTAAAGTGCTCTACATTTGTTATGTGGTAAGTTTTTGTCCATCTCTTACGGTTTAGCAGTTATGCAAAATTCCGTAAAATTGACCAAGAATAAAGTAGTCTTCAGAGGCTATTCCCAGAAAATTCAAAATATACATTTTATTTGTCAGGTAAATATCATTATTGTACGATATTTTACTCAAAATTGTTAGAGCCATTTTTTAGAAAATGAACATTTCCAAAAAAAGTTCCATGTAAAGGGTAGTTTGGGGGGGGATTTTTCTCAAAATATTCGTGTCGCATCCCTGGAAGATACGAAACTTAAATGCCAAGTTTGGTATGTTACCGACTTTTCGTTTTTGAGCTACCGTGTTCACAGACACACTGACACATGGACACACACAGACTTTTTTCTAAAAATACTTTTTTTTGGATACAGGGGACCCTAAAACATATTTCCGGTGAAATCTCGGTATCGAATTTTTTGGTGGAGTGCAATACTTTCTCTATACACTATGTACATAGTGCGTAAAGAGAAAGTAAAAATATCTGTTCCATTCATATAACTTTCTCTGACTTTTCCAAATACAAACTATTATTACAAAATCTCATTCTCTTTGTGCTAATCAAGATAAACTTCCGAAAAAACTGAAATGGAAATGCGGTTTTATTTATGGACATCCTTTATCTACTGTGGTTTTCAGCGTCCCACTTTAACTGGGCGTGAAAGACCGCTTAATTTTGCTCAGAGGCCTCTCTACAAGGCTTGAGGTTCTTTTATGTGCTGTAAATCTACGACACTGGACCAACGGCTTTACTTCCGTTCCGAAGGAAGTCATGCTAAGAATTTTTAAGCCCGAACAAATCCGTCGTCCTCCGCCGGGTTTGAACCCGTGACCTTGGGTACATGAAGTTAACATGGTAACCATTACACCATGCAGGACGACGTCGAAGAAACGGTTTTATTAATTAGTTCATTGTACTTAGAGGGGAAATAATGGAATACACTAGGCTAAAACTAAGGTCAAATCTTTTAAAATCTGGTTACTATGTGAAACAATGGAAATTCGGTTCTCTGTTGCTTTAAGGGGAGTAGAACAAAAGAGATGAAATGAATCTTGACTTTCCCCTTGATAAAAGGTTAAGTACGGATCTCCCAGTCTCTGGCCGGTTGCTCTACCACTGAGCTACCACGGCAACATGCCGGCACGACATTACATTTCTCAACTGACTCGCATGTTTCTCGGCAAACCACAAGGTGATCTCAAATTAAATCAATACTAATTGACCATACTGGGTCTTAAAGTATTTACAACATTGTAAGTCGACATTGGGGTTGTCATCTCCAAATAATTTTGAGATCACCTTGTGGTTTACCGGGAAACATGTCAGTTAGTAGAGAAATTTAATGCCGTGCCGGCATGTTGCCATGGTAACTGAGAGGTAGAGATACCAGCTGGAGATGTTGGCGTAGCTCAAAAACTAAAAGACCGTCAAATACCAAACTTGGTATTTAAGTATATATCTTTCAAGGATTCGACACGAAGAGTTTAGAATATCCCCCTACCCCAAACTACGCTTAACTTGGAGCAATTTCTGAAAATTTTGTTTTTCTCAAAAATTGCCCTAACCGTATTGTAAAGTTATTCACAACGCAAATAAAATATATATTTTGAATTTTCTGAGAATAGCCTCTGAAGAGTACTTTATACTGGTTATTTTTGTGGAGAATTTTGGAATACGGTTAAATTGTAAGAGAAAGACAAAAACTTACTACACAAAAAATGTAGATCTTGTTAAAACAACAATTTATATCATATGTGTTTTTGGTGCAGAGATGATCTTTACCAAGATATTTGTTGTTATAGATTTTAATTTACTTTTCTCAGACGGAAGTGTCCGTTTTTCTTTTGTTGTATTCCTGGCCAAGCAAAGAGGAGATTTTTTTTATTTAGCTTAACGTCCTTTAATCTGATTGGTCATATCGGACGACGAATGAAATTGGTGAAATGATGCTCAAATGATCTCGGGGTCCAAGGAGCTTAAAGTTACGCGACATTCGTCTTCTCAGGATAAGAGAAAACCCCGATAAAAACCTTATCCGGGTAACTCACCCTATGCGAGCTTCGAACTCACGACCTGTTGAACGTGAGGCAGACACACTACCCCAGCGCCAATCGAATAACCGAGATTAGATAATTCCAACCAATCGCGGTCATCTAACTGGAGCGATATTGTCGAAACTTCTTAACGCAGCTGATGTTCATTTCTTTGAAATCTTGTCGCACTTGACGTTCGTTTGTTTAATCTCTTGTCTTGGTTATTTGTAACAAGGTGACAGCCAACCTTCACTGTTAATAATTGCCAGTTCCACGATTGTACTTTAAATTAATCCAGTTAGAATGCTTATTTAAAGTTTTATTTAGTTCATAATGTATTTGGTCAAAAAAGGAGTGAACATAATCATTGTTTATATTTCTTATGTATGAGATGAGTGCAATAACCTCAAATAAAATAATTTGCTTCCTTTAAAAGCGGAAATAAAATAATTGTTCCCTGTTTCCATTGTTGCTATCGATAGTCGTACATTAGGGTAGACACGGTCGGTTATGTAATTCAGGAGGCAGTGAAGAAAGAAAAAAGAAACCATTGGGTAAATAAACATGATCGAATTCGACATCTACTATTTGAGAACTAATGCAAGTATTACAATGATAAAATCTCCCTTCCTATATTTTATAAATTATTAATAGTCTATTTCGCTGAATAGTCTTATCAAATACAACTCGTGTTTTCATGTTAGATGTCGCTTCGCTCCGGTCGTGAATTATCGACAACATGAAAACACTCGTGGTATTTGCTTATGACAATCGCATAACGATAGCTTTAAAAACATTTGACTATCACTTTAGCATAGCGCATTCCTTTAGTTCCCTTCTACTTATAAGGAACTAAGAAATAAGAACATTCTGTTAATGATTATCTCGATTAGTATTGTGTAGAAAGAAGAATAATCTTTTGTAAGAAGTTTGTTTGTTGAACAGTTAGAGAAGGTCAAGCCAGTATTTTTACATCTCAATAATGATGTCGGATTGTCAATTTTTCCAAAGGTTGATGCCTAGTCACTTTTTAGCCACGTAATTGTTGGAAAGTTCTCGAAACAGGAATCGTTTATTTTAGTGTACTCGTAAGGAAGAATCTACGGGGGGTAGAGACAGAATAAAGGAAATGATAAAGGCTCGTGTAAGAGTGACTAAGAGCGTGTTACTTGGTGGGGTTATAAAGGAAACACGGCCTCAAGTTCCGGTAGTCGTGTATGGCAAGCAAACAGCCGAGCATCGCAGCACAGGTATGTTCCATCGCTTTGTGCGTGTGTTTTTACTCTCTTTTTAGAAATACTTAATATGTAAGTTAACCATTCTGAGCACATATTTGGTAATGTAAGCTAAATTTACAATTCATTTATTAGTTGCCATGCCAACAAACACTCAAAGAGTTTGAGAGGTCATTAATACTTACAGTACAATTAGGAAATAACGTAACACTCAAGACATGTGCTACTTCAAGTAAAGAATCTATTGCAACATTCATTAACAAAAGAGTGTATAAGAAGGCTTTGTTCCTATAATTTAGATGTAGCCTTTCATTTGTTCACATCGAAAATTCATGTTTACTTTCTCTACACATAATATGTACATAGTGTATAGAGAAGATATTGCACTCCACCCACAATTTTGATACCCAGATTTCTTCGGAAATACTGTTTTAGGGTCCCCTGTATCCAAAAAAAGCAATTTTGGAAAAAGGTCCGTGTGTGTCCGTGTTCCTGTGATCATAACTTAAAAACTAAAAGTCGGTAAAATACCAAACTAGGTGTACCTATAAGTTTGGTATCTTACAAGGATGCGACACGAAGGTTTTGAGGAAAAATCCCTTCACCTTAAACTACCCTTTACATGGAACAAATTTCGAAAATTTTGATTTTCTCAAAAATGGCTCTAACGATTTTGATTAAAATAGCAGATATTAAAGACATTTACTTGACAAATAAAATGTATATCTTGAATTTTCTGGGAGCAGCCTCTGAAGACTACTTTATTCTGGATGAATTTTACGGAATTTTGTGTAACTGCTAAACCGTAAGAGATGGACAAAAACTTAACCCACAAAATATGTTGAGCACGTCAAAACACACACATTTTTTTTTTTTTTCTTTAACGCTATTTAACCTGGTTGGCCATATCGGACGATGAATGAAATTGGTGAAATGATGCTCAAATAATCTCGGGGTCCATGGAGCATTTTCAACATTCGTCTTCTCAGAATAAGGGAAAACCCAGAAAAAAACCTTAAGCGAGATTCGAACTCATGATCTTTTGAATGTGAGGCAGACACGCTACCACCACACTACCCAGGCGGGCTCAATTTATATTATATACATTTTTTTCTTGGAATTGATCGTTTTTGAGATGGTCATTGTTATTTGTTTCAGCTTTGAAGAACTTACATCTTTCTCATATAGGAATTTGTCAACTCCTGTCCGTATAAACAAAGTAACTTCAACCAGCTTTTGACTATCACTTTAACCTATGCTATTCCCTTATTTCGCTTCTACTTAAAAGGAAGCAAGTAATAAGACTATTTCTGCTAATTTTTTCTCGATTAGCTTGAAGTAAATAGAAGCATAATCTTTTTAACAACAATTTGTAGCAAATATGTAGAGAAAGTCATGTGAATGGAACACATCAGATTTTTCTTGTTTCTAGGGTACATGAAATGTATACATGAAGTCTGTAGGATAAAATAAAATAATATACTTTACTAAATAGGACAAAAAATAGAATCGAAGATCAATTGTTTCACATAGCGATCAGCTTTTAAAATATTTAATTTACTTACAAGGAAACAAGTAATAATATAATTTCTGTTAATGTTTAGCTTCATCAGTATGATGTAGAAAAAATTAACTTAGACAAAGGATGTTTGTGGAACGGGTAGAGAAAGTCATGTGAATGGAACACGTCTGATTTTTGTTTTGGCTTCAAGGGGTCGCAAACATGTACGAAAGTGACAGATGATTTGACATAACTAAACAATAAGGAAAGTTGTAAACACAAAACTTTATTTACAAAATTACAGTACTATTTCTCTATGTAATCTCCATTCTGTCAACACATGTATTGTCTGTCACGTGGTACCAGGTTTTCAATGTCCGTGTTATATTTTTCCACCGCCAAAGAGCTTATTCGAGTTTTTGAATGCACAAATGTTCGGCCAATCAAATTTTACAGCCAAATAACGCAAGCGTATGGAGATAATGCAATGAACGAGTCTTGAGTGAGGAAAAGACACATAATTTACAGGTAATCAAGGAAGAGTCAGCGTGTGCGATAAAGACCGGTGTGGAAGTTCATCAATCCTTATGGAGCAGTTGAAAGAAGAATTCAGAAAAATCGCTGTTTCACTGTACATGACTTTTTGGGTAGAAACATTTTCCCAGACCTCAAAGTGGCTCAGATCTTTAGCGGTGGAAGAGAAAAACCGGTACCACGTGACAATAAATACCTTGATATCAATGGCGATTGCGTTGAAAATTTGAGTAAAGTACTTTGTAAATAAATTTTGTGTTGATGACTTTCGTTATTATTTAGTTATACCAAATTGTGTGTCACTTTCTCGAAGACCCTCGTATTTCCGCTACAGTGTTGCATTTTGGGGTGGAATACAATACTTCCCCTGCTTACTACACGTAGAAGAGAAAAGAAACATTAATAAACAGTACTTAACCCAGAGAAAGTCAAAACCACAGGAAATTTGCGGACGCGGAGAGTTCGTTGAAGGTCAGAATTTCCGTTGATATTCCGGTTTTAGGATACGTTCGTTTATCGTAACCACAAGTAACCACAAAGGTCGATTTCTAAGTGTGTTGTTTGTGGTTATACTCGCAATCTTTATAGTGCTTACATAACAATAACGTTATTATATTTGAAAACACAGCATCTGAATATTTTTACTTTCTCTAGCCCCTATATACAATGTACAAACTGAGAAGGTATTGTATTTCACCCAAACATTTGATTGCAAAATTTCACCAGAAATATGTTTTGAGGTCCCATGAGTCCGAAAAAAACATTTTTAGAAAAAGGTCCGTGGGCGACATGGCTCAAAATCGAGGAGTCAAAGTTGGTACTTAAGTTTCAGCATCTTAGAAGGATGCGACACGAAGATTTTCAAGAAAACCCCCCACCCCTAACTTTATTTTATATTAGGTTATATACGGAAAATATTAATTTTTAATAAAATGCTATATATAGCAGATAAAGTGAAAATACTATGATGCTGTATTTTCTTATACAACAATCTGATATATTCCATTCACGTACTTTCTCTGCATATCTGTAACAAATTATTGTTAAAAAGCTTATTCTTCTATCTGCATCATGCTAATCGAGATGAACATTAGCAGAAATTGTTCCTTGTAAGAAGAAGGGAAATACATTAGGATAAACCGACATTCAGATGTTTTAAAATGTGGTTGCTATGAGACTGAAATTACGTGGCTAGAAGTGGACAAGTTCCTGTATGATAAACTTGAAAACAATAACAAAGAATCACTCCAAAACGGTCAACTAAAAAAACAAACAAAAAAAAAACAAACAAAAAAAACATAAATTGTGTGATTTAACATCTACACTTTTTGTGCAGTACGTTTTGGTCTATTTCTACGCTTTACAAAATTCAGAATAAAGTAGTCTTGAGAGGCTATTCCCAGAAAATTCAAGATATACGTTTTATTTGCCATGTAAATATCTTAAATGTAGTGGGATTTAAAGGTTAGATTCATTTTTAAGAAAACAAAAATTTTCGAATTAGGTGGGGGTGATGCGATTTTCTCGAAAATCTCCGTGTCGCACCCTCGGAAGACAGTGAACTTAAATATCAAATTTAGTATTTTACCGACTTTGAGTTATCGTGTTCACAGACACACGGACCTTTTTCTAAAAGATTTTCAGGCGGTCCCAAAAGATGTATTACCGTTGAAATCTCGGTATCTGGAAAGTAAAAATGTACATTTCGTTAAAACACACGATATGTGCTAAACATTCTTGTTGCGCATCTAACCATTTCTTGTTGTTTTTAGTTTTAAAATACATTTTCTCTAAAACAGGAAGTCGTCATCCTGTTTTATTTTGTTGTTTCAATGTCAGTCGCTTTGCAATAGCTTTTGACTATCACTTATAGTACCCCCTTATTTCGCTTCTACTTACAAGAAAGTATTTCTGCTCATCCCCCCCGCAGTGGTGTGGGTGTAGCGTGTCTTCTATCTAATATTCAAGAAGTCACCAGTTCGAACCCCTGTTAGGGTGAGCAAAAAGGAGAAAATTTTTCGCGGGTTTCCCTCATCCTGTGAAGACGAATGTCGAGTAACTTTAAGCTCCATGGACTTCGAGATCATTTGAGCATCAGTTCACCAATTTCATTTATCGTCCGATATGAGAAAACAGGTTAAAGGACGTTAAGCTAAATAAATAAATAAATAAATAAATAATAATAATAATAATAATAATAATAATAAACTTTTAAAATCTGATCGCTAAGTGACACAATTGAGTTTTGGCTCGGTTTGCATGTTCCCCTTTGAGAAAACTTGGGTGGTTTAACAGGGAATTGAAACCAATAACTAGGAATATCTCGAAAACGCTAACTCTACAGAAAATAAATAAATAAAATGATGTTTCATTCACACAGCTTTCTGTACAACTCTGCAATAAATTATTGTTAAAAAGCTTATTCTTCTATTTACTTCATGCTAATCGAGAAAAATTAGCAGAAATAGTCTTATTGCTTGCTTCCTTGTAAGTAGAAGCGAAATAAGAGAGTAGCATAGGTTAAAGTGATAGTCAAAAGCTGGTTGCTATGTGACTGAAATTCCTTTGTTTATATGGACACGAGTTGACAAATTTCTGTATGAGAAAAGTATGTTTTTCAAAGTTGAAGCTAAAAACAAAGAATAACTGAAAAACGATCAACTCCACGAAAAAATATAACATAAATTGTGTGTTTTAACTTGCCCTACATTTTTTGAGTGATAAGTTTTTGTCCTTCTATTATAGTTTAGCAGTTATGCAAAATTCTGTAAAATTCATTCAGAAAAAAAAAAACAAGTCTTCAGAGGCTATTGACAGAAAATTCGAGATATACATTTTATTTGTCACTTAAATATCTATAATATACATATTTTAATCAAAATCGTTAGAGCCATTTTTGAGAAAATAAAAATGTTCGAAAAAAGTTCCATATAAAGGGTAATTTGGTGTGGAGGGATTTTTCTCAAAATCCTCGTGTCGCATCTCTGGAAGATACTGAACTTAAATACCAAGTTTGGTAGTTCACCGACTTTTCGTTTTTGAGTTACCGTGTTCGCACTCACACGGACCTTTTTCTGAAACTGGTAAAACCCCAAAACACACACACACACACACACACATATATATGGTATGGAATTTTTGGGTGCAATACAATACCTTCTCTATACACTATGTAGATAGTACGTGTAGAGAAAGTAAAACCACGTGTTAAATATTGTGGATTGCCCTAATTTTACAAATTCATAACTCTAGTAGTATATAAATGTTATTTTGAACACTTTGCAGGATGGACTTGTGGACGTGTGTGTTGGTGGTTTTGACCACAAGGAGTTGTTGTTGTGGCTTCACGTTTCCCAACATTTCTGAGCCACAGTATGTTGCATACGCTGCAGCAGCGCTGGATCAGCCCGACTTCAGCAACATTCGCTTCCAGAATGATGACGACAGTGCCTCGGATGCTCCAGCTAATGATACATGGGCAAGTCAGATCGACAGGTGAGTTTGTTGTAAAACTTGGCCGCTAGGCGCAAGACTCGTGTAACCTGCGTGCGCGTCCTACATCCGTTCTGTCGTCACATGTGCGCCAGTCTTAGCTCGCTTCACACTGGTGATTGTGGTGAACACTCCTGGATCACTCGTGTCTGACACTGCAGATTTTCCAACTGATAAGCTACTGAAATGGACCTTTTTTCGGACCATAAGGTCTTAACATGACATTAAGACGACCCTTAATTTTGTTATGAAAATATTGAAATAAAAGTATTTTCTAAATTTTCTCTTCTTGTAAGGGGAGTAATGACAAACTGTCATTCAAAAACTAAACAAGCTATTGGCCTGTAAATATGGATACAAGCTAGTCTAGAGTTAAATTTTACGATGCTACCGTCTAACTGACCTAGTGGTGCCATATCTGTATGAGGCTCGGGACTTATCAGCCGATCCTCGCACATACTGGCCATTTCACCTGATCCGGGACCGTCTCACCAGGCAACCGATTCCACCAGCAAGGCGAGGACCTCACTATTCTGCTCAACCTCGCACCTTTGACCCAGAATAGCGGACGGAACTAGGCTCACACATCTTTCCGATTCGTCATTTGGAGTGCCAAGGGCGTGAGGGATCAGAGAGATAAGCTTCAGGACTGCTGCCCAATATGCTCTGGACCTCATAAGTTACGGAAACACGTTTGCCTTCTACCATACGTTTCCACCTACCTGGCTATGTTTGCACCGCAATGACCGGATACCCAGCCCTGGTAGTGGCACAGCGGTGTTTGTGAGGCAAAACGTGGTCAACAAACCCATCCCTACTCCCCCCTACAAGCTCTTGAGGTAACGGCAGTGTGTGTTGAACTCGGAGGGACGGAGGTTGTAATAGGCTCTGTGTATCATATTCTGTTAATATTTGTTGACTACTAGTCCCTCTTCATCCTTAGTGATACATGTCGAGGTCTTTAATGCCAAACACTAGCGTTGGCATTCAGGGATCTCAGAGGCAATGCAATCATTCACAAGATAGATAGGGATCCCTAGCTAAGAGTACTGGGCCCCTGACGCCCCACCACCATCCGCATGGTCGAGGACTAACAACACCTAGAGTCACCACGAGTCTAACAGATCTCGCACGCACGGTTAGTCATTCATCATCCTGATGATGGGAGATAGGCAGGCTCTACATCACTTCACCTGGCTTGAGACCCGAGAACGTCTAGAGTATGTACATCACCAGGAAAGCTTCAGCATATAAATCAAATTTTGTGTCATTCATACATTTAATGGAAATTCTTTCTTCAAAGTTTGTTCGGGCTTCTCAGGTAGCTAGCCCACACTACAATCCCTGGTGAAAGAATAAACTTTTCAACAATAGTTTGTCGAAGAATGGATAAGATGCTTTTTATCTTCCTCTGAGTATATTAATAGTGCTGTGTACAGACAGAAAGTTAAGATATATTATCAGTAGAACTCGGTCTGGGGACACGAATTGCAGAATTGAGGTTCGGAGCACACAGAGTGTAACTATGATGTGGAGGTGTAGCCGTGGTCTCTACAGTCTATGAAACGTGTTGCACTATCTAGCATTGCTTACTGCTTGATCTCGTTCAGTTCCTGCTACTAGATATACCAGTTAGTACTGAAAGAGAGCGCAGATTGAAAGATGTCGAGGATACGAAATGGGAGGCGTTTGATACTGAACGAACTTGTGGTTGATTCAAACGTATTTTGGGTGACAGAAGGAGAGCATTTTTTTTTCAATACAATAAAGATGTATCTTGTAATTCACTGTAATGAATTTTGAATGAGTTCTGTTGATTAATGTTCATTGTCTCTTTAAAACTCTGCACATTATTATCCTGATTTTTACTTCCTCTACACGTACTATGTACATAGTGTATAGATAAGGTATTCCACTCCACCCAAAAATTCGATACCGAGATTCCACCGGAAATATATGTTTTAGGTCCCCCTGTTTCCAAAAACAAAATTTTCAGAAAAAGGTCCGTGTGTGTCCGTGTGACTGTGAACACGATAACTCAAAAACGAAAAGTCGGTAAAATACCAAACTTGGTATATAAGTTTAATATTTTCCAGGGATGCGATACGAAGATTTTGAAAAATATCCCCCCACCCCAACTATCCTTTACATGGAATGATTCTCTCCAAAATGGCTCTAACGATTTTGATTAAAATATCATATATTAAAGACACTTGCCTGTCAATATTTTGAATTTTCTGGGAATAGCCTCTGCAGACTACTTTATTCTAGATACATTTTATGGAATTTTGCATAACTGCTAAGCCGTAAGAGACTGACAAAAACTTACCATATATATATATATATATATATATATATATATATATACATTTTTTAGATATTTCTTGTTTTTGGTTTCACCTTTAAAAAACTTATACTTTTCTCATACAGGAATGTTTCAACTCGTGTCCATACAAACAAAGGAACTTCAGTCACATAGCCACCAGTTTTTTACTATCATTTTAACCTATGGCACTCCCTTATTTCCCTTCTACTTACAAGGAAGCACACATAAATTACAAATATTATGAAATACTTTTTTTATTGTGTTACTTTATGAATCAGAACGATGTATATAATGTCAATACATGCAATGAGCTACTTTTGGAACAGACTATATCTCAATGTGTGCATGTTTACACCCTCCTCGTTATACCGCTGTGCGCGCTTCGGAACCCAAAACCGAGCTCCAATTATCAGGTCATAAGAATAAGACAGCTATGTTTGCTTGCAGGTTAATATCCCATGGTGTGATGCAACTGGCGTTTGAGCTAGACCATGTGATGGGCCCCTCAGGGAAGTCACTGCTAGCTGAGAGGAACATTGTATTCTCACCGACCAGCATCGCCTCAGCCTTGGCTCTGGTCCTGCTCGGATCGTCCAGTAAAACTCGTCAGGAGGTTGCTAATGTTCTCGGTCTAACTGCTGCAATTGGTGGAGGCGCCGGCAGCACCGACGTACTGCATCAGCACTTTGGTCGGCTGCTGGACATACTACAGGTTTGCCAACTATAATACTACACATCAATTTATGTCACTTTGATTCGCATCCATCCTTTCTCTACCATGTGTAGTGAAGTCCATAAAAAATAGCCCATTTCACTCAGATCCCATTACTTTTCGCTGTAAGATTTCAGTATTCGTATATACATATAAGGAATTTTAAGGCCAGCATATAGCGTCCACTTATTAAAATTTGGCAATCGCTATTTTCTTTATATCTATAACGAAATTTGTATTGAAGCTGGATAGGTAAAGTCAGACTGAAAAAAAACAAAAAAAAAAAAACTGATGTGTTCCATTCACATGACTTTCTTTACATCTCTGTAACAAATTATTGTTAATAAGCTTATGTTTCTATTTACTTCATGCTAATCGAGAAAAAAAAAGTTAAAGTGATAGTCAAAAGCTGGTTGCTATGTGACTGAAGTTCCTTTATTTGTGTGAATAGGAGTTGACAAAGCCCTGTATGAGAAAAGTAAAGTTATTTTAAAGCTGAAACCAAAAACAAGGAATATCTAAAAAGCGATCAACTCCACGAAACAAATGAATGTAACATAAATTGTTTGTTTTAACGTGTTCTGCATTTTCTGTGTGGTAATTTTTTCTCCATCTCTTACGGTTTATCAATTATGCAAAATTCCGTAAAATGCATCCAGAATAAAGAGGTCTTCAGAGGCTATTCCCAGAAAATTCAAGATATACATTTTATTTGTCAGGTAAAAATCTTTAATATACGAAACTTAAATCAAAATCATAGGAGCCATTTTTGAGAAGATTAAGATTTTCGAAAAATATTCCATGTAAAGGGTATTTGGGGTGGGGGAATTTTCTCAAAATCTTCGTGTCGCATCTCTGGAAGATACTAAACTTAAATACCAAGTTTGGTATTTTACCTACTTTTCGTTTTTGAGTTATGTTCACAGACACACGGACACACACACACGGACCTTTTTGTGAAAATGCTATTTTTTGGGTACAGGGGACCCTAAAACATATATTTCCGGTGAAATCTCGGTATCGAATTTTTGGGTGGAGTGCAATACCTTCTCTATACACGATGTGCATAGTAAAAATCAATGCCACGGATCTGCCGATCTCTAGCCGTTTACTCTGCCACTGAGCTACCATGACAACATGCCGGCATAGCATCGAATTTCTCAATTGACCCGCAAGTTTCCTGGTAAACCACAAGGTGATCTCAAATTATTTTGAGATGACAACCCCAATGGCGACTTACAATGTTGTAAGTACTTTAAGTCCCAGGATTCATAGTATAGCCAAGTATTATGGTCAGTTGGTATTGGATTAATTGTTTTTATCACACAAGCCGCGTGTAGGACAGGAGGTGGATGGGTAGAGTCAGACTGTCTTGAAGCTCTTTCTGTAAAGGTTTATTTGATTAAAATGAAGCAGATGAAATTAAATTTGGTGTGGTACATTCACATGGTTAGCGCAGGTGCTTGCCAAACGAGGTTCGGTTCCCGGTACCGGCTGGGAGACCTGGACCGGGGTGCACTCAGCCTCAGCAGTGGAGGAGCTACTTGCTGGAGAAGTAGCGGCTCCAGGTCATTAGGACACTGACCACGTCTCACGTGTGTACCGGACCGAGATGGGGCACTCAGTGGCCGGTCAAGGTTTCTTCTGAGCTGTCCTGCTATGTAGTTGTTACATTCACATGACTTTATATATCCGTTTTTCTGCATTGTTATCTTAAAAATGTTATTTTTGGATCTATTTTAAAATTTGCAGAGGTACTTTTATTATATATTTCCTTGTAGATTCAACAGGTTTAAGTGAATACAGTAGGCTTAAGCTATAGACAACTCTTAAAAGTGCTGGTCGCTATGTGAGGGCATTGAAATTCGGTTTTCTTTGCTTGACCAGCTGGAAGAAAAACTAATAACTACTTCCCATATGAGGAATTACATATATGGTGAAATAACTCCAATAATAGGAAATAGTTAACTCCACAAAAAGGTATAAGCCACGAGATCTACATTTTTGTGGAGTAAGAGTTCCCCTACCTCTTAAGGTTTACCACAAGTTTAAGAGACTGCTTCTAGAAACGTTTCAGATTTACATTTTATTTATCATGAAACTATCTTAAACTTGTAGTACTTAATCAAACATTTTAGAGCCATAATTTCGAAAATTTATTCCAGCAGAGGTTAGTTTAGGGTGTGGAATTTTCTTGAAAATCTTGGTGGCACATTCTTGGAAGGTGCTGAATTTGAATAACAAATTTGGTATTTAATGGACTGTTGTTCACAGTGAATTTTTGGGTGGAATGCAATTCGTGTTTACGCACCGTCTCTACCTACTATGTACATAGTACGTTGTAGAGGAAGTATACTGTTTTGAATTTATGGGATCTCAAATGGGGTATTTCCGGGTGAAATCTTAATACTAACTTTTTGAGTGGAATATACCTATCTTCACAAACTTCTATGTACATGATAAAGTAAGAATCTTTCGTTAGAATAGTTTGTATACACACTAATACAGGCTGATTCAAAAATACTTTTGCAACGTTTGGGTAGGGATTCCTGCCTTCGAAACAAGAAAATATGTTCTTATAAACATGAGCTTTAAAACGCCTCGTTTTCGCGTTATCGAGTTATTAATGAGTCATCTTCCTGATCCAACCTGATAACTTTATTTATGCAGTCATTCATAGCAGACTCCGACCCATTTCACCCTGCAGAGTTGGCCATGTGTTGCCATGGCTACTTGTTAACATTTGTCGTTTATCAGATGTTATACACTAGAGCCGTTTTTTCTCAACCTCCGAAAGCCTATAAATAAAAGACAAGTTCATAGAAAATAATTATTTTATTACTAAAAGTTTGCTACACTTGTTACTTTTCAACATAATCACCGAAAAGATTGAGACATTTATCGTACCTGTGCACAAGCTTTGCAATACCTGCTTCAAAAAATGCTGTCGCCAATGATTTCAAATGAGCATTGACGTTGTTTTGAAGATCTTCGTTAGTTTGAAAGTGCTGCCCTGCTTCAGTTCAGGGAAAAGGTGAAAGTCGCTGGGTGCCAGGTCAGGACTGTACGGCGGATGAAAATGTCCCACTGAAATTGCTCAAGGAGCCGATGTGTTGTGCCAGCAGTGTATGGACGAGTGTTGTCATGAATCAACACAATTCCTGAAGTCAGAATTCCTCTTCGTTTTATTTTGAATGGCTCTCCGCAAATGTCGTAAAGTGCGAAGATCTTCAAAACAACGCCAGCGCTCATTTGAAATTATTGGCGGCAACATTTTTTGAGGCGTATATTGTAAAGCTTGTGCACAAGTACGATAAATGTCTCAATCTTTTCGGTGATTATGTTGAAAAGTAACCACAAGTGTACAAAACTTTTAGTAGTAAAATAATTTTTTCTTTGAACTTGTCTTTTATTTATAGCCTATCGGAGGTTGATAAAAAACGGTCCTCGTATATTCCCCCAGCACGCCTTACACGTGTTATCTACAGGGACTTCATTCAGAACACTCTCCCAGAAAATGTGACTCTGCAAATAAGAAGAACGTGTGGTTTATGCACGATGCTCTAGTACGTTTTAGACCTGCTGGCTGGTATCTAGGAGGACCAGTTCCATGGCTTGCACGTTCCCCCAACCTCAGTCCCTTCGATTTTTGTCTTTAAAACATTGGTTCATGCAGCAGACATTCCGGATGAAGAAACTCTTAATCTACGCGCTATGGAAGCCTGCGGAATCATATAACATGGACTGGAAGTGTTTGACATTCCATGAGAACATGCGTGTCTATACGCAGGAGAAGGACTTTTGGATCATTTGCTATAAGTGATGTTTGTATGGAACACTTCCAATCAAGCTCAAGATGTCAAAAATAGAAATGTTTTGATTAATAGCACTTTGAACCTCAGTAAATCGAGAACGAAGGGCTTTGGGACGTGTATTTATACGACCATTTTTACTTTCTCTAGCCCCTTATGTACAATGTACATAGGGATAGAGAAATATTGTATTCCACCCAGAAATTCTATGTCGAGATTTCACCGGAAATACTGTTTTAGGATCCCCTGAATCCAAAAAAACCATTTTCAGGAATTGGTCCGTGTGTGTATGTGTGTGTGTGTGTGTGTGTGGACAGCATAGCTCAAAAACAAAAAGACCGTTTAATACCACACTTTGTGTTTAAATTTGGTATCTTCCAAGAATGCGACACGAAGATTTTCAAGAAAATCCCCCTACCCCTAACTACCCTTTACATGGAAAACTTTTCGAAAATTTTGCTTTTCTTAAAAATGGCTCAAACGATTTTGATTAAAATGCCACATATTAAAGTCATATATAATACCACAAATAAAATGTATATATTGAATTTTCTGGGAATGGCTTCTAAAGGCCGGTTTATTCTTGATGACTTTTGCTTAATTTGGTATAACTAGTAAACCGTAAGAGATAGACAAAAACTTACTTTACAAAAAATGTAGATCTTGTTAAAGTACACACATTATGTCCTATACATTTTTTCGTGGAGCTTACCGTTTTCGAAGTATTCCTTGTTATTAGTTTCAATTGTGAAATACTTAAACTTTTCTCAGAAGGAACTGTCCGTTTTTCTTTTGTTTTACTCCTGGCCAAGCAAAGAAGCTATTTGTAATGTCAATCACATAACGGAAGCTTTTAAAACATTTGACAATCACTTTAACATAGTGCATTCCTTTAGTTCCCTTCTACTTATAAGGAACTAAGTAATAAGAACATTTGAAAGAAGAATTATCTTTTGTAAGAAGTTTGTTTGTAAAGTAGCTAGAGAAAGTCATGTGAATGGAACACATCAGAATTTTTCTTGTTTTGATGTAAGGAACCTATTCCCAAAGTTTGTATAATATTTTTGAATCATGCTGTATATGAGAACAGAGATGGACATTTGAATGTGGCACATGATAATCTTGTTTTTATTTCTTTCTCTATCCCCAAATGTACGTAGGGATAGAGTATTGTAATGTATCCAAAAATTCCATGTCGAGTATTCACCGGAAATACATGTTTTGGGGTCTCCTGAGTCCGAAACAAGCATTTTTAAAAACCAGGTCTGTGTGTATGTGTCTGTCTGTCTGTGGACAGCATAGCCCCAAAACGAAAAGACCGTTAAATACCAAACCTGGTATTTAGGTTTAGTATCTTCCAAAGATGCGACACGATTTAAAAAAAAAAAAAATCCCCCACCACAAACTACCCTTTATGTGGAAAATTTTTCGAAAATTTTGATTTTCTTAAAAATGGCTCTAACTATTTTGATTAACATTTCTTATATTAAACCTATTTATATGCGAAATAAAATGTATATCTCGAATTTTCTGGGAATAGCCTCTGAAGACCTCTTTTCTCTGGATGAATTTTACGGAATTTTGCTTACTGCTAGACCGTAAGAGATAGACGAAAACTTAATACACAAACATGTAGATCTTGACAAAACACACAATCTATGTTCTTTACGTTTTTGTTGTGGAGGTAACCGTTTCTGAGATATTCCTTGTTATTGGTTTCAATTGGTTACACTTTTCTCAGACAGGAAGTGTCCGTTTTACGTTTGTTCTACTCCTGGCCAAGCAAAGAAGCGATTTGCAATGACAATCGCATAACGAGAACCTTTTAACATATTTGACTATCACTTTAGCGTAGTGGATTACCTTAGTTCCCTTCTACTTATCAGGAACTAATGACAAGAGCCTTCTGCTAGTGTTTATTTCGATTAGCATTGTGTACAAAGAAGAATAATCTTTTGTAGGAAGTTTGTAGAGCAGCTAGAGAAAGTCATGTGAGTGCTATTTTGCAGGTTGACCCAAGTGAGTCACTGGACACGTATACAGCTTTTGCTTCAGCGGTTTTTGTCCAAGAGAACTTCCCCATCAAGGAACACTTCAAGTCGATAGCACAAGACACTTACAGCAGTGAGATAGTCAGTTTGGATTTCGCCAGTGGAGGTCAGGAGGCCATGGAGACCGTTAACAAGTGAGTATATGCACATAACGAGGACAAATAAAAAAGTCTTTACTTTCTCTACACGTACTATGTACATAGTGTATAGAGAAAGTATTGTGTTGCACCCAAAAATTCCATACAGAGATCTCACCGGAAATACATGTTTTGGGTCTCCCTGAATCTAAAAAAGCATTTCTGGAAAAAGGTCTGTGTGTGTGCGCGTGTATCTGTGTCTGTGGACAGCATGACAAATAAAATGTATATCTTGAATTTTCTGGGAATAGCCTGTGACGACTACTTTATTCTGGGTGAATTTTATATTTTGTATAATTGCCAAACCATAGTAAGAGATTAACAAAACCTTACCACACAAAAATGTAGAGCACATTAAAACACACAGTTTATGTTATATATTTTTTTTCTTGGAGTTGATCGTTTTAAGATATTCTTTGTTTGTGGTTTCAGCTTATACTTTTCTCATACAGGAATTTGACAACTCCTGTCCATAGAAACAAAGGAACTTCAGTCACATAGCAACTAGCTTTTGACTATCATTTTAACCTATGCTACTCCCTTATTTCGCTTCTACTTACAAGGAAGCAAACTATTTCTGCTAATTTGTTCTCCATTAGCACGAAGTAAATAGCTTTTAACAATAATTTGTTACAGAGATGTAGAGAAAGTCATGTGAGTGGAACACATCAGATTTTTGCACACAGTCCCCGTGCCGGTTCAGACACCTGTCCCATCGCAGCACTAACTTTGCGACGCCGCTGCGGTACAAGTCGGCCGTCTCAATACGGAGCCATTGTTGTCGCAATGAATCGCTGTCCTACCAGCAATTTCTTCAGCAGACTGAAAAGATGGAAATCACTAGGGACAAGATCCGGGCTGTATGGTGGATGCTCTAGAAATTCCAGTGAAATTTCCTTGGCTGGCCGACGTTCTTGTTTACCTTCCTTTTACGTTGTTCTGATGTGAAGTTGTATTTTTGGGGCCTCTGGCCCTCCAGGCTCTTAAACTCAACAGCAGGTGGAGTGGTCAGTTCTCAGGTGGAATGGCTGACCGGGCAGGTACTTGTGAACGTCTCTAACGCCTTTACTATTACCAAGAAGTCTCGCCGGGAAACATCTTTTCTGCCATGAGCAGCGTCTGTCTGTCTGTAATACCCGCTCCTGGCTACCCTGGTCCTGGGATGGAATGCCTCCAATACCGGTGTCGCTGGCATTGGTGTTCACAATAAAGTCACTACCACTTTGTGGAAAACGTAAAACAAGAGCTGCTGCTGACTTAGCGCCTGGAACGCGCTTTCTACCCCCACTGACAACATGTAAGGCTCTTCCGTCAAACGAAGGAGGGGATTCGCGATGTTGGAGAATACAATGATGAGCCGGCGGCTGTAGCTGCATAGCTTCAGGAAACTTCTTAGCTCATTAGACGAGGTCAATCTCTCACTACCCGGGCCTTCTCCGGGTCCGTGGCAATCCTAGACTACGTGGCCCAAGTAGTACAACTCCTTACAGAAGAATTGATACTTATTCGAATTCAGTTTCAGGTTAGCTGCCTTTATCCTTTGCAGTATCCTGCTGAGGTTTTCGAGATGGTCTTCGAAGTTTTACTTATGACGATATCATTTATATATAGCAGACAGCGTCGTAAATCAACCCTCTTATCACTCATTCTACGAGGCACTGGAAGCCAGGTGGCGCGTTGTAGAGGCCAAAGGGCAAAACCGTAATTTGCCAAAGCCCTTGGTCAGCCGGAAGTGCAATCTTCTCCTTATCTCTGGGATCTGGAGTCATTAGTCAGATCCTAATTTCAAATCCAAAATCGAGAACCTCCAGGACACCAGCAAGTATGTACAGGGTGTAATCAATCCTGGATAAGAGCAAACAGTCCTTTTTGGTGACGGCATTCAGATTCCTGTAGTCCACATCGCCCTTCGTAGTGTAGTGCTTACAATGCTAGTTTCATACACCAAGGTGGCAGATTCAAATCCGGCGGAGGAGATGGATCCCGTTGGTCCCGTTTCGTAGATTTACGGCACGTAAAAGAGCGCCAATCCTGATACATGGGCCTCTGAGCAAAATTAAGCGATCTTTCTCGCCCAGTATAGAATTGGACACTGAGAACCATAGCAGTTGATGAGCGTTGATGATTAAAACTCAGTTTCAATTTTCCTTCCTGTAGTCTACGCAAATGCGTAGCTCAACGTCCTTCTGATTCACCAAGACTAAAGAGGAAACTAAGGGCTGTCGGACTCTTCAGTGGTTCCCCTAGAGCTCATGTCTTCTAGCACCTCCGCCTGTGTTAACCAAGGAACACATCTTGTTGGTTACAGAGTACATCGAGCGCCTTCAGTGTCGATATTATGGAATACTCGGTCAATGCGGCCATAATCACTGTTCCCTTTGCTGAAGGCAAACTGGTATTCACCGACCACATTCCAGTCGTGAAGCTGTCAGTCGGCCGCCGTCTTCAGCAAGTATTTTAGACGGAGTTCCAGATCCTGCGACGCTGATGGCTTGCACTTTTCCAACTCCGTCCCAGCCTGGAATTCCGTTGGGTTCAGCAGCCTCAAGGGCACTTCCTCTCGACAAGACAACAATTCCCACGCAACGTATAATGTATTTAATTGCGCCTTCACCACCATCACCTCGTTTCTTGCGGGCACAGCCACATCGCCTCTTAGGAACACCGTACAGATCCCCGCATGTTCGTGGGGGTTCCAGAGCAACAATTCGTCTCGCCGACCATCATCGAGTCCCAGTATAACATCCTCAGTCACCCTCGCGACGAGCACCCACAATTTCCGTCCGAATCTCAGTTCCATAGATGAGACATCGCCACTAGTGGAGGGTTCATGTTGGCTACTTCAGGTCTGATTACAGTTACTGTATCCGGAACAGCTTTCCTTGTATCCAGGCGTCTGCGATGAGACTGTTCTGCAAGTAGTGTCACTAAGGAGGAGGCGAAGACAGCTAAAATATGCTCCTCGCCTGATGGTCGGCTTCACAATCCTTCACTAAGTGACCTGGCTCGCCACATCTTCTCTACCTACGTGCTCTTCATCAACTTCCGAGTCCTTGTTGGTGCTGTTATTATTATTTTTGTAGCTTCACGTCCCTTAACCTGATTGGTCATATCGGACAATGGATGAAATGATGCTCAAATGATCTCGGGGTCCAAGGAGCTTTAATACTCAACAATCGTCTTCTCAGGATAAGGGAAAATCATGAAAAAATGTTATCCGAGTAACTCACCCCGAACTCGCAACCTCTTGAACAGACACACTACCACCACACCTTCTTATTAGTATTATTATTATTGCTCTCTCAGGTTCACCGTTGTATCTGAGTCGGGGGAGTTGGGAAACCTTGGATAACGTAAAAACACAGAAAGTAACTGGAGGCTTTGGAACGTGACCCGTCTGGTATACGCTAGATCCTTCCAGTAGCCTTGACTTCCATAATTTTCGATAAGTTCTATGACGACATAAAAATCTAATGTGTTACACTCACATGACTTACTCTACATCTCTGCAAGAAATTATTGTTAAAAAGCTTATGCTTCTATTTACTTCATGCTAATGCAGAAAAAATTAGCGGAAATAGTCTTATTACTTGCTTCCTTGTAAGTAGAAGGGAAATAAGGGAGTATCATAGGTTAAAGTGATAGCCAAAAGCTGGTTGGTATGTAACTTAAGTTTCTTTGTTTGTATGGACACGAGTTGAAAAATTCCTGTATGAGAAAATACACGTTTTTTAAGGCTGAAACTAATAACAAGGAATATCCCCAAAACGGCCAACCTCCGAAAAAAATGTATATAACATAAATTGTGTGTTTTAACGAGCTCTACACTTTTTTGTGCGGTAGTTTTTTTTTTTCTATCTCTTACAGTTTACCAGTTAAGCAAAATTCTGCAAATTTAATCCAGAGTAAACACGTCTTCAGAGGCTATTACCAGAAAATTGAAGATATCCATTTTTTGTCATATAAATATCTTAAATAAAAGAGATTTTAATCAAATCGTTAGAGCTATATTTGAGAAAATCAAAATATTCGAAAAATGTTTCATGTAAAGGGTAGTTGGGGGTGGGGGGAATTTCTTGAAAATCTTAGTGTCGCATCCTTCGAAGATGCCGAACTTGAATACCAAGTTTGCTATTGAACCGACTTTTCGTTTTTGAGCTATCTGTACAAAGGCACACACACGGATCTTTTTCCAAAAATGTCTTTTTTGGATTCAGGGGGACCCAAAACATGTATACTACTGTGTCAAGAAAGTTCCGGGAATTTGCCAATAAAACACAAAAAAATGAATTATTCATCCAATTTTATTTTACCACCTTCAAAGTAGGCCCCTTCTGAAATTATACATTTATGCCAACGAATATTCCAATAATCAAAACATCTTTTGTAGGCATTTTTAGGAATCGATGTCAATTGTCGCTGCGAATTTTCCTTTATGTCTTCTATCGACTGAAAACGGGTGCCTCGAAGTGGTAACTTGAGCTTTGGAAAGAGAAAGAAATCAGCAGGAGCCACATCAGATGAATACGGTGATTGCTCAATGAAATTTGTTGAGTTTTAGGCCAGAAATTCGTTCACAATAATATCCTTGTGAGCTGGTGCGTTATCGTGGTGCAGAATCCATGAGTTGTCGTTCCACAAAACTGGCCTTTTTCGCCGTATTTGTTCTCTCAAACGCCGCATAACGCTCAGATAATAGTCTTTATTTACCATCTGACCTTCTGGCAAGAACTCTGAGTGCACGTCACCGCGATAATCGAAAAAAACTGTCAACATGACCTTCAGTTTTGATCGAGTTTGACGTGCCCTTTTAGGTTTTGGTTCAGTTGGAAGGCGCCATTCGGAAGCTTGATGACTGGTTTGAGTGTCAAACTCGAAAACCCACGTCGCATCACCAGTTACAATGCGTTTCATGACTTGGGGTCGGAACTGGCTCGTTCTAGCATGTGTTCAGCAAGCCTTATGCGATTGAGTTTTTGAAGAAAATTCAAGTCTTTCGGAACTAACCGAGCTGCAACGCGTGTCATACCCAAACAATCATTTAAAATGGTACGAATCGATTCGTGAGACACAGAAAGTTCAGCGGCAATCTCTCTCAGATTTAAATGACGATTTTCAGACACCATTTTCTTCACTTTAGCGATGTTCAGTTCAGTTGAAACCGTTGATGGCTGACCAGAGCGAGGTAAATCTTCCACCACATCTCGACCACTTTTGAATGCAATGTACCACTCATATGCACGTGTTTTTGATAAAGTCGATTCACCGTAAGCCCTCTGTAACATTTTCAACGATTCGGCACACGAAATACCATTTGCTATGCAAAATTTGAGACAGATTCTTTGTTCAATATTTGTATCCATCCTAAAATCGCAAATCACCTTTGAGATGAACTAACAAACTGGCGTACTGTAAATAAACTAGATGACAGATGATTAAACTCCGCGTGGGTATAGGGGAAAGTTGTACCAACTTAGCGACAACAATAATTTGGAATCCCCTTTTAAACAGGATTTTTAAATGATCAATTTCCGATACTTTCTTGACAGAATATATATGTGAAATCTCTAATGATTTTCATTAAAATATCTTATATTTACATGACAAATAAAATGCATATCTTGAATTTTCTGGGCATAGCCTCCGGATGCCGCTTTATTCTGGATGATTTTTTCTGAATTTTATATAACTAGTAAACCGCAAGAGATACACAAAAACTTAGTACAAAAGAAATATAGATATCCTTAAAACACAATTTATGTGATAACAATATTTACTTCCTTTTCCCACCTGGGTAGTGTGGTGGTAGCGTGTCTGCCTCACATTCAACAGGTCGCGAGTTCGAATCTCGCTTAGGTTGAGTTACCCGGAAGAGGTATTTTCGAGGTTTTCCCTTATCCTGAGAAGACGAATGTCGAGTAGCCTTAAGCTCCATGGACCCCGAGGTCATTTGAGCATCATTTCACCAATTTCATTCCTCGTCCGATATGATCAACCAGGCCCATTTAAAAATATTGAAGCCACTTGTACTATTGTTCATTAAAAGAAGCAGGTAGGTATTTAGCAAAGCCTAATAATTACTTTGTTGTTTTGTTTGTGTTTCAGTTGGATTTTCAACAACACTTATGGACTTATTGAGAATATTTTGGACCAGGTGCCTTCCCCACAAACTCTAGTGATCATTGCCAGCGCCCTCTATTTTAACGGAGCTTGGAAATATACGTTTCCACTGCAACTGACATCCTGGTAAGATATACTTGAGACCCTGCTTAGTGTAATATATACGAGGGCCATTCAGAAAGTAACAGACGATTTGGCATAACCAAACAATAACGAAAAATGTAAACACAAAAGTTTATTTACAAAGTTACAGCACCTTACTCTATTTCTCTATGTAATCTCCATTCTGTCACATCTATTGTCACGCGGTACCGGTTTTTCAACGCGGTGTTATACTTTTCTACCGCCATAGAGCTTATTTGTTTTTTGAATACACAAAATGTCCGGCCAGTCGAAATCTATAGGCAAATAATGCAAGTGTGTGGTGATAATACAATGAACGCGTCTTCAGTGAGGAAATGGCGCATAATTTACGAGTAATCAAAGAACATAACAGTGTGTACGATAAAGACCGGGGTGGAAGTTCATTAATCGTTATGGAGGAATTCAAAGTAAACGTTGATAAAAAAAATCTGATGTGTTATATTCACATTGCTTTCTCTACATCGGTGTAACAAATTATTGTTAAATAGTTTACTCTTGCATCTACTTTATGATAATCGAGATAAAATGCGAGTCAGTTGCGAAATTCAATGCTATGCCGGCAGGTTGCCATGGTAGCTCAGTGACAACCGGCTAGAGACCGGGAGATCCGTGGTTCAAATCCCGGTTATGGCATTGAATTTTTCAGTCTGACTCTACCTGTCCAACTCCTGTCCTATACACGGCTTGTGTGAAAAAATCAATTAAATCCAATCGAGATTGTCTTACTTGCTTCTTTGTAAGTAGAAGGTAAATAATAGAACACACTAAGCTAAAACGATAGCCAAATCTTTTAAAAGCTGGTTGCCATGTGGTTGAAATCCGTTTGTATCCAGGGTCAGGAATTTACAACTTTCCGTGTAAGAAAAGTTCAAGTATTTTAAATCTGAAACAAATGACAAGAAACATCTCAGAAATGGTCAACTCCGCGAAAAAAAGTATACGTTTTAAATTGTGTGTTTTTACGAGATCTACATTTTTGTGTTGTAAGTTTTTGTTTATCTCTTATGGTTTACCAGTTATGTAATATTCAGCCAAATTCATGCAGAATAAAGATGGTTTTAGGTTATTACTAGAAAATTCAAGATGTAGATCTTATTTACCATGTTAATATATTTAATACACGCTATTTTAATCCAAATCATTAGAGCCATATTTGAGAAAATAAAAATTTACGGAATTTTTGGCATGTAAAGGGTAGTTTGGGGTGGGGAAATGGCGTTTTTTTTATTTATTTATGGACGCTCTTTAACTGCTGTTGTTCTCAGCGTCCTATTCTAAATTGGGCGTGAAAGACCGCTTAATTTTGCTCAGAGGCCTCTCTATCAGGCTTGAGGTTCTTTTACGTGCCGTGAATCTACGACACGGGACCAACGGCTTAATTCCCTTCCGAAGGAAGCCATGCTAAGGATTTTACGCTCGAAAAAATCCATCGTCTTCCGCCGGGTTTGAACCCGCGACCTTGGGTATATGAAGTTAGCATGGTAACCATTACACCATTTCTCAAAATCTTCGTGTCTTCTCCCTGGAAGATGCTAAACTTAAATAACAAGTTTGGTATTTTAGCGACCTTTCTTTTTTGAGTTATTGTATTCACAGGCACACGGACACACACACACACACACACACACACACACACACACACATGGACCTTTTTCTCAAAGTGCTGTTTTTGGATTCAGAGGGACCCTAAAACATATTTCCGGTGAAATCTCGGTATCAAATTTTTGGATGGAACGCAATTGTCTATACACTATGTACATAGTACGTGTAGAGAAAGTAAAAACCAGTATTTCACTTTTGTCACCATACATGACTTTTTGGGTGGAAAAGAATTCGCAACCGGTGAAGACCTCAACATCTTGGCTCAGATCTTCAGTGATAGAAGAGTATAACATAGGTTTTAAAACACCGGTACCACGTGACAATAAATACCTTGATAGAATGACGATTACGTTGAGAAATAGAGTAAGGTACTGTAACTTTGTAAATAAAGTTTTGTGTTGATAACTTTTCGTTATTGTTTAGTTATGTCAAATCGTTTGCCAGTTTCTGGATGACCCTCGTATAAACTGCCATTCTAAACTGACTTCAAACTTTAAGCTGTTATAAATAATTTAATGAAAATTAAAATTTCTATGTGTTGGGGAAACATTGCGGTATGCCTTTCACTTGTTACAATTAATATTCCTTAGTTACGATATTGAAAATTTTTTCTACTTATTTTACGTCACATAAGCTATTCGATCATGTTGTAACGAATCTGTTAGGTAAGATGTCTCATGGTCGGTATATGCTGGGCACTCAGCGCTCTAGGTCTCACCCCTTCATACCATACGACGTACTTTTCGGTGTACGTCAAGCAGATGGCGTTAGGGTGTCATCCATTCTAGCTATTATCAGCATCTGTGGATAGATGGCAGCGTACAGGCAGCTTTCTAGATTTTAGTTTGCGTCAGGCAGTTGGCATTAGGGTGCCATTTATCTAACTGCTTCTTTTCATTTTTCGGTAGATGTACAGACAGAGTTCTAGGTCTCATCCCTTTATATCATACCATTTTGCTCCACTTTATGCCAAGGAAGGGATCACGGATATCCCTTCGCTTCCTCTACTCCGGCGAAACATAGAGATAGAAACTCACATTCACTCTGAATAAAACATACACAAACTTGGTGGCACGACCATAGCGGATAGATATAGCACAACATTAAAACGCCACAATACATATGCAAATTATGTGTTGTTTGTATGTATGTGTATATTAGTATGTATGCATGCTTGTATATTTTATTCGTCTGTATATATTTAGTATACATTTATATATGATTGTATATATGCATGAATGTATGTATATGTGTATGCATGTATGTTTATATATGTGCATGTGCGTATGTGTGTATATGAAATGAGAGGTGAATAAATGCAAATATTTAAGTCAGCATTTGAGGACTAAGTGATGATCCAATATTTTCAATTTTTTCGCTATTTTCTTAAGTTATGTTCATGAGGAAACTTTAGATGTTTTAGGGTGGCTATTATTTAATATCTCAGATATTCGCTTGTTTACGTAACAGGTCACACGGTTGACCCTCCTCTGCTCTCTGCCCTGCCTGACTATAGGTGTGATGTAAGTAAACACAGGAGCGCTGCACTTATGACAAAGCTATTAGTAAGCTTACAAAATGAGATACCTACAGTTGTGTATTGTACGTGTTGTTCTCTACTAAATATTAAATTATTTGCACCTATTCCCCTCCCATCCTGTATACAATATGATTCAAAAATACTTTTAGAAAGTATGGAAACAGGTTCCTTTCATCAAAACAAAAACAAAACCAAAAAATAAATAAAAAATAAAAATAAAAACTGTTCATATAAACATATGTCTCAGAACCCTTCGTTCTCATTAATTGAGGTTCAAAATGCTATTAATAAAAACATGTTAAAGTGACACTTTATTCTATTTTTAACATTTTCAGTTTGTTAGGAGGTATTCCAGACAAACATCACTTATAACAAATGATCCAAATGTCCTTCCCTTGCGTCTAGACACGTAAGCATGCACTGTCTTACACTTCCAAACCGTGTCGTATAATTTCGCAGGCTTACATGACACGTAGATTAAGAGTTGCTTCATCTAGGATATCTGCTGGATAAACCAATGGTTTAAGGTGCTCCCAAAGGATTCAGGTTGGAGGAACATGCAGGCCATGGAACTGGACCTCCTCTACCTATCCATTTTGTCATGCTAGATAACAGCCAATGGGGCTAAAATGTACTAGACAATCATTCATAAACCACATGTTTCTTCTTATCTGCAGACACATTTTCTAATAAGTCTGGGAGAGTGTTCTGAATGAAGTCGCTGTAGACAGCACTTGTAAGGGGGAATGTATTACATATCTGATAAATGACAAATGTTAACAAGTAGCCATGGCAACATAAGGCCAACTCTGCAGGGTGAAATGGACCAAAGCCTTCTATGAATGAGTGCATAAATAAATGAAGGTATTAGGTTGGACCTGGAAAGCCGTTGTAGGTGACTCATTAATATATTGATAACGCGTTTTTGAGCATATGTTTATATGAGCTATTTTCTTATTTCAATGCCAGGACTCCATCCTCAAACGTTATAAAAGTATTTTTGAATCATCCTGTATAGTTTTTCTGCAGGTTTTAAAAGCAGAAATGTCGCCCTCCGTGCTAACTTCATATACCCAAGGGCGCGGGTTCAAACCTGGCGGAGGACGATGGATTTTTTCAGGGCAAAACTCCTTATCATGACTTCCTTCAGATGGGAAGTAAAGCCATTAGTCCCGTGTCGTAGATTTACGGCACATAAATGAACCTCAAGCCTGATAGAGAGGCCTCTGAGCAAAATTAAGCGGTGTTTTACGCCCAATATAGAATGGGACGCTAAGAACCACATAGTTAAAGAGCGTCCATAAATAAAGCTCCATTTCATTTCATTTAAAAGCAGAAATACCTTTACCAGCTCCAGCATACGAGACACCATTGTTTCGATGAACCTGTCTGTGTTACAGGAGGCCTTTCCACGTGGGCACGGGTTCCAATGATGAAGTTCTGCAAGTGATCATGATGAAGACAGCAGGAGAAGAAATACTGTACCACGAGGACAAGAACCTGGGTTGTCGTATCGTCGGCCTGCCCTACAAGGGAGACGCAGCCACCATGTTCCTAGTGTTACCTGACAACCCAGGAGTCCAGGCTCTGAGACATTTTGAGTCTCAATTAACACCACAGTATCTCCAAGACCTGGCTGACTCCACCACCAAAACCTCTGTCATCATCTCCTTACCACGCATGCACCTGGAGTCTACCATTCAGTTAAAGAACACCCTCAAGACTCTAGGAGTCAACTCTTTGTTTGACCCTAACACCGCTGATCTAAGTGAACTTTCAGACTCTGTCTGGTCAGGCACTTCAGACATCCTTGAGAGGATATCTGAAAATAATGACAATTCAAGTGAAACTGTCAATGAAAGCTCTGAGGATAACGAGGATGTGGACAAACTACAAGAAAATAACAGAATGGTAAACGGTTCAGACTACAATACATCTGAAAGTAACTCTACAGTGGAATATAACGACACGGTTCCAGTACAGAGCCGAATCCTCAGCGCAGAGATAAAACAAACTGTCCTCAACCGAAAGAGAAGCAAGTCGCCGCTGTATGCTGACAATGTAATCCACAAGGTGGTCATTGACGTGACGGAAACGGGAACTGTTGCCTCAGCAACCACTGTTGTGTCACTAACTCGAGATGGATCCCACAAGATAGTTCAGTTTAATCGTCCTTTCTTATTCTTCATCCGTCACCAAAGTACAAAACTGTTACTGTTTTGGGGCTCTGTTGTACGACCGGTACCTTACCAAAACGTCCGGTGATCTTCAAAACAAAACTTTTATACAACAATTTCTAGTCAAAATTTTGTCTAGACAGTCAGAAACTAGTCCACAAATTTGCACCTTTTTTACTTTAAATACTGAAACCTTCTTGTAAATGGCAAATATAATTTTTACATATTTTTTACTTTGCTCCCACGAAGGGTATTCAATAAGTTCTTAGGAAAACAAAAAGAAAAAAAAAATCGATACATTTTTTAATTTATCAACATAATCTCCTTTCAGCTCGATACAATTTTCCCAGCGCTTCTCCGACTATTTTAAGCCTTTCAAAAAGTATTATTTCGGAAGTTCCTCAAAATAGGCATCTGTTTGGGAGATGAACTCTTCCTTAGACGTGAATCATTTTCCGCGAGCCACTTTTTCAAGTTTGGAAAGAAAGAAAGAAAAAAAAAACACTTGGGGCCAAATCTGGTGAATACGGTGGATGTTGTAGTAATTCGAACCTTAATTCTACAGTTTTCACCATCGGAACTGCGCAAGTGTGCACCCTTGCATTGTCTTGATGGAAGAGAATCTGTTTCTTTGCCAGATGAGGGTGTTTTTTCTTGATTTCTCCGTTCAACCGGTGCAAAAAGGATGCATAGTACTCTCAATTTATCGTTCTTCATTTCTGCAAGTAATCAACGTAGATGATTCCACATGATTCCAAAAAAGGAGACCAAAGCCTTGTCTGCAGATTTCACCACCTTTGCCTTCTTCGGAGCCGGTTCACCTTTAAAAACCCACTGTTTCGACTGTACCTTTGTCTCTGGGGTGTAATAGTGTATCCAAGTTTCATCCACAGTTATGTATCGAAGCAGAAACTCTTCAAAGTGCCAAACCAACTTCCGAATCAACACACGATTGCGTTTATTCTCCTCTGAGATGCAAACGCGGTACCCATCTTGCCGAGACCTTTGTCAGACCTTATGTTTGGTGCAAAGTTAAGACCACTGTAGCTTTTGATACGCCTATGGCCTCTACTATTTCGCGAACTTTCATTTGTTGATCGCTCAAAACCATATTTTGGATTTTATCAACCATTTCGGAGGAAGTCACTTCTACTGGACGTCCGAAACCATGTTCATCATTTGTGGATATACGGCTACGTTTAAATTCATTTATCTAATTGTAAATTTTTGCAAACGCAGGAGCAGATGTGCCATGAACTTAATCCAACTCGGGTTTTATCTCTTTCGGTGTTAAGCCTTTTAAATAGAAGTGCTTAATCAGTGCTCAAAACTCGTTTTTCCCACCTTTCTGAATAAGTAGAAGATTCTTGACTCACTCGCCTATGGCAATGAACCCACGTGATGGTAATAGCTGAAACTTTACCTGCTATCTAGTGAGAGACGACGGATACTAAATACAAACTTTTTTCGATGCTACGAGTGTAATTTCTTGGATTTTCTAAGGACTTATTGAACGGACCTCGTATTAAATAGGACCTCAACTGATTTTTTTCCAGGAAAAGGAATGAATTCTGAAAGAAGTATAGCAATTGTATTAAATCTGCTTCCATTGTCTCAGAAAATACAGGCTGGCCCCGAGTTCAGAATGCTCGCCCACCAATTACGCACGAACTGTTGCCCACCATGAGCAGATACAACATCATGTAATACTTAGATAATAAAGTAATAACAAATAAGCTAATAAAAAGGTCTGCATTTACTGAATTGATCTTGTCTTTTACATCACGTTACGTTAGTGCTCCTTGTCATTCGATCCACTTTTACATTACGTTACGTTAGTGCTCCTTGTCATTCGATCCACTTTTACATTAAGTAACGTTAGTGCTCCTTGTCCTTCGATCCACTTTTACATAACGTTACGTTAGTGCTCCTAGTCCTTTGATCCACTTTTACATTAAGTAACGTTAGTGCTTGTCCTTCGATCCTCTTTTAGATTACGTTACGTTAGTGCTCCTTGTCCTTTGATCCACTTTTACATTAAGTAACGTTAGTGCTCCTTGTGCTTCGGTCCACTTTTACATTACGTTACGTTAGTACTCCTTGTGCTTCGGTCCACTTTTACATTACGTTACGTTAGTGCTCCTTGTCCTTCGATCCACTTTTACATTACGTAACGTTAGTGCTCATTGTGCTTCGGTCCACTTTTACATTACGTTACGTTAGTGCTCCTTGTGCTTCGATCCACTTTTACATTACGTTACGTTAGTGCTCCTTGTCCTTCGATCCACTTTTACATTACGTAACGTTAGTGCTCCTTGTGCTTCGGTCCACTTTTACATTACGTTACGTTAGTGCTCCTTGTCCTTCGATCCACTTTTATATTACGTTACGTTAGTGCTCCTTGTGCTTCGGTCCACTTTAACACACATACTTGATATATGTTGCGCAACTCTACCGCATCACTTCTCAAAATTTCATTATAAACATTATCTTTCAAGCCTTCTAACGTTTTTGGGTTATTTGGGTACACTTTTCCTTTACACTGCCCTTCAGATAAAAGTCAACAAGTGGTTAGGTCCAGGAACATGACTGTCAGACTGACAGTATATATTCTTTCTATACACGTACTAGGTTCATAGTGTGTAGAGAAGGTATTGTATTGCACCCACAAATTTGATACCGTATTTCACAGGAAATACATGTTTTGGGTCACCCTGAATCAAAAAAAAAAAAAAAAATCTGATGCATTCCATTCACATGATTTTCTATACATCTATGCAACAAATTATTGTTAAAAAGCCAATGCTTCCATTTACTTCATGCTAATCGAGATGAACATTAGTAGAAATGGTTTTATTACCTGCTTCCTTGTAAGTAGAAGCGAAATAAGGGAGTAACATAGGTTAAAGTGATAGTCAAAAGCTGGTTGCTGTGTGACTGATGTTCCTTTGTTTGTATGGACACGAGTTGACAAATTACTGTATGAGAAAAGTATAAGATTTTACAAGCTGAAACCAAAATCAAGGAATATCTAAAACACGATCAACTCCAAGAAAAAAATGTATATAACATAGATTATGTGTTTTAAACTGCTCTACATTTTTTATGTGGTAAGATTTTGTCCATCAATCACGGTTTAGCAGTTATGCAAAAATCCGTAAAATTCCTCCAGATAAAGTAGTCTTTAGAGGCTATTCCCACAAAATTCAAGATATACATTTTATTTGTCACTTAAATATCTTTAATATACGATATTTTAATAAAAATCGTCAGAGCCATTTTTAAGAAAATAAAAATTTTCGTAAAAGTTCCATGTAAAGGGTAATTGGGGGTGGGGAGATTATCTTGAAAATATTCGTGTAGCATCCTTGGAAGATAGCAAACTTAAATACCAAGTTTGGTATTTAACGGTCTTTTTGTTTTGGAGCTATGCTGTCCACAGACACACAAACACAAACATACACACACACACACACGCACACGCACGGACCTTTTTCTGAAAACGCTTTTTTTTTTTTGGATTCAGGGGGACCCAAAACATTATTTCCGGTGAAATCTCGGTATCGAATTTTTGGGTACAATACCATACCTTTTCTATACACTATGTACATAGTACATGTAGAGAAAGTAAAAAGCATTATGTGTGTGTGTGCGTGTGTGTGGACAGCATATCTCAAATACGAAAATATCGTTAAATACCAAACTTAGGGTTTAAGTTCTGTACCTTACAAGGATGCGACACGAAGATTTTCAAGAAAATCCCCCCACCCCCAACTACCCTTTACATGGAACTTTTTTCGAAAGTTTTGATTTTCCCAAAAATGGCTCCAACAATTTTGATTAAAATCTCTTATATTTAAGATATTTACATGCCAAATAAAATGTATATCTTGAAGTTTCTAGGAATAGTCTCTGAAGACCAGTTTATTCTGGATGAATTTTACGGAATTTTGCATAACCGCTAAACAGCAAGAGATGGACAAAAACTTACCACAGAAAAATTGTAGAGCACGTTAAAACACACAATTTGTATGATATACATTTTTTTCGTGCAGTTGATCGTTTTTTGTGATATTCCTTTTTCTAGGTTTCAGCTTTGAAAACTGATACTTTTCTCATACAGGAATTTGTCAACTGCTGTCCATACAAAGGAACTTAAGTCACATAGCAACCAGCTTTTGACTATCACTTTAACCTACTTATTATTTACTTCCTTGTAAGTAGAAGAGAAATAAGACTATTGTTGCTAATTTTTTCTTGGTTAGCATGAAGTAAAGAGAAGCATAAGCTTTTTAGCAATAATTTACTTCAGAGATGTAGAGAAAGTCATGGAATGGAACA
The DNA here is from genome assembly GCA_030762935.1 of Hymenopus coronatus. Taxonomy (NCBI): domain Eukaryota; kingdom Metazoa; phylum Arthropoda; class Insecta; order Mantodea; family Hymenopodidae; genus Hymenopus; species Hymenopus coronatus. The sequence continues at coordinate 149,882,083 of CM060895.1, forward strand.
GCTCAGATTTTTTTTGGGATTTAGGGGGTCCCAGAGCATGTATTTCCAGTGAAATCTCGGTATTGAATTTTTGGGTGCAATGCAACACGTTCTCTATCAAACTTGGTGTTTAAGTTCAGTATCTTTCAAGGATGCGACACAAAGATTTTAAAGTAGATCCCCCCCAATTACTGAAAAGATTCGAAAATTTTGATGTTCTCAAAAATGACTCTACCGTTTTTGATTAAACTGTCGTATATTGAAATATATTTACATGACAAATAAAATTCATATCTTGAGTTTTCTAGGAATAGCCTCTTGAAGACATCTTTTTATTCTTGATGAATTTTGCATAACTGGTAAACCGTAAGAGACAGGCAAATTCTTACTTTACAAAAAATGTACAGCTTGTTAAAACACACTATTTGTATAACGCACATAATTTTCGTGGAATTGACCGTTTTCGAGATATTCCTTGTTATTGATTTCAGTTTTAAAATACTTATACTTTTGTCATACAGAAACTTGTCAATCCTGGCCACACAAAGAAACGGATTTCAGTCCCCTAACAAGTATATTTTAAAACATTTGGCTGTCGGTTTAGCCTAGTGTATTCCCTTATTTCCCTTCTGCTTACAAGGAACTAAGTAATAAGACCGTTTCTGCCAATGTTTATCTCGATTATCACGAAGTAGATAGAAGAATACGCTTTTTAGCAATAATTTGTTACAGAGATGTAAAGAAAGTCATGTAAATGGAACACATCAGATTTTTTTGCATAATAGTCTATTTTGGCATCTACCATCTTTCCCCAGAATATTATTCCATAGGTCATCAATGCATGAAAATAGGTATAATAAGATACTTTTAGTATACTCTTATTTATAATCTGAATTAATGATCAGATTGCAAAACATGCAGAGCTCAGTTTGGATAATCAATATGGTGTTTCCAATTCATGTTGCGATTTATAATAGAACCAGGACATTTATTTGGTGCTTTCTGCAATTTGATTATTTTCATGAACATTTTTTTTAACGTTTTTCTTGAATAGCATGATATATACACTATTGAAAATTGCAATACCAAGAAGGAACCTCATGAATGTAGTACCACAGATTATTACATGACAAGTAACAAATGATATACTTTTCAAATCTATTCATGACCTTTGTGCCTTCATATTCACTATTTGATGTGGCCCAATGCGCTGCAATTGAGGATGCGGCATTGAATCAAAAAGGTTCTTAATAAGTTCCCGAGGGATTACCCTACACGCGGTTTGTATTCTAGCCCACAGATCCGGGACACTGGTTACTGGAGGACCGTGACACACCAGGTGCCCATCAACCGTATCCCAGACATGCAGGCCAGGGAAGCAGTGGTACCCCTCGCTCTTCGAAGAAGGCTTGTGCAGAAGGCACACAAAGAAATCAACATTGTCTTGTTCCGCACACAGCATTTCTTACCATTTTTAGGGCACTTTAATACGTCATGTTTTTATTTTGCTGACACTGACAGCTTGCAGGTGAGTGTTCTATATCGAACCAATACAGCACACCTTGCTGGGTTTGTCAACTCATTCACTAATAGGTACAGGCACTCCCTCAACTGGAAGCGAGATTAGGTAACAAGTCCCTTTTCAAAATGGTGAAGACCGATTTTTGGCGATCTACCGCATGGTTAATCGGAACTACAGAGAAAATGCCTGTTTCTAAATTTACATGTATATAAGCAGGTTCTCGATATGTTTGGATTTGCAGAGTTGTTTTATGAACGTCTGGTAGAACATTTTACTTTTGGTATAATACATAAAGTTACGGCGGGGATGAGGTTTGATCTGATAGAGAATAGAACTGTGAAGCAGGCAGTAATCAGTATTGTTCGTGAACCTCCAAAACCAAAATCTCACACTTACGCGGCCACTTCTTTTCTTGGCAACTACGTGTTCTGGAACACAGCGAGTATTGTCTGGTCACCACAAATACGTTCGCCCATCCTCATCAGAGCAAAAAGCTTTTCATCTAAGAAAATCACTAGCTGCCAAAATCTGTCTGGGTTGACCAAATATTCAAGTGCAAACCCCATTCGACTGTTGCGGTGCTGTTCAGTCAAATCTATTCTCTTTGCTGTCTTTCGATGATGGATGCCAGCTTCATGGAGACGGTTTCTCGCCGTAGTAAGGGAGCGAGACAGCTTCAGATCGCGGCGGTTCATCTCTGCCTGCATTTATAATCTTAGCATCAATTTCCGCCGTTGTTTTTCTTGGCTTTCCCGACTTTGGACGCGTCTTTAATCCATCTTCACCGCGCTCCTGAAAACGTTTAATCCAATACTGCGCAACAGATCTACTCATTTGCACGGCATTACCGTGCGCCCTGCTTCCCATATGCCACAATAAGGCCGCGGGTCACCCGCTTGTGTAAGGCATTGCTGACTGTCACCAAGCAGAATAGAGAAAGTATGGAATTACATGTTACTACAACAGGCAAGATACAGCCCCTCCTCCTTCCCCAATTAGACTAACATAGGGGCCAGCGGATACCAGAAGACACGTCCTATAACTCCCCTACAATCAGAAATTCGATGTCTATTACTATTTGTGCTCTGTGTACATTTCTCGCAGCATGTGGCCGAACATTGTCCTGCTGAAATGTGACCTTTGCAGATGCCTGAAGCAGGGGGAAAATCCTCGGGCTCTAGAACCACCTGTAGGTACCGGTTGCTGTTCAAAGTACCCTGAATTCGTAGGAGGTCTCGGTTATTGTGACCAAAGGCGCCCCAAACCATCACACCTGGTGTTTGTCTGCTATACCGCTCAACAATGCAGCTCTCCAGCTTGCGCTCACCAGGTACCATGTATGCGGCCACCACTGTAGGACACGTCGAAGCGGGACTCGTCCGAAAAGACTACATTTTGCCACTCAGCACCGCAGTGTTCTTGTGCCCATTACAGACGGAGGAGGTTGTGGTTTCTGGACAATGGAAGCCGACGTAATGGCAACCAGTCCAACCTGCAGCAGATCGCAACGAATCGTTGATGCAGAAAGAATCATACCTGTAGGAGTGCTCCAGCGTCGAGCCAACACGGTAGATGAAGCTGTACGATCTGTTATGGTCATGCAGACAAGATGCGGTCATCTTCCATGATCCAGTACTTCTCTGCGCAACGTACGACCTTCATCTATCCAGTGCTTCCACACACATACACATATCGCTGCCGCAGCGGCATGCCCTGTGCGAGCCGAAATGACAAACCGCTTCCCGGAGACCGATCATTCTGCCCCGTTCGAATTCACTGATATGTCGATAACGTCGACGAGGCATACTGACACTCATTTTATTGTTTCTACCTTGTTTGACAGCTCTGACTACATTTGGTGCAACACTGACCTTGTAGGACAGACACGTCAGGACTCTGCTCGGCCTATGTGTACCCCATCTCTCTGCAAACCTAATCACTAAATGCTTGCACATTGTTCTAAACTTTCACCTAGTTTAGAGTTTTTCGGGAAATTCTTTGTTGGTGTTGCAAATTTCACAAACGGCAGTGTATGTCTAGAGATTGTTCTTTTATAAATATACCGGGTGGAAGGGAAGTCATTACAGTAATTTAAACCAGTGACAGATCTTGGTATTTGGAGTACATGTTGTATCTTACGTTTTTTGTCTCTCGCCATTTCCTACGGAAATATTTTAGTTTTGTTGAAAACAAGCTGACTACACTGCAGGTTGTGTGGGTGTCACTTGCACTAGGTCAGTACATAAACACACCTCACTAGCACTTTGAAGGAATTCCTTCCGTTTTTACTGTGTCGAGAGTAGGCCAATCAGAATGTCAGTTACGCTCATTATCACCCACCCTGCGAGGTGTTTGCAAGCGACCAACGTGTTTACATCCAGAAGCCGGTTCATAAACCTGACCAACCTCAAAGCAATGTTGCTGAGTTACTTCACGTCTGAAAAAACTGCTTGAAATATACCTTTTAAATTATTAATTGTTTCGAAAATGTGTGTGATGTCCCACAATTCCTACCGAAAATAATGCTAGAAATACGTTACTCTACGCAACTTACAAGTTGGTGCTTTCCATTCAGTTACTCTATCGCAGATTATCTTCTGTTTGTGTGGGTACCTTCCTACTCTGGCATACCCAAGAATGAGAACGCCGATGCTGCAGCTCTTCCAACTTAGTGGACCTCACCAAGACTTCAACCGTTTTATGTGTGGCACCATTCTCTGGCAATGGAAGCAACTCAACTAGAGACGTGATACCTGTCCTCTTGTGTTTATCCCTCACACATTACAAGCGTCGTCATCAAGTTCTTCTTTCTCGGACACACTGCTCTCACTCATTCTTATCTTCTGTCCGGCGATCTTCCCCCCAAGTGCAACTATTGTCACTCTCCACTTACAGTCGCTCACATTCTCACCAACTGCCAGAACTAGATGCTGCAGTATTCCAGCAGCTATGTTAACCGCTCTTAGTGATCCAGCCTTCTCGAACAATGTACTCAACTTTCTTAACGAAACTCATTTATGTAAAGAATTGTACAATTTATTGTAGTCGCGATTTGACCTTGTTGTTAAAGCGACAATAAATAATATATATATATATATATATATATATATATATATAGTAACAAACTATTATCTTTATACATTCTTATAGAACTACGCATCCAATTTGGAACAAAAAACATTTATTTGTTTCTAAATCGGCTGATTAAAAAACAAAATGCTATTAGATTTTTTTAGACAAGCTCATAGAAAACAATTATTTTATTACTAAAAGTTTTGTACACAGCCCGGATCCACTATCAATGCAGCTGTTTATTGTGAAACTGCGACGTTTGCGGAGAGCCATTCAGAACAAACGAAGAGGAATGCTGACTTCAGGAATTGTGTTGATCCACGACAACACTCGTCCACACACTGCTGGCACAACCCATCGGCCCCTTGAACAACTTCAATGGAACATTTTCGATGATCCGCCGTACAGTCCTGACCTGGCATCAGTGACTTTCACCTTTGCCCTGAACTGAAGACGTGGCTAGGACGGCAGCACTTTCAAATCAACGAAGATCTTCAAAACAACGTCAATGCTCATTTGAAATCATTGTACATAACTGTACAAAACTTTTAGTAATAACATCATTGTTTTCTATTAACTTGTCTTTTATTTATAGCCTATCGGAGGTTGGAAAAAATCTGATGTGTTCCATTCACATGACCTTCTCTACATCTATGTAAACAAATTATTGTTAAAACGCTTATGCTTCTATTTACTTCATGTTAACCGAGAAAAAATTAGCAGAAATAGTTTTATTACTTGTTACCTTGTAAGTAGAAGCAAAATAAGGGAGTACCATATGTTAAACTGATAGTCAGAAGCTGGTTGCTATGTAAGTGAAGTTCCTTTGTTACTATAGACAGGAGTTGACAAATTCCTATATGAGAAAAGTATAAGTTTTTCAAAGCTGAAAACAAAAACAACGAATACCTTAAAAATGATTACCTCCACGAAAAAAAATTATATAACATACTTGTGTGTTTCAATGTGCTCTACATTTTCTGTGCAGCAAGTCTTTATCCATTTCTTACGGTTTAGCAGTTATGCAAAATTCCGTAAAATTGATCCAGAATAATCAGAGGATATTCCCAAAAATTTCAAGATATACATTTTGTTTGTGATAGAAATGGCTTTAATATGTGGTATTTGAATCAAAATCGTTAGAGCCATTTTTGAGAAAATCAACATTTTCGAAGAAAGTTCAATGTAAAGGGTAGTTGGGTGTAGGGGGATTTTCTTGAAAATCTTCGTGTCGCATCCTTGGAAGATACCAAACTTAAATACCAACTTTGGTATTTAACGGTCTTTTCACTTTAGAGCTATGCTGTCCACAGACACACACACACACACACACACACACACACACACACACACACACACGGGCCTTTTTTTGGATTCAGGGGGACCCAAAACATGTATTTAGGTGAAATCTCGGTATCGAATTTTTGGGTGGAATACAATACTTTCTCTATACACTATGTACACAGTACGTGTAGAGAAAGTAAAAAACGGCCCTCGTAATAATTTCCCTTCCACCCTATATATATATATATATATATATATATATATATATATATATATATATATGTGTGTGTATGTGTATTTAAGGATAATCTTTTATAATATATAAGACATTGTATGTGATACACAGAAAGTCATGTAAATGGAACATCAGATTTCTAAAAGTATATTTCTTGAACGCAGTGTAAGGGGAAAGTCCGAGATCAACTTTTATATTGTAAACTGTTTTATCTTGAGATGTTTAGTTCACTTATATCTGCTATATAGCTAATGTAACAGGAATACTTTTTACTTTCTCTAGCCACATATATACAATGTACATAGGGATAGAGAAGATATTGTAATGCACCCAAAAATTCGATACCGAGATTTCACCGGAAATATATGTTTTCCGTCCCCCTGAATAGAAAAAAAGCATTTTTGGAAAAAGGTCCTTGTGTGTGTGTGTGCTTGTGTGTGTATGTCTGTGTGTGTCTGTGGACAGCATAGCTCAAAAACAAAAAGACCGTTAAATACCAAACTTGGTATTTAAGTTTGATATCTTCCAAGGATGCGGCACGAAGATTTTCAAGAAAATCCCCCCACCCCAACTACCCTTTACATGGAATTTTTTAAAAAATTTTGATATTCTGAAAAATGGCTCTAACGATTTTGATTAAAATATCCTATATTAAAAATATTTACCTGACAAATAATATGTATAACTTGAATTTTCTGGGAATAGCCTCGGAAGACTACTTTATTCTGGAAGAATGTTGCATAACTTCTAAACCGTAAGAGATGGAGAAAAACTTAACACACAGAAAATGTATAGCACATTAAAACACACAATTTATGTTATATAAAATTTTTTCGAGGAGTTGATGGTTTTTTTAGATATTCCTTGCTTTTAGTTTCAGCTTTAAAAAACTTGTACTTTTCTCATACAGGAATTTGTCAACTCCCGTTCATACAAACAAAGGAACTTCAGTCACCTAGTAACCAGCTTTTGACTTCAGTTTAACCTATAATACTCCCTTATTTCGCTTCTACTAACAAGGAAGCAAGTAATAAGACTATTTCTGCTAATGTTTATCTCGATGAGCATGGTGTTGAAAGAAGAATTATCTTTCGTAAGAAGTTTGTAGAGTAGCTAGAGAAAGTCATGTGAGTGTAACACATAAGATTTTTCTGTTTATTATTTAACATATATAGGTTATTGTGCAGGAGACAATTGCATTGTTATCCAGGATTATACAACTATTACTTTAGACTTTTTTCTGTGTCTGTAATAACATCTCTGCAAGATGGCGTCCAGTCGATTGCAAATGTAGCTAAAGAATCGCATCTCCAAAGCATTCGAAATGAAAATTGAAGACCTGAAACTGATCAAACAAAACTTTATTGCTTTACTATTTTACACTCTGTGTGATTGTTTAAGGTTATAAATCTCTGAAAAAATTGTAAAAAAATTAACCAAAGTTTTCTTTATACCTTCTCTACTTACTTTGCAATCCATAGGTATAGAATACAAACATTCTATAAAAGGAGCTGGATAGGTAGAGTCAGAATTCAATGCTATGCCGGCACGTTGCCATGGTAGCTCAGAGAAAGAGCAACCGGCTAGGGATCGCGAGATCCGTGGTTTAAATCCCGGATATGGCATTAAAATTTTCAGTCTGACTCTACCTAACCAGCTCCTGTCCTAACCACAATTAAACCAATTCTATAAATGGTTTTCACTGAAAATATACATTTCACTGTCCCGTGAATAAAAAAATCTAGTATGTTCCATTCATATGACTTTCTCTGCTATAAATTATTGTTAATAAGGTTATTCTTGTATCCACATCATGCTAATAGAGATAAACATTAACAGAAATTGTCATTATTTGCTTCCTTGTAAGTAGAAGGGAAAACATTTGATGTGTTCCATTCACATGCCTTTCTCTACATCTTGGCAACAAATTATTGTTAAAAATCTTATGCTTCTATTTAATTTCTATTTAATCGAGAAAAAATTAGCAGAAGTTGTCTTATTTCTTGCTTCCTTGTAAGTAGAAGCGAAATAAGGGAGTACCATAGGTTAAAGTGATAGTCAAAAGCTGGTTGCTATGTGATTGAAGCTCCTTTGTTTGTATGGACAGGAGTTGACAAATTCCTGTATAAGAAAATTATAAGTTTTTCAAAGCTGAAACCAAAAACAAGGAATATCTCAAAAGGATCAACTCGATGAAAACAAAATGTATATAACATAAATTGTGTGCTTTAACGTGCTCTACATTTTTTGTGTGGTAAGTTTTTGTTCATCTCTTGCGGTTTAGCAGTTATGCAAAATTCTGTAAAATTCATCAAGAATATAGTAGTCTTCAGTGGCTATTCACAGAAAATTCAAGATATACATTTTATTTTTGAGATAAATATCTTTAATACAGGATATTTTAATCAAAATCGTTACAGCCATTTTTGAGAAAATCAAAATTTTCGAAAAAAGTTCCATGTAAAGGGTAGTTGGGGATGGGAGAATTTTCTTGAAAATCTTCGTGTCCCAACCTTGGAAGATACCAAATTTAAATTCCAAGTTTGGTATTTAACGGTCTTTCCGTTTTTGAGCTATGCTGTCCACGAAAATACTTTTTTTGGATTCAGGGGGACTCAAAATATGTATTTCCGGTGAAATCTCGGTATGGAATTTTTGAGTGCATTACAATACCTTCTCTATACACTATGTACATAGTACGTGTAGACAAAGTAAAAACAACTAAACACTGACGACTTAATGTATGAGCAAATTATAAGTATTTTAAAACTGAAAGTAATAACAATATTTTGGAAACGGTTAGCTCTACAACTAAAACTATATAAACCGTGTGTTTTAACAAGATCTACATTCCTTGTATAGTAAGTTTTTGTCTATCTGTTACGGTTTGCCAGTTATATAAAGGTCATCGAAAATGGAGAGGTATTCAGAGTATATTCCCAGAAAATTCAAGATTTATATTTTGTTATGTAAATAGTTTTAATATACGATATTTTAATCAAAATTGTTAGTGCAATTTTTGAGAAGATCAAAATGTTCTAAAATTTATCCATTTAAAGCGTAGTTTGAGGTGGAGGGATCTAGAAAATCTTCGTGACTAATTCTTGGGAGTTTGTAAGTTTGGCATTTAACAATTTATGTTCAACATTTTAGAAAAGTTTCATGTAAAAGGTAGTTAGGGGTGGGGAAATTTTCTTGAAAATATTTATGTCGCATCCTTGTAAGATTGGTATTTAGCGGTCTTTTCGTTTTTTAATTATGCTGTTCACAGACGCATACCAGTTTTTTTTTTTTTCTAAAAATGTGTTTTGGGGGGTGGGGGTCTTCAAACACACCGGGTAGAAGGGAAGCTATTATATTAACTTAAAGCAGTGGTAGATCTCGGTATTTGAAACACATTTTGTATCTTACTTTTTTGTCTCTGATCATTTTCTACAGAGATATTTTAGTTTTATCGAAAACAAGAGACACACAAGCTGGCCACGCTGCAGGTTGTGTTATTTGTACTTAAACAAGCCTCACCAGGATGTTGAAGGAATTCCTTCCGTTTTTACTGTGCGAGTGTAGGTCAATCAGAATGGCAGTTGCACTCCCAAAACATTACCCCACCCTGCGTCGTGTTTGCAAGCGTCCACGTGTTTACATACAGAAGCTGGTTCAGAAATCCGACCAACCTCAACGCAACGTTGCCGAATAACTTCACGTCTGAAAAGCCGCTCCCAATATTTCTGTAATTCTTTTAAATTATTAATTACTTCGAAACTCTGTGTGATGTCCCATAATTCCTACCGAAACTAATATCAGAAATACGTTACTCTACACATCTTACAAGTAACAAACTATTATCTTCCTACATTCTTGTATAATTACGCATCCAATTTGGAACAAAAAATCATTTATTATTTTCGAAAGCGGCTGATCAAAGAACAAAATGCCATTAGACTTTTTTTGGTTGTAATGCCTTTATGAAGCATATATTAGAAATATATTCGACTCGGTATATTTCCGATAAAATTCGGTATCGAATTTTTGGGTGGAATACAATACTTTCTCTAGCTATTATGTACACTGTACATACTTGTTAGAGAAAGTTAAGAGAATGTAATGTTTAATTCGAATGCAATTTTAACATGAAAACAAATGAACTATATTATACTCACCTGAAGACAGTTTATTTGCCTCCTGGCCGGATGACATTTATTTTAGCAGCAGCAGCAACTGCAACCTAATCAAAAGAAATGCTCGTTAGTGTTTGCAAGAATAATGATAAAAAAATCTGATGTGTTCCATTCACATGACTTTCTCTACGTGTCTGCAACAAATTATTGTTAAAAAGCTTATGCTTGTATTTACTTCATGCTAATCAAGAAAAAAATTAGCAGAAATAGTCTTATTACTTGCTTCCTTGTAAGTAGAAGCGAAATAAGGGAGTACTATAGGTTAAAGTGATAGTCAAAAGCTGGTTGCTATGTGACTGATGTTCCTTTGTTTGTATGGATAGGAGTTGACAAATTCCTGTATGAGAAAAGTATAAGTTTTTAAAGCTGAAACCAATAACAAAGAACATTTAAAAAACGGCGGCCAACCTCACGAAAAATATGCATATAGTATAGATTGTGTGTTTTAACGTGCTCTACATTTTTTGTGTGGTAAGTTTTTGTCCATCACTTACGGTTTACCAGTTACGCAAAATTCAGTAAAATTCATGTAGAATAAAGAGCTCTTCAGAGGCTATTCCGAGAAAATTCAAGATATATATTTTATTTGTCATGTAAGTATCTTTAATATTCGATATTTAATCAAAATCGTTAGAGCCATTTTGAGAAAATTAAAAGTTTCGAAACATTTTCTATGTAAAGGATAGTTGGGATGAGGGGATTTTTTGGTCGCGCCGTGGCCGAGTGGTAAGACCACTCGCCTTTCCTAGGTGGCCCGGATTTGATCCCAAGCGACCGTATGTGAGATTTGTGAAGACAAAGACATATTTATAAAAATATTTATTTTTTATTTTTACAATGAAAATGTAATGTTTTATTTAAACTAGAGCAGGGGCGGGTTTTCTCCAGTTCCCCCCCCCCCGCCATTGCATTCCACCGGTGCTCCATCTTCATTCCAGTATCAACAGTGTCACCGCCTGCGGTTCCACAAGTAGTAAAAGCGGGCGTTAAACCGTACCAAAATGAGGGGATTTGTTTGAAAATCTCCGTGTTGCATTCTTGGAAGATACTAAACTTAAATTTCGTTTTTGATTTATCGTATTCACAGACACATTGGCACTCACGGACCTGTTTCTAAAAATTGTATTTTTTGGAGTCAGGGAGTTTCAAAACGTCTATCTCCAGTGAAATCTCGGTATTGAATTTTTGGATACAATGCAATAAACAAATTAGTAAAAATTGCGTTGTGTGAAACATTTTGAGTATGGAAAAGTGTTAGTCAGATAATGAAGTTTAAAAATGGGAGTGCCGTTTAATAAACCTGCACCTGCACATTTATTAGTTGGTTATTTCCTGTAACTAGTAGAGGAAAGCGCATCCGGAAGCCCTGCTTGCATTAACTTATGATTTAATGCGGCATGCCGTACTGAATCATAAGCTTTAGCCACATTCAAAAATCTGATGAGTTCCATTCACATGACTTTCTCTACGTCTCTGCAACAAATTATTATTAAAAAGCTTATGCTTCTATTTACTTCATGCTAATCGTGAAAAAATTAGCAGAAATAGTCCTATTACTTGCTTCCTTGTAAGTAGAAGCGAAATAGGGACTACCATAGGTTAAAGTGAATTCAAAAGCTGGTTGCTATGTGACTGAAATTCCTTTGTTTGTATGGACAGGAGTTGACAAATTCCTGTATGAGAAAAATACCTATAAGTTTTTTAAAGCTGAAAACAAAAACAAGGAATATCTCAACAACGATCAACTCCACGAAAAAAATGTATAGGACATAAATTGTGTGTTTTAACGTGCTGTACATTTTTGTGTCGTAAGTTTTTGTCCATCTTTTATGGTTTAGCAGTTATGCAAAATTTCGTAAAATTCCTCCAGAATAAAGTAATCTTCAGAGATTATTCCCAGAAAATTCAAGATATACATTTTATTTGTCAGGTAAATATCTTTAATAGACGATATTTTAATCAAAATCGTTAGTCATTTTTTAGGAAATCAAAATTTTAAAAAAAAGTTCCATGTAAAGGGTAGTTGGGATGGGGAGGATTTTCTAGAAAATTATATTACTGTAGTTCTTGTAATATATTTGGGAATAAACCTATAACATTATTATATAAAATAATAGAGAAAATAGAAATGAAGATAAATGTAGATGGTTTATTAATATTTTTCTTCCCAATTAAAAGTTTAAATTCTTCTAAACGAGTTTTCATAATGCTGCCAAAGACACGACTAAAACAGTAGTTCAAATGGCCAAGAGTGTAAGCTGATAGGTAATGGACTGGCATTCCATGCAAAGCCAAATGTTACAAATTCAAATTCCAGTGGTTGTGGCAAATGACGGGGAGAGCCCACATAAAATAATGGGTGTGATGCTTGGAAGTTAGTGGGGTTATATTTGGCTGTAGTTATGTCGGTTTTCTCTATTATTCATTTAAGCAAGTCTCTGCAATTTTAGGGCAAACATTGTATATAATTTTACAATATAAAACAGTCTTGATTACTTGTCGTTTATGGTTGAAGGTTAGTATAACATGAAATTAATCCTAGAGCACAACCCTATTTGTATAGTTACGCTTAAAACAAGCGGAACTTATAGGTACCGACAGGCAACAAAGGGTTAAATACCAAGTTTGGTATTCAACGGTCTTTTCGTTTTCGAGCTATGCTGTGCACAGACAGACAGACTGTCTGAATGGCAGACACAGACACACGGACCTTTTTACAAAAATATTTTTTTTTTATTCAGGGGGACCCAAAACATGTATTTCCAGTGAAATCTCGGTATCAAACTTTTGGGTGCAATGCAATACCTTCTCTATACACTATGTATATAGTACGTGTAGAGAAAGTAATACGTTTTTTTTAATTTTTCACTATTTTTGTTCACAGCTGGATCACTTTAACCTGCAATAACTCACCATGAGGCACATTGTTAAAACAAGGAAGACGAACAGGAACTGGCCAGACATGCTGTGTTGCGTATGATGCTTGCTTCTTGACTATATGTTTGCCATCTAAACAACAAACTCACAAAACAGAAGAGTATCTATTCTACTTATATGCGACTCTGTTTTCGGAAAACGTCTGCTCCGGAAGCAATAAAGCATGTGCTCTTTAAACCAAAAACCTATATTGGAAGTTATCTGAAGTCACGACTTTCGTTTATTTCACCGTTTGTAAACATTTTTGAGCACAAATACAACCAATAAGTCAGTGTAGCCATGTTTTTCGTGTTTGCCACTAAATCTGGTGGTTTCAGGTGCTTGTCTGGTGCAAAAATGTTGCATTCAAACGTTTTGTATGTAGATAGGCGTGCACGTGTGCGTATGTGTGAGTGAGTGTCTGTGTATCTATGAACACGATATCTCAAAAATGAAAAGTTAGTGAAACACCAAACGTGGTATTTAATTTTAGTATCTTCCTAGGATACGACATGAATATCTTTAGAAAGCTTTGTTTTTTCTTTTTTTTCAAAAATCGTTCAACGATTTTGATTATAATACCATATATTAAAAAAATTTACATCAGAAATAAAATGTATACTTTGAATTTTCTGGGAAAAGCCTCTGAAGACCTCTTTATTCTGGACGAGTTTTGCACAAGTTTGTATAACTGGTAGACCGTAAGACATAGACGAAAGCTTACTACACAAAAAATATAGATCTCATTAAAACACACAATTTATGTCATGTGCATTTTGTGTTGTTAACGTTTTCGAGATATTCGGAGTTATTTATTGGTTTCAGTTTTAAGGTAATTAAACTTTTCTCAAACGGAAAACACATGTTTCTTTGGTTCTCTTTCGTTTGCTTCAATCAAGCAAAGAGAAACGAATTTCAAATGTTTCATATAGCGACCAGATTTTAAAAGATTTGACTGTAGGTTTAGCCTAATGTATTTCCTTATTTCCCTTTTACATATCACGAAGAGACTAATAATGCCATTTCTGTTAATGTTTATGTCGATTAGCATGGAGTGGATAGAAGCATAAGTTTTTAACAATAATTTGCTACAGAGAAAGTCATGTGAATGGAAGACATCTTCGCAAGTGGACGACCTCTCTCTTAGGGGTCAGGCACAAGAGATGTGTTACAGTATAATTTTGAGTAAGACTTTTAGTGGTAAATCACATTTCACTGTTTACAGCACTGCTACAAGTTGAACCAATGTTGATAAAAGTTCTTTAACACTTCTCTGAAAGAGCGATTCAGAAATGCCTGAGGTCACGTTTACGAACACACCATATTTGTTTTTGTCCTCTTTTACCCGGACATGTCATCCTTTATGGGCCCTAAAAATGGTCCAGGTGGTTGTTTGGAAAGTGGCGAAATGTCCTGTTTTTACGTTGCATTCACGTATTAGGCATATACTAGATAGAGAAGGTATTGTATTCCACCCAAAAATTTGTTACCGAGGTTTCCCCGGAAATATATGTTTTGAGGTCCCGTAAATCCATAAACAACATTTTTGTGAACGGCATACCTTTAAAAGGAAAAGGCTGTTAAATACTAATTTTGGTATTTAAGTTAAGCATCTTCCACGGATGCGAGACAAAGATTTTCAAGAAAATCCCCATACTATAAACTAGCCTTTAAGTGAAGGGTTTTACTAACTTTTGGAATTTCACAAAAATGGCTGTAAAGAAGCCTGGACTTGGGTGGCATATCCTGTAAAGACTTTCTTAAATACCAAAATTTACAACAACAAAAAAGTTGCATGGTTGGCGAAGATATGATAGCAGTTGCTAGGCGAGTAGCAACTGTTTCCAGGCTAGAAGCAATGAAATGTGGATGCTGCCAACGTACAGGTTGGCGCGTAATGTATCTCCCAAATTCGGTTGAGAAATGGAACTACTGAACAAAAGTGAAACTACTTTATCAGTGCCCCCCACCCCATCTGCATTTATGCATTCTTGAAAACGGCGCGAAAATGCCTCCAAGGCACGTCACGCCATCTCCCATGGAATGGCATTGATTTCCTGGCCGATGGTATCTTTCAACTCCTAATGGTTTGCAAACAGCGCGAGAATAATTTTTCTTTCAATTATCCCCACAGAAATTATTCCAGAACTGTTAAACCTGGAGATTGGGAAGGCCAAGTTAAATCTCCAAAGCGGGAAATCAGTCGATTGGGGAACATTCGTTGGAGAAAAACCATGCTTTGAAGAGCAGTATGTGGCATAGCACCATGCTGCTAAAACCAAATGTTGTTCAACTGTCGCTCCTGGAGTTCTGGCATGACAACATGGCGGTCGGAATTTACAGTTAGTGCGTGACCAGCTCAATCCTCAGAAAATATGGGCCAATAATCCCACATATTCCAAATGCACACCACAAAATATGAGAGGATTTTGCTTTTGTTTGTTCTCAAACTCTGTGAAGAAGCTCGCTTCATCTGACTTGAACAGTTGGTTAAGCAGGCATCTGTGCCAGTGTTGATACAGGCGCAGCTGCATTTCAGATAAGGAACACATAACAATGAAGGCCTCTACAGCTGCAATCCTTGTCTGTATGAGTCAACAATCCATGGCGAACCAGTTGTGAATATTGTAGCCGTATAATCATATGCGCATGCGCACCTCAAGTTGAACAGGTGTACATGGCGAGACCGTTAAATGTGGACTGTATTAATAAATGTATACACACATGCCATTTTTCACCATTATTCTCTGGTGTTTTATTACTCTGGTAAAGCACCAAAATTACAAACAAAACAATATCTTGCATTTACATCGCCGATTGCCCTGGATTGGCACAACACAAAGTGTGCGAGGTCTGGTAGACTAGTGGTGAGCCGAGGTGTTGTTGCTGTGTATCTACCCTGGTAAGGGTTTAACCACAGGAATGAGGTGGTTGGTTAAGGATTGGTAATTTGAGGTTTCGGGTGATGTTGTTAAGGAGGTAGGTTTCTCAAACGGTTGCATTTTTCAGGAGCAGCATCCTTTTCCTCTGCTCCGCTGGTGTTTAATTTGTGGAACTTGTTTTTGTTGGAATTTTGATTGACCACTCCCAATTTTGGGAAGGGGGAGTACTTGGTTCAGCTAATTTGCAGTTGGCTGGTTTCAAGCTGTTGTTACCGGGAGTGCCCGCAAACTGCCTCTTTCGGCGTTCAGTAGGTAGGTACTCCCCCCAGCGATCTAACAAGTACGCTCTCATGTTCGCCCAATCTGGCGTAAAATTTCTGAGCCCGGCGCCTAATAACATTTTCCACATATGGGAGGGCCGAAGCTTCATGTAGTGGCCTCAAAGGGAAACGTCGACATTCAGATAGATAGACCTAAGTCCTCTATTCTGTATCCGCTGTAACCAGAAAAGCCAGGAGTCTGCTGCCATGCCCCACACTTCGCAGGCATAGAGCATCAGGGGGACTACGAGCGCCTTGAAAAGACGTAACTTTAAGTGAACCGGCATTTGGGAGGCCAGAACAGGGTAAAGGGAGGCCACCATCCCCTTCGCTCTGTCCGACGTTCCTCGCTCGTGTTCACGAAAAGTTAGGCCTTTATCAAGAGTGACGCCTAGGTATTTGATGGAATTTCCCCACTCTATCCTCTGGCCTTGATAGGAAAATTTGGGTATCTGGGCTGTGGCGGGACGTATTCTGGTGAACAGAACAGCATGACTTTTGCCCGGGTTAACGAACATCCGCCACTGTCTACACCAGTCCTGGACGAGACGGAGGTGTCTCTGTATCGGATTGAAGGCTCTGCGTATGTACCTGTCTGTGCGGTAGAGCAGGACGTCATCAACGAACTGAGCCATATTGACCCCCTGCGCTGTAGGGAAGTCTGCCATACAGAGGCTAAACAAGCTGGGTGATAAGACAGAGCCTTCGGGAATCCGCCTCGTAGGGATTTTTGTGTTCATGTTTGCCCCGCAACCGCTACTATGAATAGTCCTTACGCCATTTCACCAAGCACATGGCAACAAAAGAGTGTCGCACTTCCGGCGTCTATATAGAGGACGGAAATGACCTCAGCCAATGTAGCCAACATAGCTCAAGGCTGTGGCACAAACACAGGAATACCAAGCAAAATTGTTAGATATATTACGCGCCTCTCTGTAGAAGGGTCATCGGACCAACATAATTTATTATTAAGACATTAAACACATTAAAATCAGTGTAATTATAGATATACTAAGTTAAAACTAACACAGCTCGCTTCGCTCACGTGCTTTGGTAAAATCAGTGGAACTTATTAAAACCAAAGTAGAATCAATTTATTTACACATAGAATAATATGCCATTTTTAGATACTACACTTTTGAGATGAGTACGCCTTGTGTGTGTTAAATGTGCACTCAAAAATAAGATTTTGCCATGTTAAATGTCCAATTAAGCAGTGAATTTAAAGTGTAAGTTTTAAACCATATAATGGTCAATACGTATGTGGTGTTTGGTCGTATTTTCTCGAATAGCAGAAGCATAAACAAGGAAGGAAAATGTGTTTCAATACATAGGCTAGTGTATTTACGTGATTTTTTCGGTGGTTTACTTTGTGAAGTATGCTATACATTTTCAACAGAACAATTCTGTATGTTTGTTAAATTTTAGATTTTCAACTCGGAAAACCGTTGAGAAACTTGGATAAAGGTATTTCGCAGACTAAATTGGCAACCTACTCTGGTTTATGAGAAACCTCTTGCTAATTCGCCCATTTAGCAGCTATCGTGAGAAATAATTATGTGCTTATGATACTAGAACGATGAATACAGGGGGCGTGTTCCTCGGACTCGGAATATAATAAATGCAGTCCACAGTGAAAGTCATTATAATCTTTGGGATTTCTCTGATACCTGTCACCTTTTCACTTTCTCTACACATACTATGTACATAGTGTATAGAGAAGGTATTGCTTTCCACCCAAAAATTCGATACCGAGATTTAACCGGAAATACATGTTTTGGGTTCCCCTGAATCCAAAAAAAAGCATTTTCAGAAAAAGGCCCGTGTGTGCATGTGTGGACAGCATAGCTCGAAAACGAAAAGACCGTTAAATAGCAAACTTGGTATTTAAGATTGGCATCTTCCAACGATTTGACACGACACTTTTCGAGAAAATCCCCCCACACCCAACTACCCTTTACATGGACATTTTCTCGAAATTTTTTATTTTCTTAAAAATGGCTCTAACGATTTTGATTAAAATATCGTATATTAAATATATTTACCTGCCAAATAAAATATATATCTTGAATTTTCTGGGAATAGTCTCTGAAGACTACTTTATTCCGGGTCAATTTCACTGAATTTTGTATAATTGCTAAACTGTAAGGGGTGGACAAAAACGTACCTCACAAAAAATGTAGAGCACTTTAAAATACACAATTTATGTTATATACATTTTTTTGGAGTTGATCGTTTTTTTAGATATTCCTTGTTTTTGGTTTCAGCTTGGAAAAACTTATAATTTTCTCATACAGGAATGTGTCAATTCCTGTTCGTACAAACAAAGGAACTTCAGTCACATAGCAACCAGCTATTGACTATCACTTTAACCTATGGTACTCCCTTATTTCGCTCCTACTTGCAAGGAAGCAAGTAATAAGATTATTTCTGCTCATTTTTACTCGATTAGCATGAAGTGAATAGAAGAATAAGCTTTTTAACAATAATTTGTTACAGAGATGTAGAGAAAATCATGTGAATGGAACACATAAGATTTTTTTTTTTTTTTTTGTTATGCACTTAGAACATAATTAGGTTATAATCTTGCCGCCATGTTTACTGCAATAATACCAACTTATCAATAATAACTTCTGACAGGTTGAAAAAAGTGGTTGTATTAAATATTCCTTCAACTAGATATCTCTCCCCTTCCTGTTTCCTTTGTTTAGTACTTCAAAAAACTGGGAAAAACAATTAATTTAACAGATGTTTCGCATGAAGTATAAAGTAATGTATAATTGCAAGATGGCGGCTGGTGACAAAACGTGCTTCAGCCAAACGCTAGGTATATCCGAAGTGGTTTGCGCCCCTAATAGGTGGCGAACACCATGCTTGAATAGGTAGTGATTGCTGATTTTCACTTGTTTCGCTTTAAATATTCCATAGGAACAGTAAATGTCACAGAGTAATAATTTATTTTTCCATGGAAAATGTAAGATTCATGGAACCTTTACCGGGGATGTAAACAAAGAAGGAAATTGTAAAAAAGTTGTTCATTTCGTCAGTAAATTACATGTCAATAAGGTAAGAAAATTTCTGACTTTAAAAACAAGGACTTTTCTTATTCTCATGATTCTACATTCGATTATCTTATTATAGATATTCTTGTAAGTGCAGATGTAGCTATTACTACAACTAACCTATTTGGGAAGGAAACAACATTTTTTGCAACAAACAAATATCGCGTTTAATATGTGATAAAAACCTTATTATCCATTCCGGATAATCTAGAAATGATGAAGCTATCCTCATGACTTCAAATAAAACACTATATCCACCATGCAAAGCCAGCTTTTACTTTCTGTGCCACGTATAATACACCTACTTGTAGCAGCAAGAAAACTATTGTATTCCACCCAAAAATTCGATATCGAGATTTCACCAAAATACTTGTCCCCGGAATGCAAAATAAATAAGCAAAAGCATTTTTTGAAAACGGTCCGTGTGTGTGCGCGCGCGCGTGCGTGCGTGCGTGCGTGCGTGCGCGTGTGTGTGTGTGCGTGCGTGCGTGCGTGTGTGTGTGTGTGTGTGTGTGTGTGTGTGTGTGTGTGTGTGTGTGTGTGTGTGTGTGTGTGTGTGTGTGTGTGTGTGTGTGTGTGTGTGTGTGTGTGTGTGTGTGTGTGTGTGTGTGTGTGTGTGTGTGTGTGTGTGTGTGTGTGTGTGTGTGTGTGTGTGTGTGTGTGTGTGTGTGTGTGTGTGTGTGTGTGTGTGTGTGTGTGTGTGTGTGTGTGTGTGTGTGTGTGTGTGTGTGTGTGTGTGTGTGTGTGTGTGTGTGTGTGTGTGTGTGTGTGTGTGTGTGTGTGTGTGTGTGTGTGTGTGTGTGTGTGTGTGTGTGTGTGTGTGTGTGTGTGTGTGTGTGTGTGTGTGTGTGTGTGTGTGTGTGTGTGTGTGTGTGTGTGTGTGTGTGTGTGTGTGTGTGTGTGTGTGTGTGTGTGTGTGTGTGTGTGTGTGTGTGTGTGTGTGTGTGTGTGTGTGTGTGTGTGTGTGTGTGTGTGTGTGTGTGTGTGTGTGTGTGTGTGTGTGTGTGTGTGTGTGTGTGTGTGTGTGTGTGTGTGTGTGTGTGTGTGTGTGTGTGTGTGTGTGTGTGTGTGTGTGTGTGTGTGTGTGTGTGTGTGTGTGTGTGTGTGTGTGTGTGTGTGTGTGTGTGTGTGTGTGTGTGTGTGTGTGTGTGTGTGTGTGTGTGTGTGTGTGTGTGTGTGTGTGTGTGTGTGTGTGTGTGTGTGTGTGTGTGTGTGTGTGTGTGTGTGTGTGTGTGTGTGTGTGTGTGTGTGTGTGTGTGTGTGTGTGTGTGTGTGTGTGTGTGTGTGTGTGTGTGTGTGTGTGTGTGTGTGTGTGTGTGTGTGTGTGTGTGTGTGTGTGTGTGTGTGTGTGTGTGTGTGTGTGTGTGTGTGTGTGTGTGTGTGTGTGTGTGTGTGTGTGTGTGTGTGTGTGTGTGTGTGTGTGTGTGTGTGTGTGTGTGTGTGTGTGTGTGTGTGTGTGTGTGTGTGTGTGTGTGTGTGTGTGTGTGTGTGTGTGTGTGTGTGTGTGTGTGTGTGTGTGTGTGTGTGTGTGTGTGTGTGTGTGTGTGTGTGTGTGTGTGTGTGTGTGTGTGTGTGTGTGTGTGTGTGTGTGTGTGTGTGTGCGTGCGTGCGTGCGTGCGTGCGTGCGTGCGTGCGTGCGTGCGTGCGTGCGTGCGTGCGTGCGTGCGTGCGTGCGTGCGTGCGTGCGTGCGTGCGTGCGTGCGTGCGTGCGTGCGTGCGTGCGTGCGTGCGTGCGTGCGTGCGTGCGTGCGTGCGTGCGTGCGTGCGTGCGTGCGTGCGTGCGTGCGTGCGTGCGTGCGTGCGTGCGTGCGTGCGTGCGTGCGTGCGTGCGTGCGTGCGTGCGTGCGTGCGTGCGTGCGTGCGTGCGTGCGTGCGTGCGTGCGTGCGTGCGTGCGTGCGTGCGTGCGTGCGTGCGTGCGTGCGTGCGTGCGTGCGTGCGTGCGTGCGTGCGTGCGTGCGTGCGTGCGTGCGTGCGTGCGTGCGTGCGTGCGTGCGTGCGTGCGTGCGTGCGTGCGTGCGTGCGTGCGTGCGTGCGTGCGTGCGTGCGTGCGTGCGTGCGTGCGTGCGTGCGTGCGTGCGTGCGTGCGTGCGTGCGTGCGTGCGTGCGTGCGTGCGTGCGTGCGTGCGTGCGTGCGTGCGTGCGTGCGTGCGTGCGTGCGCGTGCGTGTGCGTGCGCGTGCGCGTGCGCGTGCGTGCGTGCGTGCGTGCGTGCGTGTGTGTGTGTGATCAAATACCAAACTTGAATCTTTACATGGAGGATTTTGCGTAATTTTCCATTTACTAAAGAATAGCTGTGATGATTTTGATTAAACTAGCATACATTAAAATACTTACATGAAAAATAAAACGTACATCTTAAATTTTCTGCAAATGGCCTCCGAAGACTTGCTAACTGATAAACTGTAGGAGATGACAAGATATTATTGCACAAAAAATGCACATCTCGTTAAAACATATAATTTATGTCATTAACATTAACAATTAACAGTTTCCGAGTAATTCCTTGTCATTGGTTTTATAATTTACAATATTTAGTTTTTTATCAAATGGCCAAGCATAGTGAAGGGAATTTCAACTGTGCACATAGCGACAGGTTTTAAAAGATTTTACTATCACTTTAGCCTAATGTATTCCTTCATTTTCCTTCTACTTACAAGGAAGCAAGTAATAACACTATTGCTGCTAATGTTTATCTCGGTTAGCATGAAGTGGATAGAAGAAGCTTTTATAAGAATAATTTGTAACAGAATTCATAGACTCTATAGCTATTTAAAGAACGTACAATACACCTATTAATTGTTTCATTTGTATAGCACCCTTTGGGGCCTTTGCATTAGAAACAACTCGTCGTTCACTTACGTTGGCTTTAAATCATTTTACTTTCCTCAAATACACACACATACATACTTCCAGACTCTGTGGGGGATAGGCAATAATTCTGGCTAAAAAAAATCCAACCCGGGACCTTCGGGTAAGAGGTCAGCTCACTGACCAGTTGACCACGGAGGCGATACTATTTTCTACAACAGTGTTTTTCTCCAAACTATATTTTCACACCTTCAATATGTTCCACACAACCACAATTTTCCAGAATGTGCAGAAGTATTTATTGTAACTTTACAAACATCAAAAATATGGTAACACTAATAGTAACTTTTTTTAAAAAAATATATTTTTATGAAAAATGTATTAATTTTACTGATTAAAACTTTTAACTCGTTTAAAAATTAAAATGTTTTGGTATGCAAAGTTATTGTAATATCCCCGTTTAAATTGTTGTGTGCGGTTCAAAGCTATGGTTCAGAAAATGCCAATCAACTTTCTGAAATTGGTGAGTAATTTTAAGTATGCAACATATTACATAATGAATTTCATGAAGTAATACTTATCTGCAATATTTATGCAATGTGAATGAAATTTGCTATTCATATTAAAATAATAATAACAATGATGATAATAATAATGCAGTAATAACTAATGGTTTCAAAAACTCTATACAGAAATATAGACATTTAAAATTGACTCCCATGTCTCTTAAATACCAAGGTTGGTATTTAGGTTCTGCATCTTTCAAGGATATGATGCGAAGATTTTCAGAAAGATCCCTCAACAGCCTAACAATGCTTTACACAGAAAATATTTTTTAATTTTAGATTTTGTGAAAAATGGCTCTAAAATTGTTGGTTAAAATATTAAAGACACTTATATGACAAATAAAATGTATATGTTGAATTTTCTAGGCATAGTCTCTGAAGTTCTCTTCATTCTGAATGACTTTTAAATAATAACTGGTAAACTGTAAGAGATAGACAAAAATTTACTACACAAAAATATAGGTGTTGTTAAAATGCATAATTTGCTTCATACATACATTTTTGAGATATTCCTTATTATTGCCCTCAATTTTAAAATATTTTTACTTTTCTTGTTATTTTTCTTGCTCCTAGTCAAGCGAAAATCAACTTTTTATTATTGTTCTATTGTTTAATTTATATACATAGTTCCCTTTAATTTTGATGGTGATATCGCGACCTTTGCTTTAGTTACGGATGTTTTGTACGCTCTAGTCAAGCTTTCCTTAATGTCGCTTTCTTCGGTTTTATACAGTACGTTTGTTACAAAACTTGGCCGCGCGGCCCCTGTGGCCTTCCCTGTTTTTCCCTGCGTGCGCGTTCTACATGTGTGTCTCTGTTCTATTCCAGTTCACACTCGAATATCATTTGGAATATTTAGAAGTGTTTAGTTTTGCTTCAAGTGCTTTCAAAATGCAGTATACAGTAACACAAAGAGTGTTTACATATCATACGCATGTGATTACATCATCTTGTAACCATCTTGTAAGACAATTTGAAATTAAATTTCCGGGTGTACGTGTTGAGAGTAAAGAGGTCTCTCGTTTGTTTGTAAATAAATCAGGTAGACGGGATCAGAAATTAGATGAAATCGGAGACCTCGAAAATCTCTTACGTACCTTGCACAAGAAACGGACATTTTAAAGCTTCAGCATGGAAAGCAACAAAACTTTTAAAACTCAAACCATACAAGGTTACTGTTGTCCAGGAATTGCTACCACGTGATCACCAGAGTCACGTAAATTTCCTTAACTAGGTTTTTAATGATGGAACAATTGATCCGTGATTAAAACAGTTCAGTGACGAAGCATGGTTTCATTTACATGGTCACGTATCGTCACAACACGACCGATATTATGCTACAGACAAATACAGTTTCGTTCATGAAACTCTTTTGCATAATCAAAAAATCGGGGTATGGTGCACAATAAATGGACACAGAATAATAAGGTCTGTTTTTACTTTCTCTATACGTACTATGTACATAGTGTATAGAGAAGGTATTGCACTCCACCCAAAAATTAGATACCGAGATTTCATCGGAAATATATGTTTTAGGGTCCCCTGTATCCAAAAAAAAGCATTTTCAGAAAAAGGTCCGTGTGTGTGTCCATGTGTCCGTGAACACGATAACTCCAAAACAAAGAGTCGGTAAAATACCAAAGTTGGTATTTAAGTTTGGTATTTTCCAGGGGTGCAACACGAAGATTTTGAAAATAAATCCCCCACCTTAAACTACCCTTTACATGGAACTTCTTTTTAAAATTGTTGATTTTCTCAAAAATGGCTCTAACGATTTTGATTAACATTTCTTATATTAAAGATATTTACACGGCAAATAAAATATATATCTTGAATTTTCTGGGAATAGCCTCTGAAGACTACTTTATTCTGGATGACTTTTACGGAATTTTGCAAAACTGCTAAACCGTAAGAGATGGACAAAAACTTGCAACACAAAAAATATAGAGCACCTTAAAACACACAATTCATCTTATACCTATACATTTTTTCGTGAAGTTGATCGTTTTTGAGATACACCTTGTTGTTTGGTTTCAGCTTTAAAAAACATACTTTTCTCATACAGGAATTTAAGAATTCCAGTCCATACAAACAAAGGAACATCAGTCACATTGCAACCAACTTTTGACTATCTCTTTAACCAATAGTACTGCCTTAATTCGCTTCTACTTACAAGGAAGCAATTTCTGCTAATTTTTTTCTCGATTTGCATGAAGTGAATAAAAGTATAAGCTTTCTAACAATAATTTGTTGTAGAGACATGAGATGTTTTGCAGGCAATGGCAGTGACGCTGAGCCCACAAGCTCTCACGGACACTTGGACAGAGTTACCGCAGAAGACCGACTTTAAGGCGACCACAACCCGACTGCAGGTGTTGCTGCTGAACATCTTCCAGATCCTGGAGATGGAGTGTAACAGGTCCATTGTCGCCGAGACAGATTTTCAAGAAGCAATCAGATTGGTGTCGGAGATGAAAATGTTGGGTTTAGAGCTGGAGAAGAAGCTGCAAAACACCGAGCTCGGCAAATGTGAATCTGGTCTGGTGAGTAAGTACTCAGTGCAGGGTCATGGGTGACGTTTTTACTTTCTCTACACGTACTATGTACAGTGTATGGAGAAGGTATTGTATTGCATCCAAAAATTCAATACTGAGATTTCACCGCAAATATATCTGTTTCGGGAGAGTTATTACTTTCTCCATACGCACTATGTGCATAGTGTATAGAGAAAGTATTGCACTCGATACCGAGATTTCACCGGAAATATATGTTTTAGGGTCCCCAATATCCAAAAAAAGCATTTTCACAAAAAGGTCCGTGTGTCTGTGAACACGATAACTCAAAAACGAAAAGTCGGTAAAATACCAAACTTGGTATTTAAGTTTAGTATCTTCCAGGGATGCGACACGAAGATTTTGAGAAATATCCCCTAACCCCCAACTACCCTTTACATGGAACATTTTTCGAAAATTTTGATTTTCTCAAAAATGGCTCTAACGATTTTGATTAAAATTTCGGATATTAAACATATTTACCTGACAAATGAAATGTATATCTAGAATTTTCTGGGAATAGCCTCTGAAGAGTAGTTTATTCGGGATGAATTTTACTAAATTTTGAATAACTGGTAAACCGTAAGAAATGGACAAAAATTTACTGCACAAAAAATGTAGAGCGCATTAAAACACACAATTTATGTTATATACATTTTTTTCGTGGAGTTCGTCGTTTTTGAGACATTCCTTATCTTTAGTTTCTGCTATGAAAAACGTATACTTTTCTCATACAGGAACTTGTCAACTCTTATCCATATAAACAAAGGAACTTCATTGACATAGCAACCAGCTTTTGACTATCACTTTAACCTACGGTTGTCCCTTATTTCGCTTCTACTTACAAGGAAGCCAGTAATAAGACTATTTCTGCTATTTTTTTTTTCTGATTAGCATAAAGTAAATAGAAGTATAAGTTTTTTAAGAATTATTTGTTGCAGGGATATGGAGAAAGTCATGTGAATGGTACACATCAGATTTTTTCGTTATTTACTTTCTCTATATGCACTATGTAAATAGTGAATAGAGAAAATATTGCACTCCACCAAAAAATTCGATACCGAGATTTCACCGGAAATATGTTTTAGGGTCCCCTTTATCTAAAAAAAGCATTTTCACAAAAAGGTCCGTGTGTGTGTGTGTCCGTGTGTCAGTGTGTCCGTGTGTCTGTGAACACGATAACGCAAAAACGAAAAGTTGGTAAAATACCATACTTGGTATTTAAGTTTAGTATCTTCCAGGGATGCGACAAGAAGATTTTGAGAAAAATCCCCCCACCCCAAACTACCCTTTACATGCAACTTTTTTTCGAAAAATTTGATTTTCTAAAAAATGACTAACGATTTTGATTAAAATATCATATATTAAAGATATTTACCTGACAAATAAAATATATATTTTGAATTTTCTGGGAATACCCTTGAAGACTACTTTATTATGGATGAATTTTGCATAACTACTAAACTGTAAGAGATGGACAGAAACTTAACACACAAAAAATGTAGAGCACGTTAAAACACACAATTTATGTTATATACATTTTTTCGTGGAGTTGATCGTTTTTGAGATATACCCTTTTCTTGGTTTCAGCTTTGAAAAACCTATTTTTTTCTCATACAGAAATTTGTCAACTCCTGTCCACACAAACAAAGGAACATCAGACACAAAGCAACCAGCTTTTGGCTTTCAGTTTAACCTATGGTAGTCTCTTATTTCGCTTGTATTTACAATAAAGCAAGGAATAAGACTTTCTGACAATTTTCCTCGATTAACATGAAATAAATAAAAGATAAGCTTATTAACAATAATTTGTTACAGAGAGATAGGGAAAGTCATGTGAATGGAACACATCAGATTTTTAGCTATGCTGTCCACAGACCCACCCACGTACGCAAACACACACCCACGGACCTGTTTCTGGAAATGCTTTTTTGTGGATTCAGTGGATCCTAAAAACACGGATTGCCGGTGAAATCTCAACATCGAAATTTTGGGTGGAATACAATACTTCTCTCTCCCAATGTACCTACATACTGGGCTACAGAAAGAAACATGTAGATCTCATTAAAGCATACAATTTGTGTCATATACATTTTTTCGTGGAGTTAATGTTTTTGTTATTGGTTTCAGTTTTAAAATAGTTTTCTTATACGGGAACTTGTCAACACCTGACCACGCAAAGAAATGAAATTCAATCTCATAGCATAGATAACTATAAACGACCCATAGCAACCATATTTTAAAACATATGCCTGGCGGTTTAGCCTAGTGTATTCCCTTATTTTCCTTCTTCTTATAAGGAACTAAGTAATAAGACCGTTTCGCTTAGAGTTTATCTTGGTTAGCATGAAGTGGATAAAAGAATAAGCTTATTAACAATAATTTGTTACAG
Organism: Hymenopus coronatus; assembly: GCA_030762935.1. Classification (NCBI taxonomy): domain Eukaryota; kingdom Metazoa; phylum Arthropoda; class Insecta; order Mantodea; family Hymenopodidae; genus Hymenopus; species Hymenopus coronatus. The sequence goes on from CM060895.1 coordinate 149,909,851, forward strand.
AGATGTAGAGAAAATCTCTGAATGGAACACACCAAAACTGTTATATATTTCTTTCATAAACAGGAAATCAGCGCAAAGACTATCGCACTCCAAGAACAGATAGCGGGCCTAGAAGCAAAAGTAGAGAGTACAGATAAGGAAAACATGCTATTGGAGAAACTAGTTGTCGAGAAAGATGAAAAATTAAAAGCTGCAGCACAGGAAAAAGAGAAATTAGAAAGGTAATTTGAAAACCTAATTCTAATCTGTATATTTCATCTACCATGCAAAGTACGAGTGTCATACAGAAAATAGTGAGCATACACTTCTTAATATTTCTAACTTTCTCTACACGTACTATATACACAGTGTAGAGAAGATATTGTATTGCACCCAAAAATTCGATACTGAGATTTCACCGTAAATATATGTTTTGGGTCTCCCTGAATAAAAAAAAACATTTTTGGAAAAAGATCCGTGTGTGCTTGTGTGTGTGTGTGTGTGTGTGTGTGTGTGTGTGTCTATGTTTGTGTGTCTGTGGACAGCATAGCTCAAAAATGAAAAGACCGTTAAATACCAAACTTGGTATTTAAGTTTGGTATCTTCCAAGGATACTTTCAAGAAAGTCCCCCAATCATAAACTACCCTTTACATGGACCTTTTTTCGAAAATGTTTTGCTAAAATTATAGACCCTGAAACAGGGGCATCAACATGAGCTTTAGGTAATCATAAATACAAAAAATGTACATGCCAAATAGGATGTATATCTTAAATTGTTTGGGAACAGCTTCTGAAGGCTTTATTCTGGATGAATTTTACGAAATTTTCCATAACTGCTAAACCGTAAGAGATGGAGAAAAACTTACTACACAACAAATGTAGAGCACGTTAAAACACACAATTTATGTTATATACATTGTTTTCGTGGAGTTGATCCTTTGGGAGGTATTCCTTGTTTTGGTTTCAGCTTTGAAAAACTTGTACTTTACTCATACAGGAATTTGTGAAGTCCTGTCCATACAAACAAAGGAGCTTCAGTCACATAGCAACCAGCTTTTGACTATCATTTTAACCTATGGTACTCCCTTATTTCGCTTCTACTTACAATAAAGCTAGCTATTTCTGCTATTTTTTCTCGTTTAGCATGAAGTAAATAGAAGCATAAGCTTTTTACCAATAATTTGTTGCAGAGATGTAGAGAAAGTCATGTGAATAGAACAGATTATATTTTTTTAAAATGTATTTTACTTTACTACACCTATAGGTTGACGCAGAGTTTGCAGACGGAGTTGCAAGAAAAACAGAAGAAAGACGCGTCACCGAGTACGGAGACTGAAAGTCCTGTAACAGCTGTTCCAAATATTGCTGATCTGTTATTAAAATATGATACTAATTTGGCTTCTGGTGAGGAAGAAATCTTGGAGTATGGGTCAATGAAGAAGAACCTGGAGATGCATAAGAAACTGCTTGGACAGTGTGATGCTGAAAAGGAGAGGCTACTGCAGCTAATGGGAACCTCGCGGTCCAGGCAAGCGGCAATGCAGGTGGCAGCTTTGAGGCTAGACTCTGCCTTAAATATCTCGAGGCTAAACAACAAGGTGTCCAGGGACGAGCTTCTCAAAGCTGTACAGGTAACTGCTTCTTTTGCTTCAAGCCGACGTTTCTTTGGTTCAAAAGTTTTTATACAACTGTCGCCGTTCATTTGTCTAGCTCGGAGTCGGTGAGGATTGGCACCCGTGAAATTCTCTATAAACAAAGTGTACATACCTATGAAAAGCGCTTTGCTGCGCCGGCTATGCTCGTCCCTGTAGAACACAAGTTGGCTCTTACTCAGGGGCAAAAGAATGACACGGGGCAGACTCAACATTCTACTAGATAAATGCTTTTATTCTCCCTTGTTGCTGGTTGAGGCACTAATCCCACGAGCGACTCCCGACTAACAGTTCTTGAAGACGTACAAATAATTAGTGTTATTTTCTGTTGTTGTCGACGGTCACTGGTAATTACTGCGTACTTTTCTGTTACGTGACAAATTAACTCAATATCTCGCATACTTAGGCACTCGCACCTCCACGTTCACGTACGTACAGCATCGCGCGTCCATCTCGCAGAATAAGCTGCAACCGCAGCCATAAGCACAATAACAGTAACCCGATTTCTTGTAAATGCATCGCTTAAATACCTAAAATCTCCAATATTGAACTCACGTTGTTACGTGACTAACTTGGTAAGTTCTTTGTATTCAACTCACGTGACCCCTCCTTATAATGAAGAATTCCCGAGCTGCTGACTTTTTGGAGATTAACCTTTCTCTAAAATTTACCCTGTTACTTATGTCTCTAATGCGCTAAAAGTCTTGCTCTACAAAGGCAATTGCGTTACTAGCATTAACAAAGAAAGTAACCTTGGCGAACACGATAGCAACTTCCTCGCCTTAGGGTTTTGTATTCTACAATTTGCTCAGTCTTGGCTGCTGAAGCAGATATTTCTATGCAAAAATATTAATTGAACTATAAAATACACAGCGGGCTAATATACTGTCGCACAACGTGAATGTTGTGTACAGTTTCTCCATTTCATTCCCACGGGAGTGTGTGTTGCTCCAAATATTTCTCACATGCACATGAACAGCTGATAGAAAATGGTGGAGGATGCTGATCCACAACTATTTACGTTCGCTGTCGCAAGCTTAGTTTATGTATTCATTGCAAGAGCAGATTATAATAGAAAGAAAACATCAAGACTAGACCATGGCTGGCCAAGGAAGAGGTGTACTACATATGCTGTAAAATGAACTCGTTTCTGACTCTGTAAATTATTTTAACTTCCTTAGAATGGACGACTATTTGTTTGGAAAGTTGCTGTCATTAGTTGAGGCAAAAATTACTCGCCAAGACACAAATATGAGGCAGTCCATACCAGCAAATCAACAAGCTATCACGTTTTTATATTTTTGTTGAGAAAAGAAGCTTAGGTACAAATGGGTCCGATAAAATACACTTGCAGGGGCTATAAATACCCGAGTCATTATTTTAGAAATCTCTGCCGCACAAAAAAAAAAAATGTGTATTTCAACAATAGCTCAGCTACTATCACCCTATTATTTAGGACAAAGTCTACAAGATACAGCAAAGTATCACACAAACAATCACATGGGCGGGAAGGAAGACCCAGACCATCTTATTACGTCATTACCACCAAGTCGCTCATTGGATGATTTCATAAGTTTGGACCAAAATTTAGAAACCGCTTTATCCTGTTGTAGCAGACTGGAATTGAACCAATAAAAATAGGATGGAAATTGTATACAATAAAACTATCTGATGTCCCACGGCCCAATTTGTAGTTTGAGCGGTATTGGACCAAACTATTTGACCGTGGGACAACGGCTTAATGTATCTTAAATATAGATGCTTTCCATAAGTCCTTAGAAACATATAGAAAAACAAAATATTTTTGGTAGATTTTGACTTTCTCTAAACGTACTATGTATATAGTGTATGGAGAAGGTATTGTATTGCACTCAAAAATTAGATAACGAGATTTCATCGGAAATATATATTTTGAGACCTTCTGAATCCAAACAAAGCATTTTTAGAAAAATGTCCGTGTGTGTATCTGTGAGCAGTATATCTCAAAAACTAAAAGTCCATTTAATACCAAACTTGATATTTAAGTTTGGTATCTTCCAAGGATGCGAAACGAAGATTTTCAAGAAAATATCCCCACAAGCAACTACCCTTTTACATGGAAAAAAATCGAAAATATTGGTTTTCTCAAAAATGGTTCTAACTATTTTGATTAAAATCTCTTATATTTAAAATATTTTCATCACAAATAAAACGTATATCTTGAATTTTCTGGGAATAGCCTCTGAAGACCTCTTTATTCTGGATGAATATTTCATAACTGGTAAACCATAAGAGATAAACAAAAACTTACTACATAAAGGATGTAAATCTCGTTAAAACACCCAATTTCATGGAATTGAGCGTTTTCGAAATATTCCTTGTTATTAGTTTCAGTTCTAAAATACTATTTTCAATTCCATAGCAACCACATTTGACTGTTGGTTTAGCCTAGTGTACTCCCTTATTTCCCTTCTACTTATAAGGAAGCATGTAATAAGACAATTTCTGCCAATCTTTGTCTCGATTAGCATGAAGTAAATAGAACGCATTTATTGACAACAATTTGTTACAGAGATGTATAGCTTTAGCCTGGTGTACTTCCCTTCTTCTAATAAAATCTAAATAATAATATTAGCGTGATTTAAATAAAACAATTACGTTTTGAAAGAATCGTATGTTTTTTGAAAAGACAGACGAAGACATATTAATAGAACACATTAAATTTTTACTTTCTCTATACGTAATATGTACATAGTGTATAGAGAAGGTATTGTAATGCATCTAAAAATTCCATATCGAGATTTCACCGGAAATATATGTTTTGGGACCCCTGAATAAAAAAAGAGCATTTTAGAAAAAAGGTCCGTGTGTGTCTGTGAATGGCATAGCTCAAAAACGAAAAGATCGTTAAATACCAAACTTGGTATTTAAGTTTTTTATCCTCCAAGGATGCGATTCGAAGATTTTCAAGAAAAATCCTCCTACTCCTTTTACGTGGAAAAATATTAGAACATTTTGATTTTCTCAAAAATGGCTCTAAATTTTTGATTAAAATACTACATATTAAAGCCATTTTCATCACAAATAAAATATATACGTTGAATTTTTTGGGAAAAGCCTCTGAAGACCTCTTCATTCTGGATAAATGTTGCTGAATTTTGCATAACTGATAAACCGTAAGAGATAGACAAAAATGTAAAGCTTATCTCCCGGAGGTCCCGGGTTAGATTCCCGTCTAGGGTGGGGAATTTTTCTGTAATCGGAATTATTCGCTATTCCCCGCAGAGTCTGGAAGTATGAATGTGTGTGTGTTTGAGGAAAATAAAACTATTTAAACTTAACGTAAAGAACCTAGAGACGAGTTATTTCTAATGCAATGCCCCCAATATGACCTTAGATGTTAAATATAAACGACACAATAAAAAAAAAATGTAGGTCTCGTTAAATCACATAATCTATGCCATATATATTTGTTTCGTGGAGTTGACCATTTGGAGACATTCCTTGTTATTAGTTTTAGTTTTAAAATACTTTTCTCATACGGGAACTTGTCAACTCCTGATCACGCAAAGAAGCGGATTTCAATCCCATTGCAACCACATTTTAAAACATTTGACTCTCGGTTTGGACTAGTTACTTTTTTCCTTTATTTCCCTGCTAATGATTTGTTACAGAGATGTAGAGAAAGCCATGTGAATGTAACAGGTGTTATTGTTTGATCTCAGGTGAGCCAGAATGTTAAATTGTTGATGGAGCAAGCACAGCATGCACAGATCTGTGCGATCAATGCCATGAATTACACAGACGTGGTTACACAGGAATGTGCTCGTCAGACAATGTATAACCACCTTGCAGACAAAGTGGAGGCTATTCATGCCATGTTTCATTCTCGCAAGCGCAGAATGTCGAGGTTTGGAGTACCTTATGTAAGTACTAGAGTTATTAAAACATTCAATGAAACAGGCGGTTCTTTCCCTTTCCATGTGGTTGCTCTAACCATTGAGCTACTGTGTCAACATGCCGGTATGACATTAAATCCTCCAACTGATTATATGTTTTTTACCCCGTTCAAGCAGCAATCGGTATGTCTCCCTTCAGAGAAGGGTAGCTGCGACGAAGTACTGATCTATTGCAAACGTAGAGACGCACGGAAGTCTATAACAGTACTAGATGGCAGCTCTGGCGCGTCACGGAGACTATACAGGCGCCGGGAGGCCGGAAGGAGGCAACCAGGGGGAAGAGAGTTTCATTCGGAGCAAGCAACCGTGCAAAGCCTCAACCCACACCTCAAAGTTGAAGAAGGGAAATAAAATAAAGCAATAAAAGGGAAAGGAACCGTGATAGATATACAGCACTCTACCATTCGCCAAAGCAGCCCCAGGAAAACCACGGAAAAACCCAGGGCCAGAGCGAACCCGGACATCCCAATTGCCAGACCCAGATGAAACGCCTGAGCCATATGGCTTTCTATATCGAGGCACGTTCAATAAATGCTTAGTAAAAGACAAAAACAAATTATTTTTGCTAAACTTTTTATTTATTTAATTATTTTTATTTTTCCTTTTAGCTCGATACGCGTTTCTCCAACTTTTAAGCCTTCCAAAAAGTAGGATTTCGGAAGGTCCTCAAAATAGGCATCTTCGTTAGACGTGAAACGTTTTCCACCGAACCACTTCTTCAAGTTTGAAAAGGAAGTCAGTGGAGGCCAAATCTGATGAACTCAGTGAATGTTGTAATTCGAAACTTAATTCTACGTTTCTACCTGGTTGTGTGATGTGAGAGACCTTTTTCAAAGTCAGATAAGGGCGTTTTTTCTTGATTTGTCCGTTCAACCGATGCACATTTAGCTCAACCACCTTTACATAGAAACATTTTTGAAAATGTTGTTTTTCTCATAAACGGCTCTAACGATATTGAAGCTATTAACCTCACCAATAAAATGTTTACCTTGTATTTTCTGGGAATAACTTCTGAAAACTTTTTCATCCTGGATGAATTTTGCTGAATTTTGCATAAATGCTAAGAGTTATACAAAAACTTGCTGCACAGACATGTATATTTCATTAAAACGCACAATTTATGTGACATACATTTTTGCTACAGAGTTATGCGTTTCCGAGATATTCGTTGTTATTGGTTTCAATTTTAAATAAGGCATCTTGTTAAACGGGGTCACCTTTCGTTGCGCCTCTCTTTTTTTCTTCTGGAAATGCAGAGGAAACCAAATTTCAGTTGTTCACACAGATTGGTATTTGACTATTGCTTTAGCCTTATAAGGAAGTGTAGCAGTAGAACCAGCTGTGTTAACGTTTAGCACGATGCGGAGAGAAGAGCAATCTTGTGTAAGAGTAGTTTGTTTGTGGAACAGGTACAGAAAGTGCCAACACATCACATGTTAACACATATTAATTATGCACGAACGCACTTTATTTTATAACATCTTTGCGTATTTACCTTATTTTTCTGAGCACAAGACGCATTTTTGTTTTATTTCTCTACACGCATATAGAGAAGGTATTGCAACGCACCCAAAATTTCGATACCGAGATTTCACCGAAAATACATGTTTTGAGACCCCCTGAATAAAAAAAATTAGAAAAATGTCCGTGTATGTAACTGTCTGGTGTTTATGGGTAGAATACCTCAAAAAGTAAAGTCCGTTAAAAACCAGACTTGGTATTTAGGTTTGGTATCTTCCCAGGATGCGACACGAAGACTTTCAAGAAAATCCCCCGACCCCAACTACCCTTTACATGGAACTTATTACGAAATTTTGATTTTCTCATAAATGGCTCTAAAGATTTTGATTAAAATATCGTATATTAAAGATCTTTACCTGACAAATAATATGTATATCTTGAGTTTTCTGTGAAGACTATTCTGGATGAGTTTTACGGAATTTTGCATACCTGCTAAATCGTAAGAGAGGCACTAAAACTTACTACACAAAAAATGTAGAGCACGTTAATATACACAATTTATGTTATATACACTTTTATCTTAGAGTTGATCGTTTTTTAGATATTCATTGTTTTTGGTTTCGGCTATGAAAAACTTATACCTTTCTCATACAGGAATTTGTCAACTCGTGTCCATACAAACAAAGGAACTTCAGTCACATAGCAACCAGCTTTTGACTATCTCTTTAACCTATGGTACTCCCTTATTTCGCTTCTACTTACAAGGAAGCAAGTAATAAGACTATTTTTGCTAATTTTTTCTCGATTAGCATGAAGTAAATAGAAGCATTAGCTTGTTAACAATAATTTGTTGCAGAGATGTAGAGAAAGTAATGTGAATGGAACACATCTGGTTTTTTCGTTATACAATACTGTCTAAAATTTAACTGTGTCTTATAGTTGCAAGTTCACATGTGAAAACCAGTTAAATTTACCGGTAGTTTCTACAATACATGGACCATTAGCAAGGGAACGTCAGTCTTAAAAATCTCATGTGTTCCATTCACATGACTTTCTCTATATCCCTGCAACAAACTATTCTTAAAAAGCTTATGCTTCTATTTACTTTATGCTAATTAGAAAAAATTACCAGAAATAGTCTTATTACTTGCTTCCTTGTAAGTAGAAGCGAAATAAGAGGGTATCATAGGTTAAAGTGATAGTCAAAAGCTGGTTGCTATGTGACTGAAGTTCCTTTGTTTGTTTTGACAGGAGTTGACAGCTGAAACTAAAAACAAGGAATATCTCAAAATCCACGAAAAAATGCAACATAAATTGTGTGTTTTAACGTGCTCTACATTTTGTCTATTTCTTACGGTTTAGCAGTTTTGAGAAGTTCCGTAAAATTCATCCAGAATAAAGTAGTTTTCAGAGGATATTCCCAGAAAATTCAAGATATGCATTTCATTTTTCAGGTAAATATATTTAATAAAGTTATTGTGTTCACAGACACATGGACCTTTTTCAGAAACTGCATTTTTTAGATAAAGGGGACCATAAAACGTATATTTCCGGTGAAATCTCGCTATTGAATTTTTGGATGGAGTACAATACATTTTCTATGCAATATGTACATAGTATGTATAGAGGAAGTAAAAATAGGCTCGATTATTCTGTAACCATTTATTGTGCACCATACCCCGAATTTTTGATCATGCAAGAGAGTTTCATGAACGAAATTGTGTTTGTCTGTAGCATAATATCGTTTATGTTGTGATGATACGTGACCGTGTAAATGAAACCATGCTTCGTCACTGAACAGTATTAATTGTGGATCAATTGTTACACCATTAACACCCCTCAAAATCTAGTTAAGGAAATTTATCCGACTCTGGTGATCACATGGTAGCAATTCCTGGACAACAGTAACCTTGTATGGTTTGAGTTTTAAAAGTTTTGTTGCTTTCCATGCTGAAGCTTTCGAAATGTGAGTTTCTTGTGCAAGGCGAGTAAGAGATTTTCGAGGTGATCGTTTCTCCGATTTCGTCTGATTTCTGCTCCGTAAGCACATGCCTGTTTACCTTTCTTTTCCTATCACAAACTGATCCCGTCTCTCTGAATTTATTTACCAGCAAATGAGCGGTCTCTCTACTTGGAACACGCACGACAGGAAATTAATGTTCAACTTCCCTACAAGATGATGTAAGCACATACGTATCGTACATAAACACTCTTTGTGGTGCTGTATACTGCATTTTGAGAGCAGTTTAATGTTACTCACGTATGAACTGGACTAGAACAGAAGCAAGGCTGACGCACGTGTGACGACAGAACGGATGTAGAACCCGCGCGCAGGGAAATGCAGTGAAGATCACTGGGGCCGTGCTCCTGGCGGCCAAGTATTGTACTGTAGGATCTACATAAACTATAACCCCGCCGCTGAATCCTTGCATTTGACAGTTAGGAGTTAAGTTGGTACACCCACATAAAACAGATGAAAATCTTTATCCGTTTGACTTTCTGAACCAATCACAAAACAGCATTCCGATCGGTCGGTCAGACAGCGGAAACGTATCTAGACGCCGCACCGTTGCAATATATGACTATTTCCAACCACGTGCTCAGTTTGTGAACTCTTACACATGCGCTGAGCTGTTCTATTCAAGCTAGTATTATTCGTTGTTATTTATATGTATTATCATTGTTGAAAGTGTTGTTTGTTTGTACGTGTGGAAACATAAGACTTCAACAATTATAGAGGTGGATAGACTTTTGGGGGAAGATGTGGCGAGGATGGACGCGGCTTCTTGGAGGAAGAAAGTGTATCATGTTCACAAAATAATACGAAAAGCACAGGAATTAGAATCATCAGTGTATATGAAGCACTAATGATATATCTTGTTGATGATGATGACATTGACGACGAACTTCCGAGAATGATGATGACGGAGACTTGGATGGAATTGAGCCATTAAAATTGCAAACCGGTGAAAATCACTTTATTATATCTTTCTCTTATAGTAACAAGGTATTTTCCATTTTGTTCAATATTATCGTAAATACGTATGTTACATGCATAATAGTATCATTGTTATTTTCAATAAACATCACATTTACTAATTAGTTTCATTATTCATCGACACTCATTTACTATGTACACTGTTTATATTCGTCTTCACACACGATAGAGACATTTGTAATCAGCTGTTGTTGTTTACTCGTTACACTGGCAACGCCGTAAAGCCGCCTGCGGTGCCATAAGTAGTTAATGCGGGCGTTAAACACTACAAAAAAAACGCCGTAAAGGCAGCAAAGCCAGCCTTATGAGAAAGAACTGTCAAGTGCAAGAATTCAGCGGCGGGGGTATAATTGCCATGACTTATGCCGTAACCTTTGCAATACAAAATGCGTTCCAAATAATGAGGTTTGCAATTATTTAGAACACTGTATTAACTTTTGTTGAAGCTGGTACGTTAGGCTAACCAACTGAGTGTCCACTTTTCAGAGAGAAGGTGGCACGCAGAGACTGAGAGAGGTGGTACACGGAAGGCCCAGAGAGGAAGCTTTCTTTGAAGCCACCAAAAAGGGGGATGCTGGAGCAGTATATACGTTGTTGATGAACAAAGTAAACCCAAAAAAGTGTGATGCATATGGGTACACACCGTTGCAATGGGCGGCACATAACGGCCACGTCTCAGTGGTCCAGGTTCTCATCCAGTATGGACCCATCGTGGACGTGGACAAACCAGAGGAACGCTGCTCCACCATAACACCCTTACAACTGGCGGCTTTTAAAGGACATATTCCGGTAAGCGCTTCCTTTCAGTAAGTCCTTACGAAAAAAAATCTTATGTGTTCCATTTACATGACCTTCTCTACAGCTCTGTAACAAATTATTGTTAAAAAGCTTTTTCTTCTATTTACTTCATGCTAATCGAGGAAAAAAATTATCAGAAATAGTCTCATTACTTGGAATAATTATTTTTTCACACAATCCGTATATAGGACAGGAGTTGGATAGGGAGCCAGATTGAAAAATTCAATGCCATGGCCGGGATTTGAACCATGGAACTTCCGATCTGTAGTCGATTGCTCTGCCACTGAGCTACCATGGTAACATTTCGAGTGTGAAAAAACAATTAATCGAATAGCAATTGACCATAATAGTTGGCTAAACTATGAATCCTGGGACTTAAAGTACTTACAACATTGTAAGTCGCCATTGGGGTTGTCATCTCAAAATAATTTGAGATCACCTTGTGGTTTATCGGGAAACATACGAGTCAGTAGAGAAATTCAGTGCTATGCCGGCATGTTGCCATGGTAGCTCAGTAGAAGAGCAACCGGCTACAGATCGGGAGATTCGGCTATGGCATTGAATTTTTCAGTCTGACTCTACCTATTCAGTCTTATTACTTGCTTCCTTGTAAGTAGAGGCGAAATAAGGGAGAGCCATAGGTTAAAGTGAAAGCCAAAAGCTGGTTGCTATGTGACTGAAGTTCCTTTGTTTTTATCGACAGCAGTTGACAAATTCCTGTATGAGAAAAGTATCAGTTTTTAAAGCTGAAACCAATAACAAGAAATATCTCAAAAACGACCAATTGCACACAAAAAAAAAATGTATATAACATAAATTGCGTGTTTTAACGAGATCTACATTTTTGTGCAGTAAGTTTTTGTCTACCTCTTACGGTTTAGCAGTTATGCAAAATTCATTAAAATGTATCCAGAATAAAGTAGTCTTCAGAGGCTATTCCCAGAAAATTCAAGTAATACATTTTATTGGGATGTAAATATCTTTAATATACGGAGTTTAATCATAATCGTTTAAGGCATTTTTGAGAAAATCAGAATTTTCGAAAATTTTTCCATATAAAGGGTAGTCTGTGGTGGCGGGATTTGCTTAAAAAATCTTCGTATCTCATCCTTGGAAGATATCAAATCTACATACCAAGTTTGGTATTTAACCATCTTTTCGTGTTTGAGCTGTGCTGTCCACACACACACGCACACACATGTACCTTTTTCTAACTTTTTGGATTCAGGAGGGGTCTAAAACATGTATTTCCGGTGAAATCTCGACATGGAATGTTTGGGTGGAATACAATACCTTCTCTATCCACTATGTAATTGTCCAGAGAGCTTTTTTGTTTTTGTGTTAGCGATGGAGGTTCGTTTCGTTTCTATTGCTCGTCGTTCAGTTTCAACTTTCTCCACACGTACTATGTACATAGTGTATAGAGAAGGCATTGTAATCCGCCCAAAAATTCAATACCGAGATTTCACCGGAAATACATGTTTGACAGATCCTGAATAAAAAAAAAACAGTTTTAGAAAAATGGCATACGACACAAATTGTGTGTTTTAACAAAATGTACATTTTTTGTGTAGTAAGTTTTTGTCTATCTCTTACGTTTACATTTATACAGAACTTCTCGACAATGAAGAGGTATTCAGAAGCTATTCCCAGAAAACTCAATTTATATTATATACTTTTTTTCGTAGAGTTGACCATTTTTGTTATATTCTTTGTTATTGGTTTCAGTTTTAAAACACTTAAACTTTTCACTCAATTCCTGGAAATGCAAAGAAACGGATTTCATCCACCTGGCAACCATCTTTTAATATATTTGACTGTCGTTTTAGTCTAGTGTATCTCATTATTTCTCTTCTACCACAAGAAACCATTTCTGCTAATGTTTATCTCGATTACCATGAAGTAAATAGAAGAATAAGCTTTTAATAATAATTTGTTACAGAGATGTAGAAAAAATCACGTGAATGGACTTTTGCCGTGACTTATGCACTAACCCTCGCAATAATTAGCCGTTTTAACCTTTGAACAAACTTTTGAAACAACACTTAGTTCATAGATATTTGCACTTATAAGGACTTTCAAATGGGACGAGGTTTGTCGTTGAGCGCCACCAGGCCGGCAGTCAACCGGAGTGCTGCTATGTTGTCTGGGAAGTAACGCGCTAAGTGATTCAGTCTCTCATAAATATTACTTGTGCTAAGATAATATTAAAATTTTGCATAAAAGTAATTCACGAGGAAGATAGGGAACAATGTTTGTAGCAAAACCATAAAAACACAGATTTTTGGGTCGCATGGTTTTCATAATACACATGAATAAACATACCCGTGTATTATTTCATAATAGCAAAAGCACAGTAATGACCTTTATTATTTGTATGTATACAGGTATTAATGAACTCCACCGAAATAATTTGCGAGATTGTGCACGTGACTGAAATAAGCAATTTGAGATCGGCGATGCATGCTCCCCGGATAAACATAACGTTAAACGTGCGGGTATCAGGTGCTGATAAGTCGGTGTTAAAGCAAAGCAGGTTGAAAAAATCTGATGTGTTCCATTCACATGTCTTTCTCTATATCTCTGTAACAAATTATTCTTAATAAGCTTATTTTTATTTATTTCATGCTAATCGAGAAAAATTAGCAGAAATACTCTTATTTCTTGCTTTATTGTAAGTAGAAGCGAAATAAGGGAGTACCATAGGTTAAAGGGAAAGCCAAAAGCTGGTTGCTATGTGACTGATGTTCCTTTGTTTGCATGGACAGGAGTGGACAAATTCCTGTATGAGAAAAGTATCAGTTTTTCAAAGCTGAAACCAAGAAAAGGGAATATCTCAAAAACGATCAACTCCACGAAAAAAATGTATGTAACATAAATTGTGTGTTTTAACGTGCTCTACATTTTTGTGTGTTAAATTTCTGTCCATCTCTTACAGTTTAGTAGTTATGCAAAATTCATCCATAATAAAGTAGTCTTCAGAGGCTATTCCCAGAAAATTCAAAATATACATTTGATTTGTTAGGTAAATATCTTTAATATATATGATATTTTAATCAAAATCGTTAGAGCCATTTTTTAGAAAATCAAAATTTTCGAAAAAAGTTCCATGTAAAGGGTAGTTTGGGGTGGGGGGATTTTTCTCCAAATCTTCGTGTCGCATCCCTGGGAGACACTAAACTTAAATACCAAGTTTGGTATTTTATAGACTTTCCGTTTTTGAGTTATCGTGCTCAAAGACACACGGACACGCGGACATACTGATACACACACACATGGACCTTTTTCTGAAAATACTTTTTTTGGATACAGGGGACCCTAAAACATATATTTGCGGTGAAATCTCGGTATCGAATTTTTGGTGGAGTGCAATACCTTCTCTATACACTATGTACATAGTGCGTATAGAGAAAGTAAAAATGACTTGGAATGTCTTTAAAACTGCTGCCCGAGTATCGAAATAACGATTTTTAGCAGCTCGTTACTAGCGTTCTCAAGATTTAATGTCGCAAAAATGAGTAAAATCACTTGACAGTGCGACACTGAGTAAACTACTCTGGATGTCTTTTTTTTTTTTTTACTTTCTCCATACGCACTATGTACATAGTGTATAGAGAAAGTATTGCACTCCACCAAAAAATTCGATACCGAGATTTCACCGGAAATATATGTTTTAGGGTCCCCAAAATCCAAAAAAAGCATTTTCACAAAAAGGTCCGTGTGTGTGTGTGTGTGTGTGTGTGTGTGTGTGTGTGTGTGTGTGTGTCCGTGAACAGGATCACTCAAAAACGAAAAGTCGGTAAAATACCAAATTTGGTATTTAAGTTTAGTATCTTCCAGGGATGCGACACGAAGATTTTGAGAACAATACCCCCACCTCCAACTACCCTTTACATGGAACTTTTTTCGAAAATTTTGATTTTCTCAAAAATGGATCTAACGATTTTGAATAAAATTTCGTATATTAAAGATATTTACCTGACAAATGAAATGTATATCTTGAATTTTCTGGGAATAGCCTCTGAAGAGTAGTTTATTCTGAATTTTACTAAATTTTGAATGACTGCTAAACCGTAAGAGATGGACAAAAAGTTACTGCACAAAAAATGTAGAGCACTTTAAAACACACAATTTATGTTATATACATTTTTTTCGTGGAGTTCGTCGTTTTTGTGACATTGCTTATTTTTGGTTTCTGCTATGAAAAACGTATACTTTTCTCATACTGGAACTTGTCAACTCCTATCCATATAAACAAAGGAACTTCATTGACATAGCAACCAGCTTTTTACTATCACTTTAACCTACGGTTGTCCCTTATTTCGCTTCTACTTACAAGGATGCGAGTAATAAGACTATTTCTGCTAATTTTTTCTGATTAGCATAAATTAAATAGAAGTATAAGCTTTTTAAGAATAATTTGTTGCAGGGATATGGAGAAAGTCATGTGAATGGTACACATAAGATATTTTATTATTATTTTTTTTTCATTCCAGACGAAGTGACGCGATACGTGGCGTACTGGCACTTCAGAAACTTAAAGCCGTTACTTCGACATTTCAATAAACAGACCACAAGTCTCCTATCTCAAATTACTTGTTTAAGTAATCTCCATATTCTGTGAAAATATTTCGGTGTAGTTCATTAACATCCTGTATATGTATGCGTAATTATACAGAAATGGAATGTAAAAAATTGACATGACGGTACTAAAAGAATTATTACATTTATTACACTTAGCAAACTGTCGAGATTCAGAGAGCGAACACTCTCTTGTCAGCTGTAGAATGCTGCGTCAGCTATTGCATGTTTATGTTCATGACTAAGCGCTTAGTCGCTCTCCATGCTAACTTCGTATTCCCAAGGTCGTGGGTTCAAACCCGGCGGAAAGATGGATTTTTTCGGGTGTAAAAATCCTTAGCTTGGCTTCCTTCGGAAGGGAAGTAAATCCGTTGGTCCCGTGTCGTAGATTTGCACGTAAAAGAATCTCAAGCCTGAAGAGCAAAATTAAGCGGTCTTTCGCGCCTAATTTAGAATGGGACGCTGAGAGCCACAGCGGTTAAAGAGCGTCAAAAAATAACAGGCCATTTACATTTTTTTTTCTCAGGGCTCGTGTTTATTTAAGCCTAGTCTCTACAGAGTTCAAGTCAGTTTTCAGTTGTTGTTTAGTCAGGAACAGAGCAAGCGCAATGACTTTTAGTAGCGAATCTAATAGACCAGACTCGAAGTATTATTTTTAGAGTCTACACTTTTTTACTTTTAAATATTCCTTGTTTTTTTTGTTTCAGCCTTGAAAAACTTATACTTTTCTCATACAGGAATTTGGCAACTCGTGTCCATACAAACAAAGGAACTTCAGTCACATAGCAACCAGCTTTTGACTATCACTTTAACCTATTGTACTCCCTTATTCCGTTTCTACTTACAAGGAAGCAAGTAATAAGACTATGTCTGATCATTTTTACTTGATTAGCACGAAGTAAATAGAAACATACGCTTTTTAACAATAATTTGTTGCAGAGATCTAGAGAAAGTCATGTGAGTGTAACACATCAGATTTTTTTTTTAATTCAGCAATGATGAATTATTGTCGTAACCTTTTTTTCGTAGTGTTTAACGCCTGCTTTTACTGCTGTGGCATCGCAGGCGATGACACTGACGGTACATGAAGATGGAATGCAATGGCGGGGGAAACCGGAGAACCCGGTGAAATCCCGCCCCTGCGCCGCTTTGTCCACCACAAATCTGACATGCGGTCGCTTGGGATCGAACCCGGGCCGTCTAGGTGAGAGGGGAGTGGTCTGACCCTTGACGTAACTGATAGCAGCGATACGGAGGAGTCACTGGCAGTTCATTGGATTAAAAGGGTAGCTAATTCATAAAATATAATAACACAACATTTAAGAAAACGTGTACATAATATCGAATATGCATGTTCAAGTTTAAAATTTAAAAACTGCAAAATTATAGATGCTTAGAAAAATCTGTTAGGGTTTCCTTACGTCGCCAGGCAGATTTGTTTGCTCAGTGTGCGAGTGAGAGGGAAATACGAAAAGAGCAACCTGGCAACGCAATTCATTCGCTACAGAGTAGAAGTCTTCCTTCCCATTTGACAAACATTGTAGTAGCAAGTTTTATTGCAGGTGGCGCAGCTGTTGATGGATCTGGGGGCAGATATGGACACAGGAACAAGTCGAGATGGGTCCTCAGCCCTGCACTTGGCGGCGCAAGAGGACCGCGACGCCATGGTGCAGTTATTGATGTCTCGAGGTGCAAATGCCTACAAGAAAGACCACAAGGGGCGAACTCCCATAGACTTGGCTACAACCATGAAACACTACCGCATTCAAAAATTGCTACTTCACACAAAAAATGAAGAAAACGTATAACGATCTGCGCCCCAGTTAAACGACGTCTGTATAAACAATTTTATTAAATATTCATATTTTTAAAACATTGTGATATTTCTTACTTAATGCAACATTTTAAAACAGTACTCTTCTATGTTATTTTTAGTTTCTCTAAACGTACTAGGTACATAGTGTATAGAGAAGGTATTGCATTTACCCAAAGATTCTACGCCGAGATCACCGGAAATATATGCTTTGAGGTCCCATGAGTCGGTAAAAGAGCATTTATAGAAAAAGGTTCGTGTGTGTCTGTTGTCAGCATGGGTCAAAAACGAAAACTACGTTAAAGACAAAACTTGGTATTTAAGTTTGGTATCTTCCAAAGATGGTACACGAAGATTTTCAAGAAACCCCCCCACCCCAAACTACCCTTTACATGGAAACAATTTTGAAGATGTTTTTCTCAAAAATAGCTCTGACGACTTTGATTAACATACCGTATAATAAAACTATTTACATCTTGACTTTTCGGGAATAGCCTCCTAAGACCGCTTCATTCTGGATGAATTTGGCCCAATTTTGCATAACTGGTAAATCGTAAGAGATAGACAAAAACTTACCTCACAAAAAAATGTAGATCTCGTCAAAACACACAATTTACGTCATTTACATTTTTGTTGTGGAGGTAACCGTTTTAGAGATATTTCTTGTCATTGATTTCAAATTTGAAATAGTTATACCTTTCTTAGAGAGGAAGTGTCCGATTTTCATTTGTTCTTCTCCTGGCCAAGCAAAGAAGCGAGTTGCAATGACAATCAATTTGACTATCAGTTTAGCATAGCGCATTCCCTTAGTTCCCTTCTACTTATAAGGAACGGCTAATGTTTATGTCGATTAGCATGGTATAGAAAGAAGAAGGAGCTTTTGTAAGAAGTTTGTTTGTAGAGCAGCAAGAGAAAGTCATGTGAGTGTAACAAATCAGACTTTTTACTTTCTCTAGCCATATGTATAATGCACATAGTGGATAGAGAAGGTATTGTATCGCATCAAAAAATCGATGTCGAGAATTCAGCGCAAATTTATGTTTTGAGGTCCCCTGAGTCCGAAAAAGCATTTTATGAAAAGCATCTTATGAAAAGATGTGTATGTGTGGTGTGCGTGTGTGTATGTGTATGTGTGTGTGTGTCCGGGGACAGCATAGCTCAAAAACGAAAATGTTATTAAATACCAAACTTGGTGTTAAAGTTTAGTACCTGAAAAGGAAGCGAGACGAAGATTTTCAAGAAAATTCCCCGCCCCAAACCACCGTTTACATGCAACATTTATCAAATGTTTTGATTTTCTCATAAACAGTTCTAACTATTTTGATTAAAATACCGTATATTAAAGATATTTACATAACAAATAATATGTATATCTTGAAATGTATGGGAATAACCTCTGAAGACATGTTTAATCTGGATAAAGTTTGCTAAATTTTGCATAAGAGATGGATAAAAACTTATCATACAAAAATGTAGATCTGTTTAAAACACATGGTGACCAAAGAAAGTTAAATGAATAGCAATGTTTCATATAACGACGACTTTTTAAAAGAGTTGCCCTTCTACTTACAAGGAAACAAGTAATCAAGACAATTTCTGCTAATGTTTATCTCGATTATCATGATGTAAATAAAAGGATAATCTTTTATAAGAGTAGTTTGTGTTTGGAACACCTAGAAAAAGTTATGTGTTGACTTATATCCAGGAAGTGACGTCATAATACAGCATTGAACTTTTTACCATAAATTGGAGATAATTTGTTCTTAATGGGTTACTTTGACCCAACTTTACAAAATGCACTATTTTATAAATTTCACCACTTGTTACACATTAGTATTAATACATTCCATTAATTACGCTAGATGCCACCACTGACAAACATTGCAATTGCTTTTCCTTTCTCTACACATACAATGTATATAGTGTATTGAGAAATATTGTATTCCACCCAAAATTTCAATACATGTTTTGAGGTTCCTGAGTTCAAAAAACAATTTGGTATTTAACGTTATTTTATTCCAAGAATGTGATACGCAGATTTTAAGCAAAATCACTTCAAACTACCCTTTATATGGGAAAAAAAATCGAAAATGTTGATTTTCTCTAAGGTGATTCTATCGATTTTGATTAAAATTCCGTATATCAAAGATATATTCGTTTCGTAATCGGCTTACCCTCCCCATATATTTGTAGGACTTACACCCCCCTAGGACTTACAAGCAGATGTCTAGGGGTCAGAAGCCTGTCTGGGAGCCAATGACATGAAACCACAAAATGGAGAACCTGGTCCATAGCCGACATGAGCGTGAGGAAGTGGATGATATGTAGGACTGACACTCCCGTGGGACTTACAAGTGGATGTCTAGGGGTCAGAAGCTTGTCGGGAAGTCAATGGAACGAAACCACAGAATGGAGAACTGGCCCGTAGCCAGACATGAGTGTGAGGAAGTGGATGATATGGAATATAAGCGAAATTGATGATAAGAAAGATGATAACGGAGTAATTGGTGGAATGAGCGGAGGGGAAACACGCCCAGACGCCGCTTTGTCCACCATAAATCTCACATGATGGCGCTAGGGATCGAACCGGGGCCGCCCAAATGAGAGGCGAGGGGTTCTAACCACTCAACCATTAAAGATATGTACATGACAAATAAGATGTATATCTTGAATTTTCTGGGAATAGGTTCTGAAGACTACTTTATTCTGAATGAATTTTGCTGAACTTATTACACAAAATATGTAGACCTCATTAAAGCATACAATTTATATACACACATTTTTACTTGCTCTAGCCCCGTATGTACAATGTACATAGCGATAGAGAAGTATTGTATTGCACCCAAAAATTCGATGTCGAAATTTCACCGGAAATACATGCTTTAGGACCTCCTGAGTCCAAAAAAGTATTTTCAGAAACAGGTCCGTGTGTGTGTGTGTGTGTGTGTGTGTGTGTGTGTGTGTGGACAGCATAGCTCAAAAACGAAAAGGCTGTTAAATACCAAACTTGGTATTTAAGTTTGGTATCTTTCAAGTATGCGACACGAAGATTTTCAAGAAAATCCCCCCTCCCCTAACTACCCCTTACTTGAAAAATTTTTAGAAACTTTTGTTTTTCTTAAAAATGCTTCTAATGATTTTGATTATAATGGCGGCATATTAAAGTTATTCCTATCACAAATAAAATGTATATCTTGAATTTTCTGAGAATAGCTTCTAAAGACCAAGGATGCGACAGGAAGATTTTCAGGAAAATCCCCCCACCCCCAACTACCCTTTACATGGAACATTTTTCGAACATTTTGATTTTTTTAAAAATGGCTCTAACGATTTTGATTAAAATGTCAAATATTAAATCTATTTACCGGACAAATAAAATGTATATCTCTAATTTTCTGGGAATAGCCTCTGAAGACTACTTTATTCTGGATGAATTTTACGGAATTTTGCATAACTGCTAAACCATAAGAGATGGACAAAATCTTACCACACAGGTAATGTAAAGCTCATTAAAACACAAAATTTATGTCATATACATTTTTTCGTGGAGTTGATCGTTTTTAAGATATTCCTTGTTTTAGTTTCATTTTTGTAAAACTTCAACACTCACATAAACGATTCACTTGGAATAATTTTGGAGAAAGATTGCTTATAAAGTTATAAAATCGTATTAATTTCTTTTTGCACTTAATAAAGGAATTGGAATTATTGGGAAGTAAAATACAAATATGAAGTGTATACTTTTATTTCATGTAAGCGATACACGAAGTTATGATAGATGAATGATGTACAAACAATCCAGGATATAAAACGAGTTTCAGACCCCTTTAATTTTGATGTTCCTGAAACAGAGAAACATGCAATATTAATAACGTATCCACCATAAAAGTTATTCAAACTAAAAATGTTAACATTGACATAATGAGATGGCATTTATGATGTCAAACTTTTATTAGAATGGAAAAAAATGTGATTTTAAACGAAATTTAATTTTGAATTGAATTCTTGGTATACATAATCTACATAACCATAGATTCAAAAAATCTTCAAAATAATTTATTTTCTCATTAATGGACACAAAAGTAAAGCATAATTTAGTTTTACTTTCTCTAACCCGCATGTACAATGCGTGGATAGAGAAGGTATTGTATTCCACTAAAAATTCCATACCAGATTTTGGTGTCCCCTGAGTCCGAATAAAGCATTTTTAGAAAAAGGTCCGCATGTGCATGTGTCTGTGTCTATGTTTGTGTGTCTGTCCTCAAAAACGAAAAGACCTTTAAATACCAAACTTTGTATTTAAGTTTCGTGCAAAAAAATTGCAAAAATTTTTATTGTATAAAAAATAGCTCCAATGATTTTTAATATGGTATTTAAGGGTCTTTTGGTTTTTGAGCTATGCTGCCCAAAGGCACACACACGGATATTTTTCTAAAAATGGTTGTTTTTTGGATTCAGGAGGTGACAAAACATGTATTTCCGGTGAAATCTCGTATGGAATATTTGGATGCAATACAATACTTTCTCTGTACACTATGTGCATAGTACGTGTAGAGAAAGTAAAAACCAGAGCCTAGTTTGCTTAAAACTATTATGATAAATCGTACCAATTGAGAGAGAGCCTTTACAGAGTTGGCTACAGTGTAGGCAGTTTTACGATATTCAACGCACACTTCACTGTTTCTTCAAGCAGTGGTATACACGTCTTAATATTATACAACAGCTGGTCTGTGTTATTCTTTATAGCACCAATTATCAAGCCCAAAGTATCCGCTCCGCATTGGTTAGCCACACTCCAG
Organism: Hymenopus coronatus; assembly: GCA_030762935.1. Taxonomy (NCBI): domain Eukaryota; kingdom Metazoa; phylum Arthropoda; class Insecta; order Mantodea; family Hymenopodidae; genus Hymenopus; species Hymenopus coronatus. Next base: position 149,931,871 of record CM060895.1, read on the forward strand.
TCACATAACTGCAATAAAAACACATTTTATTACGTTATTGCCAATCAGAGCAAAACAATTTGATTCCATTTTACAAAACGACGTCCTGTAATCCGTCTTTCTCTACATCTCTGTAAGAAATTGTTGTTAAAAACCTTATTCTTCTATCCACTTCATGATAATCGAGATAAACATTAACAAAAACACTCGTATTTCATGGTTAATTATAAGTAGAAGGAAAATAAGGGAATACACTAGGCTAAACCGACAGTCAAATGTTTTAAAATGTGGTTGTTATGAGATTGAAATGCGTTTCTTTGGTGGCCAAGAGTTGACAATTTCCTGCATGAGAAAAGTATTTTAAAACTGAATCAAATAATAAGAAATGTGTCTAAAACAGCCAACTCCACGAAAAACATCGAGGCGATATCATACCGACCAAAAAGAAATAGTCAAATAATAATAATTAAGCAATAATTAATGAAAAACCAAAGGTCAAATTAATTTTAATCGGTAATTTTTGGAAGAGAAACAATGTAAATATACCATTGGAAAACCAGTACAATACTGGATATCTGTTTTAAGCTTGAGGAATATAATTTAAGATCTGTTTCTCGGTAAAGCTGTAATTTTCTCGGAGAGTGTAACTCTGCAACATCTGGTGTAACGACAGAGCGGCGCCTTTGTACCCTCCCCAAGCTTGGCCAGCTTTCCGACACTACTTTTGGGCCAGTGAGAAAATAATATTTATCTTTAAACAAAAGTGACCGCCAATCGTCGCCCAGCATCAGTTTTTCTAAAGCCGATGTGCCACGATCAAATATTTTGGTCCAATACTCTTCAAACTACAAATTGGATCGTGGGACATCGGATAATTTCATTGTATACAATTTCTGTCCTATTTTTTGGTCCAATTCCAGTTTGCTACAACAGGATACAGCGGTTTCTAATTGTTGGTCCCAATGTATGAAAGCATCCAATGAGCGACTTGGCGGTAATGACGTAATAAGATGGCAGCTAGCGCTGGGTCTTCCTTCCCACCAACGTGATTGTGTGAAACTTTGCTGTATCTTGTAGACTTTGTCCTAACAATAAGGTTTAGTAGCTGAGCTATTGTTGAAATACATTTTTTTTTTTTTTTTTTTTTTTTTTTTTTTTTTTTTTTGTGCGGCAGAGATTTATGAAATAATGACACGGGTATTTATAACCCCTGCAAATGTATTTTATCGGATCCATTTGTAACTAACCTCCTTTTTTCAACAAAAATATAAAAAGCTGCCTTTGATCTGCCGGTATGGACTGCCTCATATTTGAGTCTTGGCGAATGCTTTTTGCCTCAACTAAGGATAGCAACTTTCCAAGCAAATGATTGTCCATTCTAAGGAAGTTAAAATAATTTCAGAGTCAGAAACGTTTCGTTTTGTAGCATATGTAGTACATCTCTTCCTTGACAAGCATTCCTACGTTACAGCAGGTCTAGTCCACCAACGCCTCCTCCTTAATCATTTTTACTTTCTCTACGCGTACTATGTACATAGTGTATAGAGAAGCTATTGTAATGCACCCAAAAATTTGTTACCGAGATTTCACCGGAAATGTATGTTTTAGGTCCCCCTGAATAAAAAAAAAACATTTTAAGAAACATATCTGTGTCTGTGTGTATGTGTGTGTGTGTGCAGCATAGCTCAAAAACGAAAAGACCGTTAAATACCAAACTTGATATTTAAGTTTGGTATCTTCCAAGGATGCGACACGAAGATTTTCAAGAAAATCCCCCTACCCCAAACTACACTTACATGGAACTTTTTTCGAAAATTTTGATTTTCTCAAATATAGCTTTAACGATTTTGATTAAAATTTCGTATACTAAAGATATTTATTAACTGACAAATAAATTGTATATTTTGAATTTTCTGGGATTAGTCTCTAAAGACTACTTTATTTTGGATGAATTTTACGGAATTTTTTCTAACAGAAAATATAGAGTGCATTAAAACACACAATTTATGTTATGTACATTTTTTTTCGTGGAGTTGATCGTTTTTTAGATATTTCTTGTTTTTGATTTCACCTTTAAAAACTTTTCTTACACAGGAATTTGTTAACTCATGCCCATAGAAACAAAGGAACTTCAGTCATATAGCAACCAGCTTTTGACTATCACTTTAACCTATGGTACTGCCTTATTTCGCTTCTGCTTACAAGGAAGCAAGTAATGTGATGTATGTAAACACAGCAGAGACTCGGTTCAGGGCCTTTCAAAACACATTAGACCCTGAAATGCGTGCTTCATTTATTTCGAGGAAATGAGATACACTTATGTGTTTGTTTTTTTTATTGTTTCATCAATGGTCATATCGGGGGCTTTCACTTGTGAAACTGTAGGTTCAGAACATTAGGTTAAACTTTATATTACTAAACGCACGCACATTCACTCTCACATTCATACTTCCAGACTCTATGGGGGATAGGGAATAATTCCCCGCCCCAGCCGGGAATCGAACCCAGGACCTCCGGGTGAGAAGTCAGCTCGCTAACCACTCGACCACGGAGGCAGTCTCTACTGAAGTTCAAATTATTTGCACTAATATTTACACACACACATACATATACTGGCTGAAGGTTTTCAAAATATTATCTGTAAAAGAAATTTGATCTTTTTACTTTCTCTACAAGTGCTATGTACATATGCATAAAGAAGGTAATGTATTGCACCTAAAATTTCGATACGAGATTTCACCGGAAATATATATTTTGGGTCCCCCTGAATCCAAAAACAGAATTTTGGGCAGAATAGCTCAAAAACGAAAAGTCCCTTAAATAGCAAACTTGATATTTAAGTTCTGTATCTTAAAAGGATGCGTTACGAAGATTTCAGACGTAAAAATCCTCAGCACGGCTTCCTTTGGAAGGGAAATAAAGCCATTGGTCCCGTGTTGTAGATTTACGGCACGTAAAAGAACCTTAAGCCTGATAGAGAGGTCTCTGAACAAAATTAAGCGGTCTTTCACGCCCAATATAGCATGGGACGCTGAAAACCACAGCAGTTAAAGAGCGTCCAGAAATAAAACGCCATTTACATGGAAAACTTTTCATAATTTTTTATTTTCTCAAAAATGGCTCTAACGATTTTGATTAAGATATCGTATATTAAAGATACTTACAGGACAAATAAGCTGTATATCTTGAATTTTCTGGGAAGAGTCTGTGACCACCTCTTTATTCTGGATGAATTTTGCGCATTTAGTAAACCGTAAGAGATCGATAAAAACTTACTACATAAAACTGTAGAACTCGATAAATCACACAATTTATGTTATATACAGTTTTTTCGTGGAGTTGATCGTTTTTGAGATATCGCTTGTTATTCGTATCAGTTTTAAATACTTAATTGCAAGCAGCTTTTAAAACATTTGACTGTCGGTTTAACCTAGTGTATTCCCTTCTATTTATAAGGATCTAAGTAATAAGACGTTTCTGCTCGTGTTTTAGCATGAAGTAAATAGAAGACTAAGCTTATTAACAATAATTTGTTACAGATGTGTAGAGAAAGTGATGTGAATGTAACACTTAATCTAATAAGTACACAAACCTGGATGAGAACAAACAGAATCACTGTCAAACACACACCACAACGTGACTTCATGATGTTACTGTCTGCTATATTTGAGTTCGTGCAATGCTTATTATAGCTGGCTTCTTTACCTCGCAATGTGGGCCGAGGACAGGGATTTTGAAACCGAATTTCTCAAATGTTATCCAGAAAATAATAATAATTGTATATCACTACCTAGTTTTCTTATCACAAATACCAGTTTTCTTGGTCTGTTATCACTCATAAATTAAATTCTAAGAGAACGCATTGCTCAGTAAATCCTGCTATTGGTTAATTGTTTATATACATTTTATATCCAGCAGCTTATTTACCATCCCTACTGCGTGTTATTTGATGATGCATTTACAGAAAAAAAACTATTGTCAAAAAGCTTATGCTTCTATTTACTTCATTCCAAACGAGAAAAAATAGCAGAAATAGCTTGCTTCCTTGTAAGTAGAAGCGAAATAATGGAGTACCATAGGCTAAAGCGATAATCAAAAGCTGGTTGCCATGTGACTGAAGTTCTTTTGTTTGTATGAACAGGAGTCGACAAATTCCTGTATGAGAAAAGTATAGGTTTTTTAAAGCTGAAACCAAAAACAACGAATATCTAAAAAACGATCAATTCCACGAAAAAAATATATAACGTAAATTCTGTGTTTTGATGTGATTTACATGTTTTGTGTGGTAAGTTTTTGTCTATCTCTTTACGGTTTAGCAGTTATGCAAAATTCCGCAAAATTCATCCAGAATAAAAAAGTCTCAGAGGCTATTCCCAGAAAATTCAACATATACATGTTAATTTATTTATTTATTTTTTTTTGTAGTTTTAACGTCCTTTAACCTGGTTTGGTCATATCGGACGATTAATGCAATTGATGATATGATGCTCAAATGATCTTGGGGTCCATGGAGCTTAAAGTTACTCGACATTCATCTTCTCAGGATAAGGGAAAACCCCCAAAAAAACCTTACCCGCGTAACTCACCCTAAGCGAGATTCGAACTCACGACCTTTTGAACGTGAGGCAGACATGCTACCACCACGCTACCCAGGCGGGCACATTTTATTTGTCAGGTAAATATCTTTAATATACGATATTTAATCAAAATCGTTAGAGCCAATTTTTAGAAAATAAAAAATTTCGAAAAAAGTTCCATGTAAAAGTTAGTTAAGGGTGGGGGGATTTTCTTGAAAATCTTCGTGTCGTATCCTTGGAAGATACCAAACTTAAATACCAAGTTTGGTGTTTAACGGTCTTGTCGTTTTTGAGCTATGCTGCCCACAGACACAAACACATACACACAGACAGACAGACAGACATACAGACAGACAGACGCAGACACATACACACAGACAGACAGACACAGACACGTATATTTTTCTAAAAATGTTTTTTTTTTTATTTCAGGGAGACTCAAAGCATGTGTTTCCGTTGAAGTCTCGGTATTGAATTTTTGAGTGCATTACAATACCTTCTCTACACACTATGTGCATAGTACGTGTAAAGAAAATAAAACAAATATCCGTGTGTCTCTGTCGGCAGCAAAAACAAAAAACGAAAACTTGGTATTTAAGTTTAGTTTCTCCCAGGGATGCTACACGAAGATTTTCAAGAAAATCTCCCTAAATTGGCTATAATAATTTTTATTAAAATATCATATATTAAAGATATTTACATGACAAATAAAATGCATGTATTGAATTTTCTGGGATTAACCTCTAAAGACCTCTTCATTCTGGATGAATTTTCTATTAGTCGTAAACCGTAAGAGATGGGAAAAAAACGTAGATATTACATAAAAATGTAGATCTCATTAAAATACACAATTGTCATAATATTTTTTTTTGTAGAGTTACCCGTTTTCAGATATTCCTTGTTATTGTTTGTGGTTTTAAACCACTTAAACTTTTCTGAAGCGGAAAGTCAACCTTCGTTCTTCTTCTTCTACTTTCGAGAATACAAAACAGAACGGAATTTGAATTGTTTTGATAGTGTTTTAACGACCGCTTTAACTACTTATGGCACCGCAGGCGGTGACACTGATGATACATGAATGATGGAGCACCGGTGGAATGAGATGGCGAGGGAAACCGGAGTACCCGGAGAAAACCCGCCCCAGCGCCGCTTTGTCCATCATAAATCTCACATGCGGTCGCTTGGGATCGAACCCAGACCGTGTAGGTGAGAGGGGAATGATCTAACCACTCGGCCACGGCGCGGCCTTTGAATTGTTTTGACAGCTTTTAAGGACCGTGGGTAGTTGTTTGCGACCACAAATAGCTTTTTTTTTTTCATGCTTAAAAAACTAGAAACTCTGAGCTTTCAAAATATGTCATATTGGGGTTTTGAGTTGATAAGGAGCCTTAATTTGGACATTTAAATATGGCGGCGCATAACCCAAGCCTCTTCACAGTAAACCTGCAAGTTTATCTCACAATGGTGCACATGTGTCTTTCTAATTCTTGTTAATAAAAGTAGGTAAGCTTTGCATTGTTAAGTTTAACTCTGCCCTTAGGTTCCGTTTATATGTTCAGAAGGCCATTACTTCCTACCTCAGTGAGTTTACGGTGAGAATTCGGCGTTCAAATGTTTTACTGTTTTTCAATGTTTGGAGCGTTATATTTACACAAAGAAACCATGTTGTATATAACGAGAAGAGTGAAGAAGTTGGAAAAGCAAATTCCATAGTAATCAACATGTGAACATGTCAGGAAAATGGAATGAAGCAGCTTATAATTCTAACCTGGCCAAAGTGCAAGCTCCAAGAAAATTGAGGTTAGTTACAATAACTGCGATCTAAGCTCCAATTTACATTTACTTTGGTACTCTTTAAGGGGACAAGGTAGTCAGAACATCGGAAATTGCATCTTAAGTGAGTTGAATTACCGCTATTCAATTGTTTTCCCAGGAATTTGTATGAATTATTCTATAATTCCTGACAAGTATTTCAAGTGGTTGTGTGCATTAGTAGCTATGTGATTGAGTCAATAAAAAGTATGTCGTTCAGCAAAAAAGTAATAAAACTTGTCTAAAAACATGTGAATTCATGTACCTTTTTCTCTGATACCACTTACAACACATAATCACACTTTTGCTTGCTTGTTCTTATTATAATCAGCTATCTTCTGAACCTCAATTATTTAGCTATGATACAATTTCAGTAGAAATAAAAATAAATTATTTGCAAATTCAAAAAGGTAAAAATGTGGAAAATGTACAATGTTGTTGCTTTCTAAATACATTCAATGTATACTACAACATCATGATTGTGGTTCAACTATATGTTGTATATATGTATTGAAAATTTCAGCATTCCAGCTCTCATACTTTCTGAGAAAAAGTATCATAAGTATCCAAAAATGTTGTTTTGAGAACACTGAATTTAAAGATACACTGTTATAAAAAGGGGCATTTCATAATAGTTTTTAAGAAATGCAGACTAGCATTTAAATTATATTTAGATTCATTAAAATCCTCTTAACTCCCAGAAGTATACGTTTTCTGAAACTAGAAACAAGGGAGACTTTGGTTTTTATTCCTTTGGAGATCCAAATTTCGTAGTATATTATTCGGCTGCTAGGAGCGCTCATGTAGTCGTTTACAAGGTTTTCGCCGTTTCCGTCTCTATTATTCATCTTAGTAAGGGCTGCCAACATTAACAAAAATAATACCGCGACATGACGAGCTATCGTATACCTATACTGATATCTAAGGGATTTGAAACTATTGTACATTTTTAAGCACAGAGGCAGAAATGCGATTCTATAGCAATTCTGTGGGTTACGGTTGTGCGCTTTAAACAATACTGTTTTACTTCAAGAATTGCTCAGAGAAGTTCTCTGGTGTTTGTTTTAATTTGGACATTTTTTTAAATGAGCTGAATACAGTAGTGTGTATGTGTAATAGAGACATTTTCGTGTAAGGTTCAATAATTTTCACTGGTTTCGTTAGGCGTAGGCTAGTATGTGTGTGTGTGTGTGTGTGTGTGTGTGTGTGTGTGTGTGTGTAAATTGATGTTTGTATTGTGGTTTACTTCTAGCCCTTTAAAAAAAAAGCATGCGCTCGGTTAGCTCTAGGTTAGTGTGTGTGTGTGTGTGTGTGTGTGTGTGTGTGTGTGTGTATAAACTGATTTTCGTGTAATTTCCTTTCAGCAATTTCCACTGTTTTAATCAAAGCATGCGAGCGAAGCGAGCGTGCACTTTGTTAGCTATAGGTTAGTGTGTGTGTGTGTGTGTGTAAATAAACTGATTTTCGTGAATTTATTTTAGTAACTTCCACTGCTTTCACTAACGTATGCTAATAAAAGCAGCATTCTCTCTATTACGTTAGGTTTAGATTAATGTATAAGTGAATTTACTCGTATTATTATTTTTTGTAGTTAAGTTTTAGGCATTTCCAGTGGTTTCGTCAAAGCATGCGAGCAACACATGCTTAACAGAACAGAAGACTCGCGGATTTCGTGAAAAGAATAGGTTGGCGTTCGTAAAAATTACAAAATGGAGTATGTTGTTTACATTTTGCGACGAGTTTTGTATATAAAAATATCTTAATTAGAGCGTGTGGGTGATTACAAGACACACGTTCCATGTGAATTTTTATTACTCAGGTTAGTATTTTTAACGGATCAGAATGCTCAATGTTGTGTGCTGTATAAGACGCCATAACTTAAACAAGAATACAGATATAGCTGTAGCAATGGGTGGAACTCGGTATCGAATTTTTGGGTATAATACAATACCTTCTCTACCTACTATGTATGCTCGTCGCCAAAAAAATCAGTTATACCTGGAACGCCAAATTCGCCTGCCCTCACGGCACAGCGCCTTGTATACACCATCCGCAATTGAGTTGGACTATGTCACAACTTCCAAATTCTAATATCAGTAACCCATATGAGCAATAATCATAATCAAATATATAACTTAAGATTCTTCAACAACAAACTATCAATATTAATTGAAAAATATTAACAACACACATGATACAGTTAGGATTGTAAATCCTGCCACTTCCTATGTGAGTTCACTGTAGCGCTGTGACAAAACTGAGGGTCGCAGGTTCGCTTCTAGCAAACTTTTTTTTCCCTTCTCTTAAAGCTCTTGAATCAACACATAGCGGCTATTTATTTGACATTATTTCAAACATGATATTCACTACAATTAATAATATGGTAGTTATTATGATGATTCTATAAGGTTTTTTTTCTACCGAGCATTAATATGCTGCACACGAAAGTATGTGGTGCGCAGAAATAGTAAAAATACTCTTAAGAATACCTATGTTTTGAAATATTTTTAAGTTCCAATATTGGGCAACTTTGATGATTTTGTATGGCGGTTTTTTTCCTTTCCAATTCCATCATGGTCGCGTATCTGTATCGTGTTGGAGTTGGATATCAAGGGACGGACTAGGTGTGCTATAGCAGCTTGACGATACAATGAACGGTGTGCAATACACGGAAATACTAGATAATATTTTGATTCCCTCTGTGAGAATGTGTTCTCATGTGTGGACTGGGGTAAAAAGAGAGCGGCGCTCCAATTATCTGTAGATGGGCGAAGGACAAAAGATGCTTCTGGGCACACATTCAAGAAGCCTGTGCTCTTGTAGCTTCTCGTCCACATTACTGTAGACATTTATTTTGTCTGTGCCCCGAAGTTTGAGGGCAGTTGTACGGGCTGAGGGTTCATACATTCGATATTCATTATGTTTGTTTTTTTGTTTTAGTTTTAGAAGATAACAGTATGTTTACAAATATTTGTTTAGTTATTTAACACGAGTGTTAGTAGAATTATGTTTTTGTGTGCATAGATAGGCCCATAACTTCAAATTCCAAAGTTATGTTAATACAATATTATGTTTTACATATCCAGCCATAAAATGAACAAATTATCGTTAAAAAGCATATTCTTCTATCTACTTTATGATAATCGACATAACAATTAGCAGAAATTGTCTTAATTACTCCTTTCCTTATAATTAGAAGTTAGAAATAAGGGAATACACTAGGCTGAAACGATAGTTAAATGTTTTAAAAGCTGGTTGCCATGTGGTTGAAATCCGTTTCTATGCAGGGCCAGGAGGTTACAACTATACATATGATTATCCTCCTTAACATTTCAATACTCAGAAGTTAACTATTGCGCTGTCAGTCACAGTATTTCGTGTGCATTGTGAACACAGCTTTTACGAAGATTCACGAAGCTCTTCGATCGCCAATGGAATCTGGGGATGGCTCATTTTTTGTGCCCAGGAGTGTACATAGTTCGTGTAGAGAAAGTAATAATCTACAGAACACTTTAGCAGTGACAACATTTTTGAGAATTATTGTGACTATTCCCACGTCAACTGCAGAAGCAGAACGCTGTATCGGCTCTTTGAAGAGGATAACACCACGTGTCAGGATCGACTCATCTCTAAAGCCTTGCCATCTATTGAGAAAACATTTGTAACAAGCAACATCAGCGTATGCACTTCATTTTTCGAAACTAGGTGGATTGCATGCACTTTTTACTTTCTCTACACGTATTATGTAATAATGTATAGAGTAGGTATTGTAATGCACCCAAAAATTCGATTCCGAGATTTCACCGGAAATGCACGTTTTGAGATCCTCTGAATAAAAAAAAATGGATGTGTTACACTCACGTGACTTTGACTACATCTCTGTAACAAATTAGTGTCAAAAAGCTAATTCTTCTATCTACTTCGAGATAAAAATTAGCAGAAATTGTCCTTATTACTTGGTTCCTTGTATGTAGAAGAGAAAAAATCTAATGTGTTCCATTCACACGATGTCCTCTAATCTCTGTAACAAATTATTGCTAAAAAGCTTATTCTTCTATCTACATCATGTAAAACGCTAGTAGAAATTCTCTTTTAACTTGGTCCCCTGTAACTAAAAGGGAAAAAATCTAATGTGTTCCACTCACATGATGTCCTCTAGCTGTTCGGTAAACAAACCTTTTATTCAAAACATTAATCAGTTATCTAAATAATGTAATCAAGATAATATTATTACTAGCTCCCTTATAAGTAGAAGCAAAATAAGAAAATGCACAGCCTAAAGTGATAGTCTCATACTTTAAAGGCCGGTCGCTATGTGATACTACTGAGGTTCGGCAAACAAACGAGAAACGAGAAAAAATATGTCTCCCCGTCTAAGAAAAGTTTAAGTGGCTTAAAATTGAAACCAATAATCCGGAATATCCTGAAAACGGTTAACTCTAAAAAAAATGTGTGTGTTTTAACGAGATCTTCATTTTTGTGTAGTGAGTTTTTGTATATCTCTTACGGTTTGCCAATTATACAAAAGTCATCCAGAATGAAGAGGTCTTCAGATGCTGTTTCCAGAAAATTCAAAATATACGTTTCGTTTGACATGAAAATGTCTTAAACATAAGCTATTTTAATAAAACACGTTAGAGCCATTTTTTAGAAAATCAAAATTTTCGAAAAATTTAACGGTCTTTTCGTTTTTGAGCTACGCTGTCCCCAGCCGCCCTCCGTGGTGTAATGGTTACCATGCTAACTTCATATACCCAAGTTCGCTGATTCAAACCCGGCGGAGGACGATGGATTTTTTTCGGGTGTAAAATCCTTAGTATGGCTTCCTTCGGAAGAGAAGTAAAGCCGTTGGTCCCGTGTCGTAGATTTACGGCACGTAAAAGAACCTCAAGCCTGATAGAGAGGCCTCTGAGCAAAATTAAGCGGTCTTTCACGCCCAGCATAGAATGGGACGCTGAGAACCACAGCAGCTAAAGGGCGTCCATAAATAACACGCCTTTTATTTTTTTTTTTACGATGTCTCCAGACACACATGGACGTTTTTATAAAAATGCTTTTTTGGATACAGGGGGACCCTAAAACGTGTATTTCCGATCAATCTCGGTATGGAATTTTTGGGTGCAATAGAATAGTTTCTCTATACACTATGTACAAATTACGTGTAGAGAAAGTAAACATGTAATTTTCACTAAGGCGGTGTTTCAGAATGCAATACAAACGCGTTTGGACTAATAGAAATTAGAAGTGAGGAAAGCGAGGTCTCCATATTGTGATAAGAAACCATGAACGTAAAGGATAACCTGGTTTGGTATCTCTTTGACACAGTTGCAACACAGTAAAAACGTTTAAAGTATTTCATTGGCGAATATGAAGCAATACTGAGGAAATAACTTTGGTAGCCTAGACCTTTTCGGTTTATCAGGAACCGCCTTAAGTATTCTCATTTAACTAGGGCTAGTTACAAAATCTGATGTGTTCCATTCACATGACTGTCTCTACATCTCTGTACCAAATTATTGTCAAAAAGATCAGTCTTTTAACTACTTTATGATAATCGAGATAAACATTAGCAGATATTGTCTAATTACTTGCTTCCTTGTAAGTAGAAGCAAAATAAGGACATACACTTGGCTAAAACGATAGTCGGCTCTTTGAAAAGCTGGTTGCCATGTGGCTGAAAACCGTTTCTATGCAGGGACAGAAGTTCACAACTTTTCGGGTGAGAAAAGTTTAAAATATATTAAATCTGAAGCAAATAACAAGGAATCTCTCAGAAATGGACAATTACACGAAAAAAAAAAAACGTATATGACATAAAGTGTGTGTTTTATCGTGATCTACATTTTTTGTGTAGTAAGGTTTAGTGTATCTCTTACGGTTTACCAGTTGCACAAACTTCAGGAAAATTCATTCAGAATAAAGAGGTCTTTAGAGGCTATTCCCAGAAAATTCAATATATAACATTTTATTTTCAATATAAATATCTTTAATATACGGTATTTTAATCAAAATCATTAGAGCCATTCAACATTTTAGAATGTTTTTCCATGTAAAGGATAGTTTGGGGTGGGAGAATTTTTCTCAAAATCTTCTTGTCGATTCCCTTTTCGTTTTTGAGTTAAAGCGTTCACAGACACATGGACACACTGACACACACGGACCTTTTTCTAAAAATACTTTTTTTTGGATACAGGGAACCCTAAAACGTCTATTTTCGGTGAAATCTCGGTATCGAACTTTTGGTTGGAATACAATACCTTCTCTATATACTATGTACATAGTACGTGCAGATAAGGTAAAAAGGGAATACATTAGGCTAAACCGGCAGTCAAATAGTTTATAAGCTGGTTTACATGGGAAACAATTGAAATTAGTATTTGTTTGCATGGCCAAGAGTAAAACAAAAGTTGCACTTTTGCAACTTTTTCGTATATGTCGAATTTTCTGGGAATAACCTCTGAAGTGCTCTACACTGTGGAAAACTTTTGGATAACTGGTAAACTGAGAGAGATAGACAAAAGTTGTGTAGCTCGTTAAAACACAATTTATATCATAGGTTAAATATTTCTGAAAGTATTACAAAATTGAAACCAATAATAAGGAATATATCGACAACGGTTAGCTCTAAAAATGTATGTCATATATTCTAACTTAACGTCCTTTAACCAGGTTGGTCATATCGGACGATGCATGAAATTGGTGAAATGATGCTCAGATGATCTCGAGGCCCATGGAGCTTAAAGTTACTCGACATTCGTTTTCTCACGATTATCCGAGTAAGTCATCCTAAGCGAGATTCGAACTCACGACCTGTGAATGTGAGGCAGACTCGCTGCTACCACACTACGCAGGTGAGCTATATTTTATTTGTAATGTAAATGTGTTTAATGTACGCTAATTTAATAAAAAATATTGTATACATTTTTCTATGTAAAGAGTTGTTTGGATTGGGGAGGAGGACTTTTCTTGTCGCATTTTTGGAACAAAGCTAACTTAAATACCAAGTTTGGTAATTAATTGATAATTCGTTTTTGAGTTATAATGTTCCCAGACAGCGGAGCTTCTTCCATTTTTTTGGACACAGGGTACCTTAAAACATGTATTTCCGCTGAAACCTTGGCATCGAATTTTTTGATTGAAATTTCCATAATAAGTTCTCTGCCATCTATATTTTACATATGTGCTAGAGAAAGTAAACTTTACAATGAAGAAACCTAATTTGTTCCATTCACATGATTTTTCCCTAGCTATTCTGTAACAAGCTGTTCTTACAAAATAGGTACAGTGAGACTGTCATAGCCGGAAATAATGCGAGTCGGTTGGGGAATTTAATGCTGTGCTGGCACCTTGCCATGTTAGCTCAGCGATTAGAGCACCCAGCTGGAGACCGGGAAAGCCACGGTTCATATCCCGGCAATAGCACTGAATTTTTTAGTCTGACTCTACTTATCGAACTTCTGCCTTATACACGGCTTGTGTGAAAAACAATTAATTACGAGGGATGATCAGAAACTAAACATATTCTTGGTGTTTCGAACTTAGTAGTGAACGGTATTTCTAATACATGCGGTTGGCAACTGTGCAGAATTTCAACCACCTGCCACCTACAGCGCTACTGCAAGGTGGCGACTCGTTTGGAAAACTGGCCTCGCGAAGAAATCCGCTCAGTTATTCGATTTCTGTTGGCGAAACATGTAACCGCGGCTGATATTCAACGACTGCTAGTAGAGGTTTATGTAATGTCTCGCCAGCATGTTGCAGAATTGTGTCGACGGTTTGCAGCCGGTAGAGAAAACGTCACCGACAAGGATCGTACTGACCGACCCAGACTTGTACACAGCTTGCGTATCAGACAACAGGAGGATCAGTTACGACATCTAAAGATAGAATTGGGAATGTCTTTTGGAAGCTTTCATCACATTGTTCACGATATTCTGCAGTACCGGAAAGTTTCTCCCACGAAATCCGTCCAACCAAGAAGAAGCGTATGGGGTCATGTCTGCAACTTTTGCACGGAAAGGAACAGTTTTCTTCAGCACATTGTCATGGGTGACAAAACATGGACCCGCCACTGTACACCCAGTAGCAAGCGGTCGTCAACGGAGTGGGAACACCCGTCTCCAAAGACAAACAAGTTTAAGGTGGCGGCATTTACCGGGCGGTGATGACCACCGTGTTTTGGGACAACTCGTGGAGTTTTTGGAAAGAGGGCACACTGCGAGAACATGACTCCTCACCGAGGGTGTCATCTTCCTTCACGACAACGCACGATCCCACACAGCTGGGATATCATCAACACCTCCATGCAGCCCAGATCTCGCTCCTTTTTCCTCACTTGAAGTAACACCCAGGAGGCCGACGTATCGCTTCAGATAAGGTGGCTCAACACGCAAGGACAGGAGGGAATATTCAAACTCATCCCACGAAGCAACAACTCTCAACTGATATGGGCACTGTGAAAAATAACCTAATGTATGTACTACCTCATTTTCTGATCATACCTCGTAACACATTCTTACAAACGTTTATTTTTATCTACTTCAAAGGGGGTATCGAACATCCAGGATTTAGGAGTATCCAACAAAAGGGGCGTTCAATAAGTCCTTAGAAAATCCAAGAAAATACGCTTGTAGCATCGAAAAAAAGTTTGTATTTAGTAACTGTCGTCTCTCACTAGATATCAGTTAAAGTTTCAGCCATATCCATCACGTGGTTTCGTTGCCATAGGCGATAGAATAAAAAATCTTGTGCTTCTTTAAAAAGATGGAAAGAATTAAGTTTCGTGCGGTGATTAAACACTTTTATTTAAAAGTCTTAACACCGAAAGATATAAAAGTCGAGTTGGATGAAGTTCATGGCACAGCTGCCTCTGCGTTTGCAACAATTTACAATTGGATAAATGAATTTAAACGAGGCCGTACATCCACAAATGATGAACATCGTTCCGGACGTCCAGTATAGTGACTTCCTCCGAAATGTTAAACATAATCCAGGATATGGTGTTGGTGTTGAGTGATCGACGAATCAAAGTTTGTCAAATAGTAGAGGCCACAGGCGTATCACAAGGTACAGTGCTCTCAATTTTGCACCAACAATTAGGCCTGATAAAGGTCTCGGCCAGATGGGTGCCGCGTTTGATCTCGATCGGAAAGTAGATGCAATCCTGTTATCGATTTGGTAGCTAGTTTGGTACCTTTTCGTCGCAATCCCGACGAGTTTCTGTGTCGATACATAGCTTTGGATGAAAATGAATACACTGCTACACTCCAAAGACAAAGGTACAGTCGAAACAGTGGGGTTTTAAAGGCAAACCGGCTCCAAAGAAACAAAGGTGGTGAAATCTGTAGACCAGGCGATGGCCTGGTTTTTTTTTTTTTTTTTGTGAAAAAGTGGCTCGGCAAAAAACGATTCACATCTAACGAAGAGGTAATCTCACAAACAGATGCCTATTTTGAGGACCTTCCGAAATCCTACTTTTTGGAAGGCTTAAAACAGTTGGAGAAACGCTGGGAAAAGTTTATCGAGTTGAAATAATAATAATAAAAAAAATGTACCAAAAATAATTTGTTTTTCTATATTTTTCTAAGGACTTGTTGAACGCCCATCATATATTGGACATGTAAAACCATAGGAGTTTGTTCGGTTCCAAGAAAATATATCCAGGGTAATCAAGTGTTTAACATTCAGGGGTGCCAAAATATAGAGGGTTTCAGGTATTATGAAAAAAAATCTTATGTTTTATACTCACATGTCTTTCTCTAGCTACTCTACAAACTTCATACGAAAGATAATTCTTCTTTCAACACCATGTCAATGGAGATAAACATTAGCAGAATTTTAGTACTTAGTTCCTTATAAGTAGACTGGAACTAAGGGAATGCACAAGGTTAAAGTGATAGTCAAATGTTTTAAAGGCTGTCGATATGCGATTGTCATTGCAATTCGCTTCTTTGCTTGGCCAGGAGTAGAACAAAAGAGACGGAGACTTCCGTCTGAGAGAAGTACACATAAGTACTTCACCTTTGAAACTAATAACAAGGAATACTTCGAAAACGGTAAGCTCCACGAAAAAAAATATACATGACATAACTTGTGTATTTTAACAAGATCTACATTTTTTGTATTGTAAGTTTTTGTGTATCTCTTACGGTTTATTAGTTATGCCAAATTAAGCAAAATTCATTCAGAATAAACAGGTCTTTCGAAGCGATTCCCAGAAAATTCCAGATATAACATATTATTTGTGATAGAAATGGCTCTAATATGTGGTATTTTAATCAAAATCGTTATAGCCATTATTAAGAAAAACAAAATTTTCTAAAATGTTTCCAAGTAAGGGTAGTTAGGGGTTGGGGGATTTTCTTGAACATCTGCAACATATTTGGTATTTAACCGTCTTTTCGTTTTATAGCTATGCTGTCCACAGGCACAGACACACAAAGACACACACATACAGACACATATACGGACCTGTTTCTGAAAACGCTTTTTTTTGGATTCAGGGGGTCCTAAAACACGTATTTCCGGTGAAATCTCGATATCGAATTTTTGGGTGGAATACAATACCTCTCTATTCCTATGTACATTGTATATACGGGACTATAGAAAGTAATAATAATATTTTTTTCAGGTTATATAATTTATTTATCCAATTATATTACACAAAAGCATTTTTTAAAAGCAACTGTGTTTAATGCAGGTTGAAGTTAGACAAATGTCTCACCAAGGCAAGATTGAATTACTCCAGAGCTAATTTTTTGGACAAGAAAATTTCTGCCTGGGGGTAGCACATATGTTGTCTACCGTCGGTCGTTAAGAAATATAAAGAGCATTTTCAGTGCAGGTTCAAGGCGTTCGGCCAAATTATTCGGTAAATCGGAGTTGAAGTTCTTCAGATTTTCGTATATCAGGCCAGCTAGAGTATCGATGTTCATATCCAACATTTTCAACCAGCCACCTGTAACAAAAAAGCTGTTCTAAATATGTTTATTCAAACATAACATCCACAACCGACATTTGCATACAACCAAACAATCATTAGTTCTAAAAAATGTAATGTATTCTTTTTACAAGACCTTCTCTACATCCACCAAGAAATTATTGTTAAAAAGCTTATTCTTCTGTCTACTGCGTTCTAATCAAGATAAATCAGAAATTGCCTTATTACTTACTTCCTTATAAGTACAAGGGAAATAAGGCAATACACTAGGCTAAACCGACAGTCAAATGTTTCAAAATGTGGTTGCCATGTGGTGCATGCCTAGTAGATGACAAATTCTGCTTTATATATTTTAAAATTGAAGCACATAACAAGGTATATCTCGAAAATGGTGAACTATACACAAAATAAAATCTGATGTGTTCCATTCACACGACTTTCTCTACATCTCTGTAACAAATTATTGTTAAAAAGCTTATGCTTCTATTTACTTCATGCTAATTGAGAAAAAATAGCATAAATAATCTTATTACTTGCTTCCTTGTAAGTATAAGCGAAATTAGAGAGTACCATAGGTTAAAGTGAGAGTCAAAAGCTGGTTGCTATGTGACTGAAGTTCCTTTGTTTGTATGGACAGGAGTTGACAACTTCCTGTATGAGAAAAGTATAACTTTTTCAAAGCTTAAACCAATAACAAGGAATACCTCAAAAACCGTAAACTCCACGCAAAAAAAAAAATGTATATTACATAAATTGTGTGTTTTAACGTGCTCTACATTGTTTATGTGGTAAGTTTTTGTCCATCTCTTACGGTTTAGAGCAGTTATGCAAAATTCCGTAAAATTCATCCAGAATAAAGTAGTCTTCAGACGTTATTCCTAGAAAATTCAAGATATACATTTTGTTTGTCAGGTAAATATCTTTAATATACTATATTTTAAAAAAAATCGTTAGAGCCATTTTTTAGAAAAGCAAAAGTTTCGAAAAAAGTTTCATGTAAAGGGTAGTTGATGGTGCAGGGATTTTCTTGAAAATCTTCGTGTCGCATCCTTGGAACATACCAAACTTAAATACCAAGTTTGGTATTCAACGGTCTTTTCGTTTTTGAGCTATGCTGTCCACAGACACACAGACCTTTTTCTGAAAATGCTTTTTTACTTTCTCTACACGTACTATCTACATAGTGTATAGAGAAGGTATTGAATTTCACTCAAAAATTCGATACTGAGATTGCACCGGAAACATATGTTTTGGGTCTCCGTGAATCAAAAAAAAAATTGGAAAAAAATCAGTGTGTCTGTGTGTTTGTGGACAGCATAGCTCAAAAACGAAAAGACCGTTAAATACCAAACTTGGTATAGCCTCTGAAGACTACTTTATTCTGAAAGAATTTTGCATAACTGCTAAACCGTAAGAGATGGACAAATACTTAACACACAAAAAATGTAGAGCATATTAAAACATACAATTTATGTTATATAATTTTGTTCGAGCAGTTGATTGTTTTCGAGATATTCCTTGCTTTTGGTTTCAGCTTTGAAAAACTTATACTTTTCTCATACAGGAATTTGTCAACTCCTGTCCATACAAACAAAGGAACTTCAGTCACATAGCAACCAGCTTTTGGCTTTCACTTTAACCTATGGTACTCCCTTATTTCGCTTCTACTTACAAGGAGGCAAGTAATAAGGCTGTCTGCTAATTCTTTCTCGATTAGCTTGAAGTAAATAGAAGAATAAGTTTACTAACAATATTTTGTTACACAGAAGTAGAGAAAGTCATGTGAATGGAACACGTCAGATTTTTTTGATTCATGGAGACCCAAAACATGTATTTCCTGTAAAATATCGGTATTGAATTTTTGGGTGGATTGCAATGTCTTCTGTATACACAATGTACATTGTACGTGTAGAGAAAGTAAAAATGTGTATCACATAAATTGTGTGTTTTTTGTGTGCAGTAAGTTTTTGTCTTATTTGCAACATTAAAAAAAATCTGATGTGTTCCATTCGCATGACTTTCTGTACATCTCTGCAACAAATTGTAGTTAAAAAGCTTATGCTTCTATTTACTTCATGCTAATCGAGAAACGTTAGCAGAAATAGTCTTATTATTTGTCAGGTAAATATCTTTAATATACGATATTTTAATCAAAATCGTTAGAGTCATGTAAAGGGTAGTTTGGGGTGGAGGGATTTTCCTCAAAATCTTCGCTCTTCTTTCGGTTTTACTTCTGACTGAGGACATCATAGCTCAAAAACGAAAAGACCGTCAAATACCAATTTTGGAATTTAAGTTCAGTGTCTTCCAAGGATGCGGCATGAAGATATTCATAAGTATATCCACCCACCCCCAACTACCCTTTACATGGAAAATTTTCGAAAATTTTGATTTTCTTAAAAATGACTCTAACGATTTTGATTAAAATATGGTATATTAAAGATATTTACCTCACAAATAAAATGCATATCTTGAATTTCCTGGGAATACCCTCTGTTGACTACCTGATTCTGGATGAATTTCACGGAATTTTGCATAACCGCTAAACCGTAAGAGATAGATAAAAACTTAACACACAAAAAATATAGAGCACATTAAAACACACAATTTATGTTATATACATCTTTTTCGTGGAGTCGATCGATTTTGAAACATTCCTTGTTTTTGGTTTCAGCTTTGAAAAACTTATACTTTTCTCATACAGGAATTTGTCAACTCCTGTCCATACAAACAAAGGAACTTCGCCTACATAGCAACCAGCTTTTGACTTTCACTTTAACCTATGGTACTCCCTTATTTCGCTTCTACTTACAAGGAAGCAAGTAATGGGACTATTTCTGCTGATTTTTTTCTGATTAGTGTGAAGTAAATAGAAGCATAAGCTTTTTAACAATAATTTGTTGCAGAGATATAGAGAAAGTCATGTGAATGGAATACACCAGATTTTTGCCTGCTTGTAATTAGAAGGGAAATAAGGGAGTACACTAGGTTAAAGTGATAGTGAAATCTTTTAAAAGTTGGTTGCCCTGTGGCTGAAGTGTGGCTGCAAAGTCCCGTATGAGAAAAGTATATGTATTTTAAAGCCGGAACCAACAACAAGGAAAATCTCAGAAAACGCTCAACTCCACGAGACAAATGTTTATAAAACTTGTAGCGCCTGTTAAAACACACAATTTATTTTACAGAGTAAGCTTTCTTCTATAGGGCTTACCAGTTATGCAAGATTTCGCAAAGTTCATTTACAATAAAGATGTTTTCAGAACCTATTGCCAGAAAACTCAAGATATTCATTTTTTTATGTAAATATCTTTAATATACGATATTTTAATCAAAATCATTGGAGCCATTTTTGAGAATATCAAAATTTTCGAAAATTTTTCCATGTAAATGATAGTTGCAGCTGGGGGTATTTTCTTGAAAGTCTTCGTGGATGTAATGAAACTTAAATACCCAGTTTGGTACTTAACGGACTTTTTGTATTTGTGCTAAGCTGCCCTCACACATACACACACACACACACCTGACAGACAGGCACACATTCTACAGAATTTTTTCTAAGATCCTTTTTTTGATTTTAGGGGGTCTTAAAACATATATTTCCGGTGAAATCCCAGTTTCGATACAAGCAAACACACACACACACACACACCTGACAGACAGACTCATACACAGAAATTTGTCTAGAAATGATTTTTTATTTAGGGGGTCTCAAAATATGTATTTCCGTTGAAATCTCGATATCAACTTTTTGGGTGCATTATGATACATTCTCTACACACTATGAACATAGTACATGTAGAGAAAGTAAAAAGAAATGTTCAGAATTAATCCTGCTTAATTTAGTAAAGGTTTTCAGTGTGACCGGATTCCTTTAGAAGACATAATGGATATCACATCAACTTACATAGCTGAGAATCCGTCCGTTCGCATATTTTCTCAATTCTGGAGAACAGTTTCTTCACATCCTGGATGAAATTATTCCATGCGTCTGAAAATCAAAATTAAGTATGATTAATCAAATTAAAAATAAATATTAGTTTCAGTGACATTAACAGAAATGGTCTTATTACTCAGTTCCTTATAAGTAGAAGGGAAATAAATGTTTTAAAATGTGGTTGCTATGGGATTAAAATCCATTTCTTTGCATAGCCAGGAGTTAACAAATCCCTGTATGAGAAAAGTTTAAATGCTTTAAAATTGAAACTACGAGGTACGTCCAGAAAGTAAGTTCCGTTTGGTAATAAAATTAAATTTTGTACAGAATAATTATTTATTGCACAAAATTCTACAACTCTTAAACTACTTTTTCACATAACTGCCGACATTTTGCAGGCATTTGTCATAGCGTGGCACAAGTTTTTGTATACCTTCTTCATAGAAGTTTGCTGCCTGTATCTTCAAAAAGTTGGAATCATTTTCTTTGAGCTCTTCGTCATTGTTGAAGTGTTGACTGCCAAGGAAAGACTTGAGATGTAAGAACAGATGAAAGTCGCTAGGAGCGAGGTCAGGGCTGCACGGAGGATGGTCAAACACGTCCCAGCCAAATCCCTGTAGGAGGTTTTTCGCCACATTTGCAGTGTGTGGTCGTGCGTTGTCGTGAAGAAAAACAACACCTTTTGACAGCAATCCTCGGCGCTTATTCTGTATTGCGCGGCGCAATTTCCTAAGTGTCTCGCAATAAACATCTGCTTTGTTTGACCACGCGGTAAGAAATCAATGAGTAAGGTGCATTTCCAGTCCCAGAACACTGTGCACATCATTTTTTGAGGTGTCAAGATTTGTTTCGGCTTAACCTTTGCTGGGGATGAAGTGTGCCTCCATTCCATTGATTGCCGATTACTTTCAGGGGTGTCGTAAGAAACCCAAGTCTCATCTCCTGTGACTATCTGTGTCAGAAATTCTTCGCCGTCTTCATCATAACGGGTTAAAAACTGAAGTGCACTACCCATCCGTTTTGTTTTGTGTTGCTCAGTAAGAATATTTGGTACCCAACGTGAGCAAAGTTTACGAAATTTCAGTTTTTCGGTAACAATTTCATGAATTAGTGATCGTGAGCTTTGGGGAAATTCCATAGCGAGAGCACTAATTGTAAACATGCGGTTTTCCTGGATCTTGTCATCAATCGCGTGAACCAGTTCTTCTGTAACCAAAGATGGACGCTCAATTCGTTCTTCATCGTGCACTTCACTACGTCCTTCATTGAACTGTCGGACGCATCTTCTCACCATTGAATCACTCATCGCATTTTGTCCGTAAACTTCGTAAATTTGCCGATAAATTTCAATTGGTTTCACTTTCCTAGCATTCAGAAAACGAATCACAGATCTGATTTCACAAGCGGCGGGATTTTCAATCAACACTGGCATTGTAAACAAGCACAACAAAGCGTATGTGGTTGACAGCGATCTCAAAATGGCGCACGTTTCTTCTCCTTGATACAGAGTGTCTATCGCGCATGTGCGGAACTGTGATCGCAGCGCTGCAGCGGAGATAAATTGAAACGGAACTTACTTTCTGGACGTACCCCGTATAACGGCGAATATCTCGGAAATAATTAACTCGACAAACAACTGAATGTGATATAAATTGTGTGTTTTAACATCTACATTTTTACTTTCTGTAGCCCGTATGTACAATGCACATAGCGGATAGACAAGGTATTTTATTCCACCCAAAAATTTGATGTCGAGACTTCACCAGATTGAGACCGAAAAGCATTTTCAGAAAAGGTCCATGGGTGTCTGCAAAAGCAGCTCCTAAACGAAAATACCAGACTGAGTATTTAAGTTGAGTATCTTCCAAGGATACGACACGAAGATTTTCAAGAAAATCCTCCCACCTCAAACTACCATTTACAATGGACATTTATCGAAAATTTTGATTTTATCAACAATGGCTCTATTAATTTTGACAATTTAGTTCCACTATTAAAGCGCCGATGCAATGGCTGATATCAACCAATCGGGGTCATCTGACTGGAGCGATGTTGTCGAAATATCTTATCGCAGCTGATGTTCATTTCTTTGAAATTATTGGTCACAATCCAGTCAGCCAACGTTCACTTTTAATATCTGACAGCTGTACTTTCAGTTAATTCAGTTACAATGTTTATTTAAAGTTTTACCCAATTCATATTGTATTTAGTTCAAAAAAGGAGTGAAAATAATCATTATTTGTATTTCTTATGTAAGAGATGAGTGTAATAACCTCAAATTAAATAATGTTTGTTTTCATTTCATGTATTAGTTATTAAAAGCTGAAATAAAATAATTGTTCCGTATTTCTATTGTTGCTATCGATATTCCTACTTTGGGTGTAGACACGGTCGGCCATATTGAGGCAATGAAGAAGGAAACACACAAAAACATTCGGCATAAACATGCTCGAATACGTCATCTACCATTTGAGAACTAATGTAAGTATTACAATGATAAAATCTCCCTTCCTATATATATACATTATTAATATTCTATTTCACTGAATAGTCTTATCAAATACAACTCGTGTTTTCATCTCTTAGGACAATTGACTCCCATCGCTTCGCTCCAGCCGTGAATTAATTATCAACAAGATGAAAACCTTCGTCGTATTACTTATGACCATCTTCGGGTCGCATCCTTGGAAGATACTTAACTTTAATATGAAGTTTGGTATTGAACCGATTTTTCGTTTTTAGTTATGTTGTTCACGGACTGACGGACACATACACACACAGGACCCTTATCTAAAAATCGCCATTCACATAACTTTCTCTAGCTGTTACACAAACAACTTTCCTCACAAAAGATTATTCTTTTATCTACATGATGCTAATCAAGATAAACATTAACAGAAATTGTCTTCTTACTTGCTTCCTTGTAAGTAGACACGAAATAAATGAATACACTAAGCTTAAATGATAGTCAACTCCTTTAAAAGCTGGTCGCTATGTTAAACAATCGAGGTTCGGTTCGCTTTACATGGTCCCGTTTAGGAAAAGTATAAGTATTTTAAAGCTGAAACCAATATCAAGTAATACTTCAGAAATTGCGAGTTCTACAAGAAAATGTACATGCCATAAATTGTGTGTCTTAATGAGACCTACATTTTTTGTGTTTTAAGTTTTTGTCTGTCTCTTGTTTACTAGTTATGCAAAATTCACCCAGAAAAAAATGTCTACTGAGCCTATTTCCAGAAAATTCATTTACATGTTATTTGTCTTGTAAATATATTTAACTTACTTTATTTTAAACAAAATTGTTAGAACCATTTTTTATAAAATCATAATTTTCAAAATGTTTCCATGTAAAGTATACTTGGGGATGTAACCATTGTCCAGAAAATCTTCGTGCCGAATCTTTGAAAGATTTGAAGCTCATTAACAAGTTTGATATTTATCTGAGTTTTAGTTTTTGAGCTTGTTGCCCACAGACACACGCTGCCTTTTTACTTTCTCTACACGTACTATGTACATAGAGGATAGAAAAGGTATTGTGTTGCACCCAAAAATTTCATGCCGAGATTTCACCGGAAATATACATTTTGAGACCCCCTGAATACAAAAAAAAGGGCATTTTTAGAAAAATGTCCGTGTGTGTGTGTGAGAGAGAGAGGGGGAGGTAGCATAGCTCAATAACGAAAACACCGTTAGAATACCAAACTGATACGACACGATGCTTTTCAAAAAATCCCCCCACATCAATTACCCTTTACATGGAAACATTTTTTAAAATTTTGATTTTCTCAAAATGCCTCTAACGATTTTGATTAAAATAACTTATGTTTAAGATATTTTTATGACAAACGAAATGTATATCTTGAATTTTCTGGGAACAGCCTCTGAAGACCTCTTCATTCTGGATGACTTTAATAGAACGGGCAAACCGTAAACGTAACTTACTACACAAAAATGTAGATCTCATTGAAAAGCACAATTACATTTTTTTGAAGAGTTAACCGTTGTCGAGATATTCCGGTTTATTGGTTTCAGTTTCAGCCTTTTAAACTTTTCTTCTCGCTTCTCGTTTGTTTACTGCTGACAAGCAAAGAGATTGCTTCAAATAGCGACCGGCTTTTAAAAAACGAGACTATCACCTTAGCCTGTACTTTGCTTCTACTTACAAGCAGCTAGTAATAAGACTAATTCTGCTAATGTTTATCTTGATTAGATAACAGATCAATGTCTTTACCGAACAATTAGAGGCCATCATGAGAATGGAACACATTAGATTCTTCCCTTCTACTGACAAGGAACCAGGTAATAAGGACAATTTCTGCTAATGTTTTTCTCGATTAGCATATTGTAGATACAAGAATAAGCCTTTTAACAATAATTTTTTACACATATGCAGATAAAGTCATATGAATGGAACACAGCTCTTTTTTTATTTTCTAAAAATTCTTCTATTGGATTCTTGGAACCCCCTAAATACGTATCTGTGGTGAAATCTCGGTATTACATTTTTGGGTGGAATAAAATACCTTCTCTATCTACTCTGTATATTGTACAAAGGTGCTAGTGCAAGTAATATTGTATTTGATATTTAAATACTTGTAAAACTAATTTAGATTTCATAAAAGATTCTAATGTAATGGAATACTCACCAGAAGGTTGACCAGTTTCTTGACCAATTCCTGCACCAATAACCTAGAACAAATACCAGTAATTAATACATAAATAGCCTTGGTTATTTGAAGGGACCATCAGTGGGTAAAATTCCTTATCTGATCCACATTTGATAGTTCGTTATTCGGACACTAGAGATGCTTTGTACTTATTTATTGACATAATCTTAAAGAAATAAATAATAATAATATCAATGCACAAAATTTAAATAGTGCTAAGAACTCTCTCTATATTTCACCAAAGCAAGGTTTGAGAAACAAGGTAGATGAGCTTTCCTTTAATCTGATTTCAGAAAAAAAATCTGATGTTACATTCACATACCTTTCTCTAACTGTTCTACTAATACACTTCTTACAAAAGATCATTCTTCTTTCTACACCATGTTAATCGAGATAAGTTCCTTATAAGTAGAAGGGGACTAAGTGAATACCTAGGCTAAAGTGATAGTCAAATGTTTTAAAAGCTATCGTTTTTTGATTGTCACTGAAATTGGCTTCTTTGCTTGACCAAGGGTAGAAAAAAGAAAAAGAAAAAAATGGACACTTCTTGTATGAGAAAAGTGTAAGTATTTTAAAATTGAAACCAATAACAGGAATATCTTAGAATCGGTTAACTCTACAACAAAATGATAATGAATTAAATTGTGTGTTTTAACGAGATCTACATTTTTGTATAGTAGGTTTTCGCCTATCCCTTACGGTTTAACCGTTATGCAAAATTTTGCAAAAATCAATCGGAATAAGGTGCTCTTCAGAGGCTATTCCCAGAAAATTCAAAATATACATTTTATTTGTGTTCTTGTGCATAACTTTAATATACGGTATTTTATTCAAAATCATTAGAGCACTTTTTGAGAAAAACAAAATGTTCGAACATTTTTCCATCTAAAGGGATAGTTTGGGATAGGGGGATATTTTTGAAAATCTTCGTTTTTGAGCTGTACTGACCACAGACACACACACCTTTTTTGTAAAAATGTTTTTTTTTGTTTTTTTTTATTCACGGGGTCCTAAAACATGTATTTCCGGTGAAATCTCGGTATCAAATTTTTGGGTGCTTGGTATTTAAGTTTAGTATTTTCCAAAAATGCGACACGAAGAGTTTGAAAAAAAAAGTCCCACCCCAAACTTCACTTTACATGGGAAAAAATTTGAAAATATTGATTTTCTCAAAAATGATTCCAAGGAATTTAGTTAAAGTGCCGTATATTAAAGATATTTACTAAAATAAATATATATCTTGAATATTCTGAGAATAGCCTCTAAAGACCTCTTTATTCTGGTTGAAATTTGCTCAATTTTGCGTAACTAACAAACCGTTAGAGATAGACAAAAACTCACTACACAAAAATTGTAGATCTCGTTAAAACACACAATTTATGTCATACGTTTTTTTTCGTGGAGTTAACCGTTTCTGAGATATTCCCTGTTATTTGTTTCAGATTAAAATACTTAACTTTCCTCACACGTAAAGTTGTAAACTCCTGGCCATGCAAAGAAGCGGATTTAAACCACATGGTAACCAGCTTTTAAAAGATTTGATTGTCGTTTTAGCCTAGTGTATTCCATTATTTTCCTTCTACTTAGAAGTAACCGAGTAACTAAGACAATTTCTGCCAATATTTATCTCGATTATAATAAAGTAAATAGAAGAAAAAGCTGTTTCACAATAATTTGTTACAGCGATGTAGAGAAAGTCATGTGAATGGAACACATCAGCTTTTTGAGAACTTCTTTCATTGATATCAATAACAATAAATTCTGTTAAGACCAAAAAGTCTATCGGAGATAATGAACTAACAAGCAAAGTTTTAAGAGCATGTTTGCACCAAATGGGCATTTCTTTTGATATTTATGTAATGAATCATTAAGTACTAGAATATTCCTGATAGGATTAAATACCTACCTCTCACATAATTTTCTCTAGCTACTCTACAAACTTCTTACATTCTTTCAACACCACGCTAATCGAGATAAACATTAGCAGAATTGTATCACTTAGTTCCTTATAAGTAGACTGGAACTAAGGGAGTGTACTAGGCTAAAGTGATAGTCAAATGTTTTAAAATGTGTCTTTATGAGATTGTCACTGCACATCTTGGCTTGGCCAGGAGTAAAACAAAAGAAAAATGGACACTCGCGTCAGAGAAAAAAGTAAGTACTTCACAACTGAAACTAATAACAAGGAATACCTTGAAAACGGTAAGTTCCACGAGAAAAATGTATATGACATAACTTATGTATTTTAACAAGACCTACAGTTTTTGCACAGTAAGTTTTTTTTCTATCTCTTACGGTTTACTAGCTATGCCAAATTAAGCAAAATTAATCCAGAATAAACAGGTCTTTAGGAGCTCTTCCCATAAAATTCAAGATATACATTTTATTTGTGATAGAAATGGCTTTAATATGTAGTATTTTAATCAAAATCGTTAGTGCCATTTTTAAGAAAGACAAAATTTTAGAAAATTTTTCCATGTAAAGGGTAGTTAGGGGTGGGGGGATTTTCTTGAAGATCTTCTTGTCGCATCCTTGGAGATACCAAACTGAAATACCAAGTTTGGTATTAAACCGTCTTTTCGTTTTTGATATATGCTGTCCCCCCTCCCCCCCCCCACACACAGAGACCTGTTTCTGAAAATGTTTTTTTTTATTAAGAGGGTCCTAAAACATGTATTTCCGGTGAAATCTGGACGTGGAATTTTTGGGTGGAATACAATACTTCTTTATGCCTATGTACATTGTACATACGGAGCTAGAGAAAATAAAAGGACAGAAAGGTTTTACAAAACAGAGCAATATTTATTTTATCAATATTCTCAGAAGTATTCAAGAAAGTAGTGTTTAACAGACTGGATAATTGTTTAGAAAATAAAAAACTATTTAGCCAAGAACAATTTGCGTTTAGAAAAGGAATATCAACAAACAATGAAATTTACAAACATATGCATGAGGTGTTAACAGCTTTAAATGACAATTTATGCGTGAATGGAATTTTCTCTGACCTAACAAAGGCTTTTGACTGTGTAAATCATGAGTTCTTGATAGTGAAACTGAAGTTTTATAGAATAAAAACACAATTTTAAGTTGGCTTTTATCACATCCAGAAGAAAGGAAGCAAAGGGTCGAAATTAGCAAACACTATATTTATAAAAACAGCATCTCAAATTAAAATGAATAAAACATAGTGCTCCACAATGGTCAATTTTAGGCCCCCTGTTATTTTTACTTTCTATACACATACTATTACAAAGAGTATAGAGAAGGTATTTCACTCCACCGAGATCTCACTGGAAATATATGTTTTAGGGTCCCCTGTATTAAAAACAATAAGCATTTTCAGAAAAAAAAGTACATGTGTATGTATGTGTGTGTCCATGTGTCTATGTACACGATTACTCAAAAACGAAAAGTGTGTAAAATACCAAACTTGGTATTTAGGTTTGTTTATCTTCCAGGGAGACGAAACGAAGATTTTGAGAAAAATCCCCCCACCCCACATGGAGCTTTTTTCGAAAATTTTGATTTTCTTACAAATAGCTCTAACAATTTGATTAAAATATCGTACATTAAAGATATTTACCTCACAAATAAAATGTATATCTTAAATTTTCTGGGAATAGCCTCTGAACACTACTTTATTCTGGATGAACTTTAGGGAATTTTGCATAACTGTTAAACCGTAAGAGATGGACGAAAACTTACCACACAAAAATGTAGAACACATTAAAACACACAATTTATGTTATATACATTTTTTGGTGAAGTTGATCATTTTTTATATATTCTTTGTTATTGGTTTCAGGTTTGAAAACTGATACTTTTCTCATACAGGAATTTGTCGACTCCTGTCCATACAAACCAATGAACTTCAGTCACATGGCAACCAGCGTTTGACTATCACTTTAACCTACGGCACTGTCTTATTTCGTTTCGGAAGCAAGTAATAAGATTATTTCTACTAATTTTTCTCAATTAGCATGAAGTAAATAGAATCATAAGTTTTTTAATAATGTTTTTTGCAGAGATGGAACACATGAAAGCTTTTTATCTTAGCATCCTTTAACCGGGTTGGTTATATGGGACGATGAATGAAATTGTGTTCACATTATGTATGGGTCTATAGAGCTTAAAGTTACTCGATATTGGTCCTCTCAGAATAACGGAAAACTCCGAGAAACAAATCTGACGCGTTCTATTCAGAGCAATGATAATCGAGATAAACATTAGCCTTATTACTTGCATTCTTGTAAGAGAATACACTAGGCTAAAGTGATAATAAGATCTTTAAAAGCTGGTTGCCAGGTGGTTGAAATCCGTTTTTATGCCTGGCCAGGAGTTTACAACTTTCCGTGTAAGAGAACTTTGAGTATTTTAAACCTAAAACAAATAACAAAAAATATCTCAGAAATGTCAATATCACGAAAAAAAAAAAAATTATGAATAATTGTGTGTTTTAGCGATATCTACATTTTTTGTGTAGTAAGTTTTTGACTATCTCTACGGTTGCAGTTACGCAAACTTCATCCACAACAAAGAGGTATTTTGAGGCTATTTCCAGAAAATGTAAGATATATTTTATTTTTGATCAAAATATCATCAATATAGGGTATTTTACTCAAAAACCTTTGATCCATTTCTGAGAAAATCAAAATTTTCGAAAATTGTTCCATGTAAAGGGTAGTTAAATGTGGGGGGATTTTCTTGAAAAGATTCGTGTCGAATCCTTGGAAGATACTAAATCTAAATACCAAGTTTGGTATTTAAAGGACACAGACATACAAACACACATGCACACACGAACATTTTTCTAAAAAGTTTCTTTTTTAAACTTAGGGGGTCTCAAAACATATATTCCGGTGAAATCTTGGTACTGAATTTTTGGGTGCATTACTATATCTTCTCTATACCTTTGTACATAGTACATGTAGAGAAAGTAAAAACCTTAATTGGGTAACTCACCCTAAGCGAGATTCGAACTCGCGATCCCTCGATTGTGAGGCAGACACGCTACCTCCACACTACGGAGGTGGGCAAAAATTACTTAGATGTGGAAAAATGCGAACTTACCATTAGTAGCAAAATGCCTAAAAATGCTGTTTTATTAAGTAGCCCCATGTTTCCTGTAAAGAAATGCATAAGAAACGAATTAATTAATAGTTCATTTAAAATATATGCAGTGCAAAAGACTAAAATATATATAATTTATTAAAATCTACCTATCTGTTTAGTGTCTTGATAAAAGTAAACAACTTTGAGCAAAAATACACAGAAAGAAAAAATATTATATAAAGAACATTTCTTATGTGTTATATTCACATAAGTTTTTGACAGTTCTTTACAAACTATTATTACAGAAGTTTATTCTTCTATTGGATGTTAATTCAGATAAAACATTTTAAAACAAACACAGTGACTGTCTGTGTTCGTCTTTGTGTCTATGTCTGTATTGTGTATATCTGTGTTTACAAAAGACAGTCGAAAATGTGTTCGGGAAGAGTAAAGAAAGTAAGATTTGGAGGGAATGGTAGACATTGTCGTTGGCCCACTAATTAATTTCTGTGATGATTCAGACAGTTCTATTGGAACTGCAACCACTGAAGGAGTCGGACAGTTCCATCTTCAGACTAAATCTTCCGGTAAGTCACTGTATTAGGGAATTATATTAAAGAAATGTGTAGTTGTGTATAATTATGTGAATGCTAACCTTCGCAAAGTGATGTTCGTATGTAATACTTCAGCAAGCTGTCAAAACAACATAACGCGTCGCTTACCTGTTTTATTTGTTATACATTTAATAGAGTTAATCATTATCTGTTTCTTTTCCTGCCAAACGTAGCTACGCGGTTTTACAACTGTATGGCAGTAAGTTACTGCGGGAAGTTTCAACAATCAATGTGTATAATTGTTGCTGTGCCTGCCGTCTTCGTCATAAGAGGAAATAAGTGAAACAGGGTTGACTTATATGCGCCAGTTTGTAACTGGTTTCCATGTGACTCTTATCAGGGTGAGTAACACCCGCTTCCAAGTAGACATTACCGTAATATATCACTTTCAATTATTCTTCTGTTTCTTCCAATCAACCAGATAAGCATACAGATAACAGAGTAGTTGTATTGGCCACCTCGACTTTTCCCTGCTGCTTTCGTACGTATACCAGACAAAGGAAGATTTTATACTTTCTCTACACGTACACGTCGTCATAAAAAAATGTAATGTGTTCAATTCACACGACTTTCTCTATATTTCTGTAACAAATTATTGTTAAAAAACTTATGCCTCTGTTTACTTCATGCTAATCGAGAAAACATTAGCAGAAGTCTTATTACTTGCTTCCTTGTAAATAGAAGCGAAATAAGGGAGGAGCATAGGTTAAAGTGATAGTCAAATATGGTTGCTATGTGACTGAAGTTCCTTTGTTTGTATGGACACGAGTTCGAAATTACTGTTTGAGAAAAGCAAATTTTTCAAAGCTGAAACCAATAACAAGGAATATCTCAAAGACGATCAACTCCACGAAAAAAATGTATAAACATAGATTGTGTGTTTACTCGTTATCTATATTTTTGTGCAGTAAGTTTTTGTGTATCTCTTACGGTATACCAGTTATACACAATTCAGAAAAATCCTCCAGAATAAAGACGTCTTTAGAGGCATTCAACATATACATTTTATTTGCCATATAAATATAAGAGATTTTAATCAAAATTGTTACAGCCATTTTTTGAAAAAATTACAATTTTGGAATATTTTTCCATGTAGATGGTAGTTGGGGATGGGAGGATTTTCTAGAAAATCTTCGTGTCACATCCCTGGAAGAAACCAAACTTAAATACCAAGTTTAGTATTTAACGGTCTTTTCGTTTTTGAGTTAAGCTGTTCACAGACACACACACACAAACACACACAGGCGCATATATACACGGACGTTTTTCCAAAAATGCTTATTTTAGACTCAGGGTGACCCAAAACAGTAATTCCGGTGAAATTTCGGTATCGAATTTTGGGTGGAATGCAATACCTTCTCTATACAATATGTACATAGCACTATAGAGAAAGTAAAAATGAGTCATGTCTGGAAAGCCAAATGCGTGTCTCTCAAGGCACAGCGCCTTGTATACACCATCCGCGCTACAGTTGTGTAGCGGCAGCAACAAGTTGTCACGAGTTTCAAATCTTAATATTACTAACCGATATATTAATTATAACCAAATGCATAACTTAAGCTTCTTCAGCAACAAACTATCAATATTAACGACACAAAACATGATACAGTTTGGGTTGTTAAATATGCCACTTTACATGGGTGTTCATTATAGCGCTGTAAGTATCTTCTCGCATGTAGCAAACCATTTTTTGTCTTTCCTTCCTTCTCTTAAACATCTTCAATCGACACATAGCGGCAATTTGTTTGACATATTTATTACTCGACATTCAGTACAGTTAATATTATGAGTTTTTATGATGCTTCTGTAATGGTTTATTCTATCGAAAATCAATATGCTGCACGCGAAACCATCTGGTGCGCAGAAATATTAAAGATACTGTTAAGAAAAGCAATGTTTTAAAACATTTTTAAGATCCATTTTTTTTTTTTTACTTAACACACCCTTCACAAAGCGATCAAACACACCCTTCATTAACTTTGGCTTCACAATTCCATCATGGTCGCGGTTGGAGTTGGATATCAAGGGACGGTCTAGGTGTGCTGTGTGCAATACACGGAAATACTCGATAATATTTTGGTTCCAGTCCAGTCCAGTGTGATTGGCAGGCTGAGGGCAGCCCGAGGTGTGTTAGACGTGTCCCTGTTCTCAGAGAGAGATTAACCACGTTCTGACGGGATTGTGGGTTTTGTAGGATGGCGGGTGTGTATTGGGGTTGTGGAGTGACAGGAGGAGGCGAATATTGCTCCTCGACGGTTGCCTTGATGGTGCAACGGCCCTTGTACACCGCTGGTGTGTTTTTATCAAAATGTTTCTTGAGATTAAATTTTGAATCCAAGCAACTCTTGAAGGATAATAAGGAGCTTAGCCGTAGCAGCTGTTGGTGGTGCTCCTTCGTTACCGGGGATGCCCGCAAGCCATGCGGGGAAGCCGGTATCGCCTGAAGCGGCGGTTTGTGGGATCGTAATCCCCAAGAGACCTAACGAGGGCGCTCCGATGGAATGGTAACCCTTCGTTGAATTTTGTTGCCCGACGCCTAATCTCGTCTTCCAGGTATGGTAGACCAGAGGCTTCGTGCAGGAGTCTCGTTGGAAAGCCTCGAGGCACAGAATAGATAGCCCGGAGACACCTATTCTGTACCCGCTGAAGCAACAGCAGACTGGAGTCTGCCGCCATGCCCCAGATCTCACAGGCGTAGATTAATAAGGGGATAATAAGAGCCCTCAAAAGGCGCAACTTAAGGGGAACCGTCATCGAGGACCTCAGCATCGGGTACAGTGAGGCCGCAGCCCCATTGCCCCGGCACCACAGCCCCCGGACGTGCTCCCTAAAAGTGACGCCCCTGTCAAGCTTCATCCCCAAGTAGGTGATGGTGTTGGTCCATTGTATCCTTCGTCTGAGGTACGTGAATGTGGGGAAGTTTGCGGGAAAGCGGCGCTTGGTGAAAAGAATAGCGTGGCTTTTCTCCGGATTTATGGACAATCGCCAACGCTCGCACCACTCTTGGATGAGGCAGAGGTGTATCTGGATAGGGTTGAAGGCTCTGCGTGGGTGTTTATTTGTACAGTATAACAGCACGTCCTCTGTGAGAATGTATTTTCTATTGAGAATGTGTGGGTGAGGTAAAAAGAGAGCTGCGCTCCAATTGTAAGCGGGCGAAGGACAAAAGATGCTTCTGGACACACATTCAAGAACCCTGTGCTCTTGTAGCTTCTCGTCCACATTACTGTATTTTGTCTGTACCTCGAAGATTGAGGGCTGAGGGTTCATACACCCGATATTGTGTTTATGTTTATTACTTGCTCTATACGTACTAAGTATATAGTGTATAGAGAAGGTATTGCACTCCACCCAAAAATTCGATACCGAGATTTCACCGGAAATATATATTTTAGGGTCCCCAATATCCAAAAAAAGCATTTTCACAAAAAGGTCCGTGTGTGTGTGTGTGTATGTGTGTGTCCGTGTGTCTGTGAACACGATAACTCAAAAACGAAAAGTCGATAAAGTACCAAACTTGGAATTTAAGAGTAGTATCTTCCAGGGATGCGACACGAAAATTTTGAGAAAAATCCCCCCACCCCAACTACCCTTTATATGGAACTTTTTTCGAAAATTTTGATTTTCTTAAAAATGGCTCCAACGATTTTGATTAAAATTTCGTACATTAAAGATATTTTACCTGACAATTAAAAGGCATATCTTGAATTTTCTGGGTATAGCCTCTGAATAGTTTATTCTGAATTTTACTGAATTTTGAATAACTGCTAAACCGTAAGAGATGGACAAAAACTTACTGCACAAAAAATATACAGCACGTTAAAACACATAATTTATGTTATATACATTTTTTCGTGAGTTCGTCTTTTTTGAGACATTCCTTATTTTTGGTTTCTGTTATGAAAAACATATTTTTCTCATACAGGAACTTGTCAACTCCTATCCACATTAAAAAAAAAAAAAAAAAAAAAAAAAAAAAAAAAAAAAAAAAAAATTGTAGTCCCTTATTTCGCTTCTACTTACAAGGAAGCAAGTAATAAGACTATTTCTGCTCATTTTTTCTGATTAGCATAAAGTAAATAGAAATATAAGCTTTTTAAGAATAATTTGTTGCAGGGATATAGAGAAAGTCATGTGAGTGGTACACATCAGAATTTTTCACTTCTACTTACAAGAAGCAATTTTTGCTAACATTTATCTGGATTAGCATGACACAGATAGAAGCTTAAGCTTTTTAATAATAATTTGTTACAGAAATGTAGAGAAAGTCATGTGCATGGGACACAAGATCTTTTTTATTATTTAACACAATTATTAGTAGAATTATGTTTTGTGTGCATAGATGGGCCCATAACTTCAAATCCCAAAGTTATATTAATCCAATATTATGTTCTACATAACCAGACATAATATTAATAAACATAAAAAAGTGACAAGTAGAGCGAGATTTGAACCTAGGAACTTTTGAGCGTAACCTATCGTCTACTGTAGCCTTCTTACGTCATGTGTTTCCAGTACACAGAAGCTGACCAATACACTATCAGTCACACATCACTGTACAGTTATTTCGTGTGCGTTGTGAACACAGCTTTTACGAAGATGTACAAAGTCGGAATTTCGGGATGACTCATTTTTTGTGGCGATGATTGTACATGTTCGATAT
Organism: Hymenopus coronatus; assembly: GCA_030762935.1. Classification (NCBI taxonomy): domain Eukaryota; kingdom Metazoa; phylum Arthropoda; class Insecta; order Mantodea; family Hymenopodidae; genus Hymenopus; species Hymenopus coronatus. The sequence goes on from CM060895.1 coordinate 149,968,111, forward strand.
CGGGATTTCACCGGAAATGTATGTTTCGAGACCCCATGAATGAAAACAAAACATTTTGTGTGTGTGTATGTGCAACTGTGAGCAGTATAGCTCAAGTTGGGTATGTTAAATACCAAACTTGATATTTCAATTCAGCATCTTACAAAGCTGTGACACGAATATTTTCAAAATATCCCCCCACCCCAAACTATCCTATACATGAAACATTTTTCGAACATTTTTATTTTGTCAAAAATGGCTCTAAATATTTTGATTAAAATACCATATGCTTAAAATATTTTTATGACAAATGAATTGTATATCTTGAATTTTCTGGGAATAGCCTCTGAAGACCTCTTCTTTCTGGATGAGTTTTGTATAACTGGCAAACCATAAGACATAATTATACAACAACTTAATACAGAAACATTGTAGATCTCATTAAAATACACAATTTGTCTCATATACATTTTTTTATGTAGAGTTGACCGTTTTTAAGATATTCCGGATTATTGATTTCAACTTTAAGCCACTTAAACTTTTCTCAAACGGGAAGACATATTTTTTTCTCGTTTCTCGTTTGTTTACTCCTGGGAAGGAAAGATATTGGAATTTGAATTGTTTCGCATAGCGACCGGCTTTTAAAGGACGAGACTGTCGTTTTAGCCTGTGCATTTTCTTATTTCCCTTCTACTTACAAGGCAGCTAGTAATAAGGAGAATTTCTGCTAATGTTTATCTCGATTATCATGAAGTAGATTGCAGAACAAGCTTTTTAACAATAAGGTGTTACAGAGACGTAAAGAAAGTCATTTGAATGGAACACATCACTTTTTTTTATATATAGCTTAACGTCCTTTAACCTGGTTGGTCACATCGGACGATGAATGAAATTGGTAGAATGATGCTCAAATGTTCTCGGGGTCCATGGAGCTAAAAGCTACTCGACATTCGTCTTCTCAGGACAAGGGAAAACCCTGAAAAAATCCTCATCCGGATAACTCACCCTAAGCGAGATTTGAACTCACGACCTGTTGAATGTGAGACAGATACACTACCACCACACTACCCAGACAGGCAAAATGTTTTATACCGAGTTTTCTTTGGCAATATTTGCTATGATGTGTTACAGTCACATGACTTTCTCTAGGTATTCTACTAAGATTCTTCTTTCTACATCACATTAACAGAATGTACTTATTCCTTAGTTTCTTATGCACATGCTATAGCGATGGTCAAATGTTTTAAAAACTGTCGCTATGCACTTTTTTGCTTGGCCAGAAGTAAAATACAAGAAACTCTGTCTGAGAAAAGTGAATCTAATAACAAGGAATATGTGTAGTAAGTTTTTGTCTGTCTCTTACATGTGCTCCATTCACATGACTCTCTGCCTTTCCGTAACAAAGTTTATTGTTCTATTTACTTCATGCTAATCCAGAGAAATATTAACACAAATTGTCCTATTGCTTAGTTCCTTGTAGAGATGGAATACACTAGGTTAAACCGACAGTCAAATGTTTTAAAATGTGGTTATTATGGGAAACAATTGAAATTCTGTGCTCTTTGCTTGCCAGGAGTAAACAAATGAGCGACGAAAAGAAAGAAGGCTTCTTGTTTGAGAAAGGTTTAAGTAGCTTTAAATTGACACCAACAACATGAAATACCTCAGAAACGTTGAACTCTACAAAAATATATATAACATAAAAGGCTTACGTTTCGTTTGTCAAAAAATGTTCTAGGCATGTCGTATTTTATTTAAAATCGTTAAGCTATTTTTGAGAAAATCCTAATTTTTGAAAACTGTGTCCTATAAAGGCCATTTGGTCCGGGGGGGGTTTCCTGAAAATCTGCTTGAAGATACTGAACTCAAATAATTAGTTTGGTATTTAACGGACTTTCAGTTTTTGAGCTATGCTGCACATACACACACATACTTTGACTTGTTTCTAGAAATGCTTTTTAGGGGGGGGGTTAAGGGTGTCGGTAAATACCAAGTTAGGTAATTTACCGACTTTTCGTTTTTGAGTTATTGTGTTCGCTAACACACCGATACACTTTTCTATTTTTGTTGTATACAGGGACCTTAAAACGTGTATTTCCGGTGAAATCTCTGTTTATAGGTTTTGGGTGCAATAAAATACCTTCTCAAAGCCCGCCTGGGTAGTGTGTTGGTAGCGTGTCTGCGTGTCGTGAGTTAGAATCTCGCTTAGATTGAGTTACTCGGATAAGGTTTTTTTTTCGGGGTTTTCCCTTATCCTGAGAAGACGAATGTTGAGTAACTTTAAGCTCCATGCCTCCATGGACCCCAAGATCATTTGAGCATCATTTCACCAATTTCATTCGTCGTTCGATATGACCAACCAGGTTAAAGAACGTTAGGCCAAAAATAAAAAAATGATGAGTTCTATTACATGACTTTCTCTACATCTCTGCAACAAATTATTGTTAAGAAGCTTATGCTTCTATTTACTTCATGCTAATCGAGAAAAAGTTAGCTTGCTTCTTTGTAAGTAGAAGCGAAATAAGGGAGTATCATAGGTTAAAGTGATAGACAAAAGCTGGTTGCTATGTGACTGATGTTCCTTTGTTTGTATGGACAGGAGTTGACAAATTCCTATATTAGAAAAGTATAAGTTTTTCAAAGCTGAAACCAAACACAAGGAATATCTCAAAAACGATAAACTGCACGAGAAAAGTGTATATAACATAAATTGTGTTTTTTAACGTACACTACGTTTTTTGTGTGGTACGATTTTGTCCATCTCTTACGGTTTAATAGTTATGCAAAACTCCATAAAATTGATCCCGAATAAAGCAGTCTTCAGAGGCTATTCCCAGAAAATTCAAGATATAAATTTTATTTCCAGGTAAATATCTTTAATGTACGATATTTTAATCAAAATTGTTAGAGCCATTTTTGAGAAAATAAAAAAGTTCGAAAAAAGTTTTCTCAAAATGTTCGTGTCCATCCCTGGAAGATACTAAACTTAAATACCAAATTTGGTATTTTACGGACTTTTCGTTTTTGAGTTATCGTGTTCACAGACATACGAACACACACACGCGGACCATTTTCTGAAAATCCTTTTTTTTTTTTGGATACAGGGGACCCTAAAACATATGTTTCATGTGAAGTCTGGGTATCGAATTTTTGGGTGGAGTGCAATACCTTCTCTATACACTATGTGTAGAGAAAGTAAAGTGTATATGTCGTTAAAATAAGGAAAGAAATGAAACTGTCGTTCGATTTCAGCAGCTAATATTGGGTACGTCAAGTTTAATGCATACAAGGCCTTCTAGAGAAACAATTGAAGTTGTATATGTTGTGGGCATAGAGTAGTCACAATTCTATGATTCTGCATTGTAAACCTCTTTGAGTATTTACGAAAACAGTGCCAAAGAAAGAAGAAAACCAGATAATGCAGGTAGGTAAGGTTAAGTCATATTCTTTCATTTTCAGAATATTATATTGTATTGTGCTGCTTCGAAGGTGAGAGAAATAATGGTTGTGTACCAATAAACAGAATAAATTGATAAAACATAAATGCAGCAATAAGCTATATTAAAATAGTTCATATTTAACTTATTTTTACTTTCTCTACACGTACTACGTACATAGGTATACAGAAGGTATTGTAGTGCACCCAAAAATGCCATACCGATATTTCACCGGAATTACATGTTTCAGGGTTCCCTGTATCTGAAAAATACATTTTTAGAAAAAGGCCCGTGTGTGGATCCATGAACATGATAACTCAAAAATGTGATGTGATCCATTCACATGACTTTCTCTACATCGCTGTAACAAAAGCTTGTTAAACAGCTTATTCTTCTAGACACTTAATGCTAAGCGAGATAAACATCAGCAGAAATGCTATCTTGTAAATACAAGGCTAAAACGATAGTCAAATCCGTTTCTTTTCATTTCCAGAACTTGACAAACTCCCGTATGTGAAAAGTAATAGTGTTCACCGACACACACGAACATTTTTCTAAAAGTATTTTATATTTTCTCTGCACTTACTATGTACCTAATATACAGAAGGTATTGTATTCGACCCAAAAATTCGATACCGAGATTTCACCGGAAATACATGTTTTGGGACCCCCTGAATAAAAACATTTCTAGAAAAAGGTCCGTGTGTGCGTGTGTGTCTGTGGACAGCATAACTCAAAAACCAAAATGCGTTAAATACCAAAATTGGTATTTAAGTTCAGTATCTTCTAAGGATGCGACACGAAGATTCTCAAGAAAATCCACCACCTCCAACTACTCTTTATGTGGACAAATTTTCGAAAATTTTGATTTTCTCAAAAATGGCTCTAACAATTTTGATTAATATATTAAAGATATTTACATGACAAATAAATTGTATATCTTGAGCTTTCTGGAAATGACTGAGACATCTTTATTCTGGAAGATTGGTTAACCGTAAGAGACAAAGAAAAACTTACTAAAAATGTAGAGGCTCGTTAAAACACAAAATTTATGTTATATACATTTTCCCTGGAATTGGTCGTTTTTAAGATATGCATTGTTATTGGTTTCCGTTTTTAAGTACTTATACGGGAACTTGTCAACTCCTGGGCACCCAAAGAATCGGATTTCAACCACATTTTAAAACATTTGACTGCCAGTTTAGCCTAGTGTATTCCCTTATTTCCCTTCTACTTATAAGGAATTAAGTAATAAGACAGTTTCTGCTAATGTCAGTCTCGATTAGCATGAAGTAGATAGAAGAATAAGCTTATTAACAATATGTTACAGAGAGGTAGAGAAAATCATGTGAGTGAAACACATCAGAAGTATTAAAACTGAAACCAATAACAATGATTATCTCAAAGACGATCAACTTCACCAAAAAAAGTACCTATATCACATAAATTGTGTGTTTTAACGAGCTCGTCGTTTTTATTGAATTTTGCATAACTAGTAAACCGTAAGAGATAGACAAAAACTTACTACCCAAAAATGTAGATCACGATAAAACACACAATTTATGTCATATACATTTTTTTCGTGGAGTTGATTGTTTTTGAGATATTCCTTGTTTTTGGTTTCAGCTTTGAAAAATTAATACTTTTCTCATGCAGGAATTTGTCAACTCCTGTCCATACAAAGGAACTTCAGTCACATAGCAAAAAGCTTTTGACTATCACTTTAACCTATGGTACTCCCTTATTTCCCTTCTACTTACAAGGAAGCAAGTAATAAGACAATTTGTGCTAATTTTTTCTCGATTAGCATGAAGTAAATAGAAGCATAAGCTTTTTAACAATAATTTGTTGCAGAGATGTAGAGAAAGTCGTTTGAATGGAACACATCAGATTCAGTCTATGGGATAGCAAAAAAAGTATTATTAAATAAAAACGAGTCCGTAGGAGGTTAATAAAAATTAAAATATTCAAAGCTCACAGCGTTTATCATATGGAGCTTGAAATGTTATCAGCACTTCGACGTATAGAAATAGCGCTTATAAAACAACACCAACATGGAGCCCACCTGTTGTAGTAAAATACTCGCCTTATCCAGCTAAAACCGTTGGCACTGAAGAACAAAACCAGTGTGAGTACCCTGTTAACATCTTCACTGACGGCAGTAAAATTAATGGCAAGGTAGCAGCTGTAATGGTTCTTAAAACGTTTCAAGGCAAATTGAGACTCGACGAATATGTTGCAACAGCCAACCAGAACAAATTAGCAATACGCACCAAAACACACACATGACATGCTCATAAAAATACTCTTACTTTCTCTAGCACGTGTAAACAATGTGCTTAGTAAATAGAGAAGCTATTACATTCCTCCCAAAAATTTTATCCGAGAATTCAACGAAATGGAAATGGCGTGTTATTTATGGACGCTCTTTAACTGCTGTGGTTCTCAGCGTCCCATTCTATGCTGGGCGTGAAACACCTAATTTTGCTCAGAGGCCTCTCTATCAGGTTTACATGCCGTAAATCTACGACCCGGGATCAACGGCTTTACTTCCCTTCCGAAGGAAGCCACGCTAAAGATTTCTATGCCCGAAAAAATCCATCATCCTCCACCGAGTTTGAACCCGCGACCTTGGGTATATGAAGTTAGCCATTACATCACGGACATGTGTTTTGAGGCCCCTTGAATAAAAAAAAAAAAGAAAGAAAGAAAAAAAAAAGCATTTTTAGAAAAAATGCCTGTGTGTGTGATAACGGAAAAATCAAAAGTGGGTTAGATAGCAAATTTGGTATTTAAGTTCAATATCTTCCAAGGATGCGACACGAAAATTTTCAAGAAAGTTCACCTTTTCATTGAAAATTTTTCGAAAGGTTTGATTTTCTCAAAAATGGCCCTAAATATTTCTATTATAATGCCGTATATTGAAAATCTGATGTGTTCTATTCACTTGACTTTCTCTCCATCTCTGTAACAAATTATTATTAAAAAGCTTATTCTTCTATTACTTCATGCTAATTGAGATAAATATTAGCAGAAACAGTCTTATTATTTAGCTCCTTATAACTAGAAGGGAAACAAAGGAATACTCTAGGCTAAACCGACAGTCACATGTTTTAAAATGTGGTTACTATGGGATTGAAATCCGTTTCTTTGCCCGACCAGGAGTTGACAAGTTCCTGCATGAGAAAAGATAACGTATTTTAAAACTGAAACCAATAACACGAAATATCTAAAAAATGGTCAACTCCAAGAAAAAAAATTATATGACATAATTATGTGTTTTAACGAAATCTACATTTTTATTAATAACTTTTTGTTATTCAGCAATTCAGCAAAATTCACCAAAAATAAAAATGTCTTCAGACGCTATTCCCAGAAAATTACATATATATATGTAATTTGATCTAAATATCTTTAATATACGATATTTTAATCAAAATACATAGAACCATTTTTGAGAAATTCAAGATTTTCGAAAAATGTTCTATGTAAAAGGTAGTTTAATGTGGGAGGATTTTCCTCAAAATCTTCTTGTTGCATCCTCGGAAGATCCTAAACTCAAATACCCAGTTTGCTATTTTACTTACTTTTTGTTTTTGAATTATTGTGGTCACGGACACACAGGGCTTTTTTTCTAAAAATGCTTTTTTAGACACAGGCGACCCTAAAACGTGCATTTTCGGTAAAATATCGACATCGAATTTCTGAGTGGAATGCAATACCTTCACTATGCACTATGTACATTGTACGTGTAGATAAAATAAAAATGAAAAGTCGGTTAAATACCCAACTTGGTGTTTAAGTTCAGTGTCTCCAAAGACAAAGATTTTCAAGAAATTCCCCAAACCAAAACTATCCTTTACATAGAAAATTGTTCGAAAATTTAAATTTTCTCAAAAACGGCTTTAAATATTTTGATTACACTATCGTATATTAAAGATATTTACATCACAAATAAAATGTATGTATATCTTGTATTTTGTGGGAACAGCCTCTAAAGACCTCTACATTCTGAATCACTGTTGTACAATTGTTAAACCGTCAGAGATAGACAAAACTTTCCACTCAAAAACGGAAGGTCTCGTTAAAACACACAATTTTTGTCATTTACAGTTTTGCTGTAGAGGTAACCATTTCAGAGATATTCCTTGTTAGGTATTGGTTTCAAACTTTTCTCAAACGAGATGCCCTCAACCATTTCATCTCTGACGTTTTACATCTGGTTATTATAGAAACTGGAGTTTCAATGACATACGCATAGCGACACGTTTTTGAAAGATTGACTGTCGCTTTAGGCTGTTATTTCCTTTCTACTTATAAAGAACTAAGTAATAAGACGATGTCTGCTAATGTTTATCTCGATTAATATGGTGAATATAAAATAATGATATTTTCTAAGAATAGTTTGTTTGCAGAACAGGTAGAGAAAGTCATATGAATAGAACACATAACATTTTGTAGGAATAGCTTTTAGAAAATAGGGTAGAAAAGAGCGTTTGAATGAAAGTATTTTGTTAATTTCTCTACACGTACTTTATGCATAGTGTATAAAGAAGATTTTGCACACCGCCAAAAAAAATCGACACTAAGATTTCACCGAAATAGACGTTTTAGGGTCCCCTGTATCCAAAAAGAAACCACTTTTAGAAAAAAGGCCGTGTGTGTCACTAGGTCTGTGAACATTACTCAAAAGCAAGAAGTCGATAAAATAGCAAAAAATGCATATCTTGAATTTTCTGGAAAAAGCCTCTGAAGACCTCTTTATTCTGCATGAATGTCTTTTTATGAATTTTGCATAACTAGTAAACCGTAAGAGATAGAAAAAAAATTACTATACAAAAATGTAGATCTCGTTGAAACACATTATTTATGTCACATACATTATTGCTTTCTTTACGCGTACTATGATATAGTGTATAGAGAAGATATTGTAATGCACCCAAAATTCAATACCGGGATTTCACCAGAAATACAAGTTTTGGGACCCCTGAATCCAGAAAAGTAATTTTTAGAAAAATGTGTGTGGGCAGCATAGCTCAAAAACGAAAAGGCAGTTAAAAACCAAACTTGGTATTTAAGTTTGGTATCTTCCAAGAAATACGACATGAAGATTTTCAAGAAAGTCCTTCCACCCCCAACTATCCTTTAGCTGGAAAAAAAGTCGAAAAGTTTTATTTTCTCAATAATGACTAAGGATTTTGATTAAAGTCTCTTATATTTATTTAAGAGATAAATAAAAATGTATATCTTCAATTTGCTGCCAATAGCCTCTGAAGACAGGTTTATTCTGGATGAATTTTACGAAATTTTGCATAACTGGTAAACCGTAAGAGATAGGCTGAAACTTAACACACACAAAATGTAGAGCTCGTTAAAACACACGATTTATGTTATATACATTTCTTTCGTGATGTTGACCGTTTTTGAACTATTCCTTATTATTAGTTTCAGCTTTAAAATACTTTTACTTTTCTAATACAGATAGTTGTCAGCTCCTGTCCACACAAACAAAGGAACTTCAATCACATAGCAACCAGCTTTTAAAATATTTGCTTATCGCTTTAGACCAAAGCATTCCCTTATTTCCCTTTTATTTACAAGGAAGCAAGTAATACGACTCTTTGAGCTAACGGTTAGCTGATTAGCATTAAGTAAATAGAAGAATAAGCTTTTTAAGAATAATGTATTCTAGAAATGTAGAGAAATTCATGTGAATGGAATACATCAGATTTTTTTTTCTTGGGGTTGATCATTTTTTAGATTTTCCTTATTATTGGTTTTATTTTTAAAATACTTAAAACTTTCCACATACAGGAATTTGTCAACTCCTGGCAACGCATAGAAACGAATTTAAACACATGGCAACCAGCTTTTGAAAGATTTTACTATCGTTTTAGCCTAGTGTATACCCTTATTTTCCTTCTACTTACAAGAAAGCGTTTCTGCTGTTTTTCTCGACTAGCATGAAGTAGACCGAAGAATAAAGCGTTTTAACAATAATTTGTGTGGGAGCAGATTTTTTGTTATATTTTCAGTGAGGTCGTATGATGGATTGGACGTGCGCGAGCTGAGACTTTTTCAAGCAATAAAGGAACATGATATTGAGGACACTAGGGCGCTGCTGGCAGCTGGTGCGGACGTCAACTGCAAGGATCGACGTGGTGATACTCCTCTGATAGTGGCTGTTGAAAACGTGGATAGACCGATCATCCGCATCCTGCTGCGGCTGCCAGATATCGATATCAACATCCAGAACATGTACGGAGATACACCACTCTCCATCGCGGTCTTTCTCAGGCAGTTAAAGGTAAATAGGTTAGTAGTAGTTTCCTATTATTATAATCATCAATACTATCATTAAATGCTAGGTACGAGTATAATTTAATACATCCAGTGTTGTAAATGATATTGAGCTTAGCTGAAAGTAATTAGAATACACTTCTTTTGTATTTATTATTCTGACCCTTTTCTATTTCTCGTGTACGTTATTATACATTGTATAAAAAAGATGTTAATTTATACGAATAATGTAGATAGATCATCCTTGATGACATCTTAATATGAAGCTTAATATTTTCTTAGGGGTGTAGAAATGTGATAAAAGTGTATAATTCATATTTGTACTGTAGAGATGGAGCGTGCAATACAACTCCAGGAAGTGAAGAATGTTCACTTTCTCTACACGTACCTACTGTGAACATAGTGCATAGAGAAGGTATTGTATTCTACCCAAAAATTCGATACCGAGATTTCACCGAAATACATGTTTTAGGACTCCCTGAATCCAAAAAAAAAAAAAAAAAAAAAAGTATTTTTAGAAAAATGTGTGTGGGCTCAAATAGGTCCTAGCTCAAAAACGAAGAGTCTCTTAAAAATCAAACTTGGTGTATAAGTTCAGTAGCATCCAAGGATGCGACACAAACATTTTCAAGAAATATCCCTCGCCCTCAACTACCCTTTACATGGAAAATTTTGATTTTCTCAGAAATGGCTTTGGCGATTTTGATATTAATATCATATATTAAAGATATTCACATAACAAATAAAATGTATATCTTGAATCTTCTAGGAAAAGTCTCTGAAGATCTCTTTATTCCGGATGAGTTTTGCAAACTTTTGCGTAGGGTTAATCCGTAAGAGATAAACAAAAACTTAGTACACAAAACTGTAGATATCCTTAAAACACACAAATAATATACTTTTACTTTCTCTTCGCGTACTATGTACATAGCTTATAAAGAAGGTATTGTATTGCACCCAAAAATTCGATACCAAGATTTCACCGAAAACAGGGTCACCTGTATCAAAAAAAAAAAAAAGAAGGCATTTTCAGAAAAAGGTCCGTATGTACAACATGCTACTAACTACCGGAGAAGACGCAACTTCTTGCTCACTGTGAACGTTGAAGCATTTTAAATATGAAGCTTCTATAGGCGCTCGTCAAATGTTGGATTGCAAGTCCACGCGCTTAAGTTTGATTTTGTGTAGCGTTTGACTCTTCTCAGGGCTTGTTGGGCTTCACAGATCCAGACTACCTGGCGGCTTCTTAAATAATAAGTCGCTAGGATTTTTGTAGAATAGCAATTTATTTTGATAGTTATTTTTTTACAATTCCAAAGATAAACTGTAATTGCTCGATGCAATTCTTTACCTTGTTGAATGCTGTGAATCCATGGGCGCGTATAATTCAACACGAATACATTTTTACGCGTGAAGAAGCCTCCTTCTTCATGATAACTTGGCGTCACCAGCCAGAAAATCAATACGTAACTATAGATACTGCTGAAAATAAAAAATGGCATCGAGAAAATCAAAACACTGAAATGCGACGAAAGCACAAGGAGTAATAAAATTTTGCATCCAGCGATTTCAACTTCGGAAGCAAAGGAAAAAACAATTGAACATCAAATATTATAAACATGACATAAAACTCATAAAATGTCGGCAGATTTTGTGAATAATATATAAATATTGCCTCAACGTTAAAGTTGATGGAAACTGTGTTTTTTGTAGCTGTGGTAAATAAAAGAAACAAGTCTTGTTAAACGTAAAGGCCGTATTGTTTAAAATAAAACTTTGATCATTTTCCTTATTTTGCAACATAAACAACAAGGAATTTTGCTCAGCTGAAGTTTATAAACCAGCACAGTCCTTGTATTTGTGGTTAAGACACTCCAACACTCATTAATCGCATTCCAGTACTACCAACTTACGATTATAAATGTTGCTACGTTTTGGGTTAATCGGGTCAGTAAATTAAGGCTTAAAGGGGTCAATGCTGCTATGAGTGAGTTTAGCTTTTATCGTTATTGTTTTGTTATATATGCCTAGTAATGCTTATAAAACGTCTCGTATATGGACTGAGAGCGATTAACGCATTTCGACAAGGGAGAAGTCAACGTCATGCGCAGGCTGCAGAGTGGTCATGATGAACCTTTACGCAATAAAGGTGCACCACCGATATTTAACCAAGAACAAGAAAGAAAACTAGTTTCCAGACTAGCAGCATTTGATTTTGCTGAGGGGGCGCGAAAGATTACAAAACTAACATTTGGAAGAATTTTCAAAGAAGTTTGCCATCAATCAGCAATACCAGCGATGGCTGAGTCTGGATTTTTGTCAACAGGTCTGTTTTCCCTAAACGAAAGTGTAGTGTCTGATCATGAATATAGAGAATGTTTGATCACCCCAGAACGTCATATTTGAGAACATGAAAATGCAACTTTACAACTTGAGGATGCTATTCCTAATTTCAGTCCAGAACACGCATCAACATCCACAATGAACTTCCGTGGTCTGCTACCGTCTCCTGCAATAAGACCGCAACGTAAAGAGCCAGCAAGGAAACAGAAAGCGGCTCTTTTAACTTCTCCACAGAATATAGAAGTAAGAAAAATACTGGAACTGAGACGTAAGTCTAGAAAAGAAACTATTGTCCTGCCTCAGTCTAACAAGTATGGAACAAAAGGTGCAAGAAAACGGCTGCTGCCGCTATCTTCTGAAGATGACCATCAGTATGAGGACAAGCAAGATCAAAATAACAGCGCATGTACATTCTGTTTTGTAAAATACGATGTCCGTCGCTCAGAAAAATTAGGGGACTGGATACAGTGTGAGGGAAGTATGGTACCACGAAGACTGTGTTGGTGCCAAAGGAAAGAGGAATTTCATTTCTGGTAAATGCAGGCTATGTGACTAAGATTTTTTCATATTTAACCCTTTCAGACCTGACTTTTTATGCTTCATTGAAAAAATTATCTGTGCACCTCCTAGTCAATCTGTTACAAAAGCTCCAAAGTAGTTCTAAACTTGGCCACAGATAGCAGCATAAAACTGGAAAACTTGAAAAGCATTTAAATGTATTACATAGTCTATAGAAAGTCAATTCTAATGGACACCGGGACTGAAAGGGTTAAGTGTCTACTTTTCAAGAAGCAAACAGTTTTAGACTGACCCTTAGGGTAAATCGGGTCGTGTACACAAGTGCTATTAACTTCACTGTTTCATATATCCTTATTGTTAATAAAAATGTGTTCATTGGCTTTTGTTACTTAAGTAATCAAAAATATATTATTATATTTATTAACCTCAAAGTTTTAAGCGCTAATATTATTTTTATAATTTTTAACCCGTTTTAGACTAAGTTAATTAAGTACTATGTTTAGTATCTTCCAGGGATGCGACACGAAGATTTTGAGAAAACTAACCCCCCAAACTACCTTTACATGGATTTTTTTTCGAAATTATTTTTTTTCTCAAAAAATGGCTCTAACGATTTTGATTAAAATTCATATATTAAAGACATTTACCTGGCAAATGAAATGCATATCTTGAATTTTCTGTAAATAGCATCTGAAGACTACTTTATTCTGGATGAAGCGGAATTTTGCATAACTGCTAAAGCGTAAGAGATGCACAAAAACTTACAACACAAAAAATGTAGACCACCTTAAAACACACAATTCATCTTATATACATTTTTTTTTTTTTTTTTTTGCGAAGTTGGTCATCTTTTTAGACATTCCTTGTTTTTGGTTTCAGCTTTAAAAAAAACATACTTTTCTCATACAGAAATTTGTCAACTCGTGTCCATACAAACAAAGGCACTTCAGTCACATAGCAACCAGCTTTTGACCATCACTTTAGCCTACGGTATTCCCTTATTTCACTTCTACTTACAAGGAAGCGAGTAATAAGACTATTTCTGCTGATTTTTTCTCGATTAGCATGAAGTAAGTAGAAACATAAGCTTTTTAACAATAATTTGTACAGAGATATAGAGAAAGTCATGTGAATGCAACACATCAGATTTTCTTATATAGTTGACCATTTCCGTGATTTTGCTTGTTATTGGTTTCAGTTTTTAAGCACTTAAACTTTTCACATACTCGAATGCAAAGATAACGAATTTGAGTCACATGGCAACCAGCTTTTAACTATCGCTTTAGCCTAGTGTATTTCCCTTCTACTTACAAGAAACCTTTTTAACAATAACTTGTTACAGAAATGTAGACAATGTCATGTGAATGGTACACATAAGATTTTTTGTGTGAAAATTCCCATACCAGTTAGTCTGTTGTTTAGCGCGAGTTAGTATGCTCCGTCGTTGACTATAGGTAACAATCTGATGTGTACCATTCACATGACTTTCTCCATATCCCTGCAACAAGTAATTCTTAAAAAGCTTATACTTCTATTTACTTTATGTTAATCAGAAAAAATGAGCAGAAATAGTCTTATTACTCGCTTCCTTGTAAGTAGAAGCGAAATAAGGGACAACCGTAGGTTAAAGTGATAGCCAAAAGCTGGTTGCTATGTCAATCAAGTTCCTTTGTTTATATGGATAGGAGTTGACAAGTTCCAGTATGAGAAAAGTATACGTTTTTCATAGCAGAAACCAAAAATAAAGAATGTCACAAAAACGACGAACTCCAAGAAAAAATGTATATAACATAAATTGTATGTTTTAATGTGCTCTACATTTTTTGTGTAGTAAGTTTTTGTCCATTTCTTACGGTTTAGCAGTTATTCAAAATTTAGTAAAATTCATCCAGAATAAACTACTCTTCAGAGGCTATTCCCAGAAAATTCAAGATATACATTTCATTTGTCAGGTAAATATGTTTAATATCCGAAATTTTAATCAAAATCGCTAGAGCCATTTTTGAGAAAATCAACATTTTCGAAAAAAGTTCCATGTAAAGGGTAGTTGGGGGTGGGGGGATTTTTCTCAAAATTTTCGTGTCGCATCCCTAGAAGATACTAAACTTAAATACCAAGTTTGGTATTTTACCGACTTTTCGTTTTTGAGTTATCGTGTTCACAGACACACGGACACACACACACACACACACACACACACACACACACACACACACACGGACCTTTTTGTGAAAATGCTTTTTTTGGATATTGGGGGCCCTAAAACATATATTTCCGGTGAAATCTCTGTATCGAATTTTTGGTGGAGTGCAATACTTTCTCTATACACTATGTACATAGTGCGTATGGAGAAAGTAAAAAATCTGATGTGTTACATTCACATGCCTTTCTCTACCTGCTCTGCGAGGAAATATGTTTACATAAGATTATTTTTCTAGCTACATTATGCTAAACGAGATAAACACTAACCGAATTGGTCTTACTACTTGGATCCTTACAAGCAGAAGGGAGATGAGGGAATACAGCTGGCTAAAGCGATAGTCAACTATTTTAAAAGCCGGGACGAAATGTGAACAATTGAAGTTCAGTTCGCTTTCCATTTCAAAAAAAAAAAAAGGAACAAAAGAGAGATGAAACGAAATGTGCTCTCGTTTGAGAATATGCGTAGTTTAAAATTGAAATCAATAACAAATAGTATTTCCGAAACGGTTAACTGTGCAACAAAAATGTATATGACCTAACTTGTGTGTTTTAATGAAATCTACTATTTTTTGTATAGTTAGTTTTTGTGTATATCTTACGGTTTAACAGTTACCTATACAAAAATTCAGAAATATTCATTCAGAATGAGCAGGTCTTCAGAAGCTATTCCAGAAAATTCAAGATGTACATTTTTAATTGTGACGTTAATAGTTTTAATATACACTATTTAAATCAAAATCGTTAGAACCATTTTTAAGAAAATAAACTTTTCGAAGCTTTTTCCATGTAAAGGGTATTTTGGGTGGGAGGATTTTCTTGAAAATCTTCTTGTCAGACCCTTGGAAATACCAAGTTTGTTATTTAACGGCCGTTTAGTTTTTGAGCTGTGATGTCCACATATACACACGAACCTTTTTCTAAAAACGTTTTTTAGACTCGGGGGACCTCAAAACATATTTCCGGTGAAATCTCAACATCGAATTTTTGGGACCAATACAATACCTTCTCTAGCTACATGTAAATTGTATTTACTTACGTGCTAGAGAAAGTAAAAATGAATTGTTGAGTATAATTTTGTGAGGGGTTACGGCAGTATTGTTACTATACCCTGTATGATCTGAAGCTTTCACGGCGATGGTTACTGATGAGGCATCTCGGTTGATCTGCCGTGTCATATTTATAAAATTCTCCAAGCTTTCGGCCATGGTGCTCTATGGCCTTCTTCAGGAAGTGATTTTTAAAGCCGGTCTCAAAAACTCTGATTTTTTTGAGTGGTATGAATATGATCTTAATGTCATGTTTTTTTAGTGTTCGTGTTATTTTGTTAGATAATGTGCTAAAGTAGGGAATGAAGGCTCTTCCTGAGGATTTTATTTCTTCTTCTGGTTTGTGGCTGTCTGAAGGTTGAATGACCTTTTGGTGTGCACGGTGAATTTCTCTAGTTGTATAACCATTCCTTTTAAATACGCTTTTAAGATGATTAATTTCTAGGGAGAAGAAGAAGACCGAAAGCTTGGAGAATTTTATAAGCCTGACACGGCAGATCAACCGAGAAGCCCTCACCAGTTACTATACCCTGGCAGAGCAATGAAAATGCTGCGCAGGACGTTGTGAGCGCAACTACTGCCGATTGCGTCATCTTCCTTCTCACGCAACTCCATTAGACATAGACACGCATGCGCATTGTGAGGTTTTCGTCAATGCTGGGAAGAAGCGGCAGTGAGTGATCACAAAAATCATGGTGTACTGTTTATTACAAGAGTAAAAACTATTAACAGCAATATTCAACACCTAAGTTCTCTTCTGGTAAGTCCATTAGAGCACAGGCTAGGGAGATTGTTACCACTTACTTGTGAAAACAAGTATAAAGGGCCATTCAACCGCAGACACAGAAGCTTGCAGCCAATATATGTATAGGCTCGTTCACGACGGTTACATTGGCACTGGTGTAGACATAACCGTAGTACGTTAACATAGAAACGCCAAGCTTTTGCGTCAAAATTAACAGGCAACGTAGAGATCAACCAATGAGAACACTGCTCGATGTGTTATTGCAATGGCTTCTCTTGATGATTCTCATTTCTCTTCCGTTAATTCGTCTTTGACCAAGGGAATGAATCCACCATCGTCTTCGAAGAGACAACCGTTCTTTAAAATATAAAACACCAAGCAAATTGGCTATTCTGGTTTACATGTGCACGAATGCTGCCACTCTCTCGTCTTTGCCAGCCATTTTAGTTTGCTATTCATTCGCGAGGCGCTGTTCACTTGTTTTAATTTCTGATTGGTTATTGCCAACGTTTATGTTTATCATCGAGAATGCCCATGGTGCGTTTAATTCTACGTCTATATTCTATGCCATTGCGTCTAGGTTAATTTTCAATGTGAATGGTCCTTAAGCCGGCCAGGCCAGTGCAGTCCTGCAGTGGGAACGGAGAGCAGGCGAACTAACGTGATGACGCAATACGACTTCATGCATACGTCATAAAATGCTGTAGAATCTGGTTTACTTCACTAGCACGCCGCGTGGTATTCAGTGACAGTGAAGCAACGCAAAGCATGTTATTTATAATGTTCATAAGATTTGTGACGAAGAGAAGAAAGAAGTTCAGAAAATACTTATAACAAATACTACTGAACTTATTGTCGCTTCTACCGGCTAGAATAAGACAATGATATACAAGATCAAAAAGGAGGGCCGGCTTGAAGAAGGTGGGACGAGAAAAATTACATCACCTCACAAGATTGGTAAACCTCTTGTAACAAAGTTGGTTTGGACGTTATGGACGAGTCTGTCATTAGAAGAAAATACCAGGAGGATTACGAGGTTAAAAAGAAATCCCTACACTGCAAGAAGGAGATTGATTTCTTTGGATGTAAAGAAAACATGGAAATTTAAAAAATGTAAAAACTAAACGGAGCTTCCTGAGAGAACGCTCTGGCGTAGCGGCTCAAAGAGCATAATTTCTTAGAATGCTATTGGGTCAATAACAGTAAATGACTGGAAAATAAATGGAAATGGCGTGTTATTTATGGACGGTCTTTAACTGCTGTGATACTCAGCGTCCCATTCTATACTGGTCATGAAAGAACGCTTAATTTTGCTCAGAGGCCTTTCTATCAGGCTTGAGGTTCTTTTAGGTGCCGTAAATCTACGACTGGCGAGCAACGGCTTTATTTTCTTTCCGAAGGAAGCCATGCCAAGGATTTTTACACCAGAAAATATCCATCATCCTCCGGCGGGTTTGAACCCGCGACCTTGGATACGCAAAGTTAGCATGGTAACCATTACACCACAGAGGACGACAAATGACTGGAAAAACTCGGTTCAAATGGTGAAACATGTTGAAATAGAGATGTGCTAATGGAAGGAGAAATGGAAAGGATTCGACAGCAATGCTGAATCGGCAGAAGAAACGACCACTGGACCGAGAGAGATATCATGGAATAATGTCCAGCACGCGAGAGAGTGAGAGAGATGTATTTGTGTATTTTATTGTAATGGATTTGAAAATATATTTGATTGCTTATGATATGAATACATACAAGATTTTAACACATACGAGGGAAATGTTATCATGAACTATTGCGCTTTTTCAACTGGAATGTACAGTCGGACGGCCAAACCATTACATGCACAAATGGCACTCCCCGGTATAGGACTTTACTCGCCTTGGCCGGCTTATACTTGTTCTCATCCTACATTCAGCGATGCTCGCGCGTATTGTATGAATGATATAGCGGTGAGGGCAAACTCTCTCTCCATCCCTCCCTTTCTTACCATCTCGAACACGGCTGGCTAAAGCGGGAAGAGGAGATGCAGTTTAAGGCGTGAGCTGCGCGGATCGAAATGCCAATATCTTTAATTTCCTTGACAAACTGTAACACTGCTGAGTAAGTAAAGCGGGAACGGAAAACCGCTCAGTGTAGCGATCCGCGGCCTTGACATAAAACAAAGGTACTGTAGAGAGAAGAGTAAGATATGTAACAAAACTTTGTACCAGAGTGGAGCACATAAGATTGTTTGTTGCTTGCAGTTGGTGAGAATGCTGCTGAGAGCTGGCGGAGATGTAAATGCAAGACTGTTTTCTGGTCGGTCACTGTTACACGAAGCCGCATTTGTGAGACACATTGAAATGGTGAAGCTGCTGATACATTATGGCGCTGAGGTATGTCTTTCTCTATTCTAAAGGTAATGTATTAATGTCTGGTTTCTGTACTGCAAAAGTCTGATGTGTTATACTTACACGACTTTCTCTAAATCTTCTACAAAAAAACTTCTTACAGAAGATTATTCTTCTTTTTAAACCATGCTAATCGAGCTGCATTAGCAGAATGCTTTCCATCGAAATCATCAATATAGTCAACAAATAGCATTGATCGATTGTTGCCATGATTGTTATCGATTCTCCTGAGCCACCAAGATCATTAAAACAAATTTCACATTTCTATGAGCTTTCAGAGAGAAATTATGGCATATTAAAATGGTTCAGGTTTATATAGATCGCACTGTACTAAGACTGAATTATTACTTACTCTACACGTACTACGTACATAATGTATAGACCCAAAATTCGATACCGAGATTTCAAAGGAAATATATGTTTTAAAACCCCATGAATCAAAAAAAAAAAAAAAAAAAAAAAAAAGAAATGTCCGTGTGTGTGTGTCCGTCTGTGTATGTGTCTGTGCACAGCATAGCTCAAAAACGAAAAGACCGTTAAATATCAAACTTGGTATTTAAGTTTGGTGTCTTCCAGGAATGCGACACGAAGATTTTCCAGAAAATCCCCCCACCCCCAACTACCCATTAAATGCAACTTTTCTCAAAAATGGCTCTAACGATTTTGATTAAAATATCGAACATTAAAGCTATTTATTTACCTGACAAATAAAATGTATATCTTGAATTTTCTGGGAATAGCCTCTGAACACTACTTTATTCTGGATGAATGTTAAGGAATTTTGTATAGCTGCTAAACCGTAAGAGATGGAGAAAAATTACCACACAAAAATATAGAGCACGTTAAAACACACAATTTATATTATTTATATTTTTTTCGTGGAGTTGATAGTTTTTTTTTTAGATATTCCTTGCTTTTGGTTTCAGCTTTGAGAAACATACTTTTCTCATACAGGAATTTGTCAACTCCTGTCCATACAAACAAAAGAACTTCAGTCACATAGCAACCAGCTTTTGACTATCACATTAACCTATAAGACTATATCTGTTAATTGTTTCTCGATTAGCTTGAAGTAAATAAAAGCATAAGCTTTTTAACAATAATTCGCTGCAGGGATGCAGAGAAAGGCATGTGAATGGAACAGATCTGATTTTTAGAACTGGTTGCGCATGTAACATTACGGTTCGGGCAATGCTCAAGTTTCCTCGTTTTACGAGTGCTGTAAGTTATCATACCATGTGCTAGGAAAATGTGACAATTCATGTTTGAATGATAACGTCAGTCCGGTACGAGGTTGCCCCGATAAGATAGTACAAAGAGCTCTAACGGCCCCCAAAATTACCTTACACATGTTCCTAATTGCTCTCTGATACCTAAATCGGTTTCAAGTTAGTCACCTCTGATAGGATACTAAAGGGAGTTATTTCATTCCTTTATAGAGCATTAAAACCTATTACTTTCCCTACATCTCTGCAACAAATTATTGTTAAAAAGCTAATGCTTCTATTTACCTCATGTTAATTGAGAAAAAATAATCAGAAATAGTCTAAATAGTCTCCCTTGTAAGTAGAAGCGAAATGAGGGAGTAACATGGGTTAAAGTGATAGTCAAAAGCTGGTTGCTATGTGACTGAAGTTCCTTTGTTTGTACAGACAGGAGTTAACAATTTCCCGGATGAGAAAAGTATACGTTTTTTAAAGAAGAAACCAATAACAAAAAATATCTCAAAAACGATACACTCCACGAAAAAAATTTGTATAACATAAATTGTGTGTTTCAGTGAGCTCTACATTGCTTGTGTAGTAAGTTTTTGCCTATCTCTTGCGGTTTACGAGTTATACAAAATTTCGCAAAATTCATCTAAAATAAACATGTCTTCAGAGGATCCTTGGAAGATAGCGAATTTAAATACCAAGTTTTGTATTTAACGGTCTTTTCGTTTTTGAGCTATGCTGCTCACAGACACACACGAACATTTTTCAAAAAATGCTTTTTTGGGATTCAAGAGGTCTCAAAACATGTATTTCCGGTGAAATCTTGGTATTGAGTTAATACCTTCTCTATACACTATGTGCATAGTAGGCGTAGAGAGAGAGTAAAAAATCTGATGTGTACCATTCACATGACTTTCTCCATATCCCTGCAACAAATTATTTTTTAAAAAACTTGTACTTCTATTAACTTCAGCTAATTAGTAAAACATTAGCAGAAATAGCCATATTACTTGCTTCCTTGTAAGTAGAGGTGAAATAAGGGAGGACCATAGGTTAAAGTGATAATCAAATGCTGGTTGCTATGTCACTGAAGTTCCTTTGTATGGACAGCAGTTGACAAATTCCTGTATGAGAAATGTATAAGTTTTTCATAGCAGAAACCAAAAATAAGGAATGTCACAAAAACGACGAACTCCACGAAAAAAATGTATATAACATAAATTGTGTGTTTTAATGTGCTCTACATTTTTTGTGTAGTAATTTTTGTCCATCTCTTACAGTTTAGCAGTTATTCAAAATTTAGTAAAATCCATCCAGAACAAACTACTCTTCAGAGGCTATTCCCAGAAAATTCAAGAGATACATTTTATTTGTCAGGTAAATATCTTTAATATACGAAATTTTAATGAAAATCGTTAGAGCCATTTTTGAGAAAATCAAAATTTTCGAAAAAAGTTCCATGTAAAGGGTAGTTGGGGGTGGGGGGATTTTTCTCAAAATCTTCGTGTCGCATCCCTGGAAGATACTAAACTTAAATACCAAGTGTGGTATTTTACCTACTTTTCGTTTTTGAGTTATCGTGTTCACAGACACACGGACACACACACACACGGACCTTTTTCCGAAAATGCTTTTTTTAGATAAAGGGTACCCTAAAACATATATTTCCGGTGAAATCTCGGTATCGAATTTTTTGGTGGAGTGCAATACATTCTCTATACACTATGTACATAGTGCCTATAGAGAAAGTAAAAAACGTTTTTAGAAAAATGTCCGCGTGTGTTTGTCAGTCTGGATGAAGTTTGCTGAATTTTGCATAACCGGTTAAGCGTAAGAGGAGGACAAAATGTAGTACACAAAAAATGTAGATCTCGTTAAAGCACATAATTTGTTATATAGGTATATTTTTACTTTCTCTATACGCACTATGGACATAGTGTATAGAGAAGGTATTGCACTCCACCAAAAAGTTCGATACCGAGATTTAACCGGAAATATATGTTTTAGGACCCCCAATATCCCAAAAAAAACATTTTTACAAAAAAGGTCCGTGTGTCAGTGTGTCCGTGTGTCTGTGAACACGATAACTCAAAAACGAAAAGTCGGTAACATACCAAACTTGGTATTTAAGTTTAGTATATTCCAAGGATGCGACATGAAGATTTTGAGAAAATTCCCCCACCCCCAACTACCCTTTACATGGAACTTTTTTCGAACATTTTGATTTTCTCAAAAATGGCTCTAACGATTTTCATTAAAATTTCCTATATTAAAGATATTTACCTGACAAATAAAATGTATATCTTGAATTTTCTGGGAATAGCCTCTGAAGAGTAGTTTATTCTGGATGAATTTTACTAAATTTTGAATAACTGCTAAACCGTAACAGATGGACAAGAACTTACTTCACAAAAAATATAGAGCACGTTAAAACACACAATTTATGTTATATACATTTTTTTCGTGGAGTTCGTCGGTTTAGAGACATTCCTTATTTTTGGTTTCTGCTATGAAAAACTTACACCTTTGTCATACAGGAACTTGTCAACTCCTATCCATATAAACAAAGGAACTTCATTGACGTAGCAACCAGCTTTTGAGTATCACTTTAACCTATGATAGTCCCTTATTTCGATTCTACTTACAAGGAAGCAAGTAATAAAACTATTTCTGCTATTTTTTTCTGATTAGCATAAAGTAAATAGAAGTATAAGCTTTTTAAAAATAATTTGTTGCAGGGATATAGAGAAAGTCATGTGAATGGTACACATCAGATTTTTTCGTGAAGTTGACCATTTTGGAGATATTCCTTTTTATTGGTTTCAGATTTAAAATATAAACAATTTACATACGGGAATTTGTGAACTGCTGGAAATGCAAAGAAACGAATTTCATCCACAGAGTAACCATCTTTTAAAACATTTGACTATCGTATTAGCCTAGTGTATTCCCTTATTTTTCTCAACTTACAAGAAAGCATTTCTATTAATGTGTATCTCGATTATCATAAAGTTGATAGAGGAATAGCTTTTAACAACTATTTGTTGCAGAGATGTAGAGAAAGTCATGTGAATGGAACACATCCGATTTTTCAACGTAGACCTTATACTCTTCCTTCGTTAAAGATGTGAGCCAAGATGTCACTGACACTTTAAGGTCTTCAACAGTTGGGATTTTTTTTTCACCCAAAGATTCTTGTGAATTGTGTTATCATATTTGCTTTCATCTCCTTCATAACGATTGATGAACTTCCACTCCAGTCTTTGTTGTGCAGATTGTTATGTTCCTTCTTGATTACTCGTAAAGTATACGCCATTTCCTTCAGTGAAGACTCGCTCAATTGGATTATCAGCATACACTTCATTTTGTGTATTCAAAAACCAAATAAGTTCTTTGGCAGTGAAAAGTATAACATTGGCATTCAAAGACTGTTACATCGTAACAATAAATACCTTGATAGCAATGACGATTACATTGAGAAATACCCATTCAACAGCAGAAGATTTTAGAGTGGCTGTACGGAGAGCCGTTTTTTCGACTTGGCATGCGGAGTGGTCGGCTCTCCGTGGTAATAAGCTGCGAGAGGTGAAGGATCTCCCTGTCAACTGGGTAACCTCCTCTCGTTTATTCCGCCGGGAGGAGGTAGTACTAGCTCGGCTAAGAATTGGCCACTGTATTTTTACTCACAGTTACCTTTTTAAACGTGAACCTGCTCCTGTCTGTGCGCTCTGTGGGGAGGCACAGACAGTTCGTCATGTGTTGCTGGAGTGTGGTCACCTGGCACACATTCGGTCATCTATGCGCATGCCGGCATCTCTTGCTGAGGTCCTGGCAGATGACCCAAGAGCAGTGGACAGGGTTTTTAAATTTTTAGCAAAAGTTTCTTTTACCTTGACGTTTTAGTGTGATAGCGGTTTTTTAAACTCTTTTGGTTTTAATGTGTTGATTTTAGATGGAGTTTTATATCCAGCTCTGGTTAGAGGGCTGGACAGTTCTGTTACTTCCGTTTCAACTGTGTTAGCTCTTTTACTTGTGTTTACTTTTTTGTTTGGTATTTTCTTACTGCCTATTGCCAAGTTTTAATCAAAAGGGCGCTTATGACCTCGGCAGTTGAGCGCCCTTAAACACCATTATCATCATCACATTGAGAAATAGAGACTTTGTAAATAAAGTTTTGTGTTGATAACTTTTGTTATTATTTGCTTATGCCAAATCGTTTGTTACTTTCCGATTGGCCCAAGTAGTTTGGCATATAAGTTCTCCAACCTCCAAAGTGCGATACGAAGATTTTCAAGAAAATGTCCCCACCCCAAAGTACCTTTTACATGGAAAAAATTTCGAAAATGTTGATTTTTTTTTCTTTTAAAACATGATAAAGCATATTAAAGATATTTGCCTGACAAATAAAATGATTACCTTGAATTTTCTCGGAATAACCCCCGCAGACCTCTTCATTCTGGATGAATTTTGAGTAGGTAACCGGCAAAGGTTAGAAAGAGATATTCAAAAACTCACTACACAAAAAATGTATATCTCGTTAAAAGCCACAATTTATGTTATATATTTTTTTCCTGGCAGTTGACCTCTTTCTAAATTCCTTTCATCATTAGGCCAAATCCTCCATAACGATTGATGAACTTCCACTCCGGTCTTTGTACTGGACTGTTATGTTTTTCTTTAATTACTTGTCAGTTATGCTCCATTTCCTCACTTAAGACTCGTCCATTGCATTGTCACCACACACATGCGTTATTTGCGTACTAAATTCGATTGGCGGAACAAAAATAACTCTTTGGCGGTAGAAAAGTGGTACCACGTGACAATAAATATCTTGACAATAGAGATTGCTTTGAGAAATAGAGTAACATACTGTAACTTTGTTAATAAAGTTTATTTCATTATTACTTAATAATGTCAAATCGTTAATTACCTTTAGGATGGCACTCGTATTTTAGAAAAACCTGATGTGTACCATTCACATAACTTTCTCTAAATCTCTACAACAAATTATTGTTAAAAAGCTTTTCTTCTACTTACTTTATGCTAATGGAGAAAAAATTAACAGAAATAGTCTTATTACTTGCTTGCTTGTAAGTAGAAGAGAAATAAGGGAGTAGCATAGTTTAAAGTGATACTCAAAAGCTGGTTGCTATGTGACTGAAGTTCCTTTGTTTGTATGGACACGAGTTAACAAATTCCTGTGTGAGAAAAGTATAAGTATTTTATAGCTGAAACCAAAAACAAGGATTATCTAAAAAACAATCAACTCCAGGAAACATTTGTATAATATAAATTGTGTGTTTTAAAGAGCTCTGCATTTTCTATAATGTAAGTTTTGTCTACCTCTTACGGTTTAGCAGTTAAGCAAAATTTGGCAAAATTCATTCAGAATAAAAAGGTCTTCAGAGGCTATTCCCAGAAATTTTAAGATATACATTTTATTTGGGATGTAAATACTTTTAATAGACGGGATTTTAATCATAATCGTTAGAGACATTTTTGAGAAAATAAAAAATTTTTAAAACTTTTCCGTGTAAAGGGTAGTTGAGGTTAGGGGGACTTTCTTGAAAATCTTCAAGTCGCATCTTTGGAAGATTCCAAACTTAAATTTCAAGTTCAGTATTTAACGGTATTTTCGTTTTTGAGCTATGCTGTCCACAGACACACACACGCGCGTGCGCGCGGACCTTTTTCTGAATTTTTTTTTTCTTTTTTTACTTTCTCTGTACATAGTGTATAGAGAATGTATTGCACTCCACCAAAAAACTTGATACCGAGATTTCCCGGAAATGTATGTTTTAGGGTCCCCTGTAGCCAAAAAAAGTATTTTCAAAAAAAGGCCCGTGTGTGTGTCCGTGTGTCTGTGAACACGATAACTTAAAACCGAAAAGTCGGTAAAATACCAAACTTGGTATTTAAGTTTAGTATTTTCCAGGGATGCGACACGAAGATTTTGAGAAAAATCCCCCCACCCCAAACTACCCTTTACATGGAACTTTTTTCGAAAATTTTGATTTTCTAAAAAATGGCTCTAACGATTTTAATTAAAATATCGTATATTAAATTTATTTACCTGACAAATAAAATGAATATTATGAATTTTCTGGGAATAGCCCCTGAAGACTACTTTATTCTCGATAAATGTTTCATAACTACTAAACCGTAAGAGATGGACAAAAACTTAACCCATAAAAAATGTAGAGCACGTTAAAACACACAATTTATGTTATATTAATTTTTTTTTCGTATAGTTGATCGTTTTTGAGATATTACTTTTTCTTGGTTTCAGCTTTGAAAAACTTATACTTTTCTCATACAGGAATTTGTCAACTCCTGTCAATACAAACAAAGGAACTTCAGTCACATAGCAACCAGCTTTTGGCTTTCACTTTAACCTATGGTACTCCCTTATTTCGTTTCTACTTATAATAAAGCAAGAAATAAGATTATTTCTGCTAATTTTTTTCGATTAGCATGAAATAAATAAAACATAAGCTTATTAACAATAATAATTTATAGAGATATAGAGAAAATCATATGAATGGAACACATCAGATTTTTTTCTTGGAGTCCTAAAACATGTTTTTCTGGTGAAATCTCGTATTGAATTTTTGTATGCAGTACAATACTTTCTCTATACACCATGTACATTGTACGTGTAGAGAAAGTAAAAAAGTGTCGAGATACAAAAGGAGGTTGTTCACCATTGAGCTTCCACTGAACGAAAGAACACCTCGTACGTGCCACTTCAACCTATAAGAACTAAATAGGTAAGAGGACATTTAGAAGTCGATAGAAGAATAAGGTTTTGTAATGAGTTGTGTTGCATGGTGCAGGTGAACGTGTATGATTCATTCGGGAGGACGCCACTACAGGTAGCAGTACTGGCCCGTCCGTTTCCTAAGTTGGTAGGACTGCTGTTGCGGAAAGGTGCCGAAGTTGACATGGTTAACGATCAAGGCATGACCCTCCTTCTGCACGTCTGTCTCTCAGCAACCACTCCTAAGGACAACGCTATCGTTAGAATGTTGGTAAGTGGGCTTCCTTCACTCACATTGCACATTCCAGTTCAGTTTTAGATTTGACTCTACCATTGGTCGATTGATCAACATGCCCAAGCAGACAAAACGAACGGAACACTGTGTATTTCGCATTGGAAAGCAGAACCGATTTTCAGAAAGTCCATTTTACCCCTTATTTCGATCCATACACCTAACCTAACCTCGACGAAATCTCGAAGCCTGTCGTTCACCTGTCAAGTAGCCATATTGTCTCCGTAACCAATGGGAAAGGCTCAGGAAAGAGCCCTGGTCTAAAACTGAACTAGAATCTGCAATCTCGTCGCTCACGACCATCTGGGCTGTGGCGCAACATCTTAAAGCATCAACGATGCCAATGGCCCAACTGTTGGCGCGTGTAGACATCCCATGGTGCGTTAAAAGAGTTGCAAAATTCAACAGGAACATTTCAAGTTGAAAGCGGTCAGTAAGGAGATAGCTCCTTGTCACGGTAATGAAAAAGCTACGCAGAACGATATGTCATTCTCCCTTCTCCCCTTCCAGCATCTATCTATCTATCTATCTATCTATCTATCTATCTATCTATCTATCTATCTATCTATCTATCTATCTATCTATCTATCTATCTATCTATCTATCTATCTATCTATCTATCTATCTATCTATCTATCTATCTATCTATCTATCTATCTATCTATCTATCTATCTATCTATCTATCTATCTATCTATCTATCTATCTATCTATCTATCTATCTATCTATCTATCTATCTATCTATCTATCTATCTATCTATCTATCTATCTATCTATCTATCTATCTATCTATCTATCTATCTATCTATCTATCTATCTATCTATCTATCTATCTATCTATCTATCTATCTATCTATCTATCTATCTATCTATCTATCTATCTATCTATCTATCTATCTATCTATCTATCTATCTATCTATCTATCTATCTATCTATCTATCTATCTATCTATCTATCCGTCCATCCGTCCATCCGTCCATCCGTCCATCCGTCCATCCGTCCATCCGTCCATCCGTCCATCCGTCCATCCGTCCATCCGTCCATCCGTCCATCCGTCCATCCGTCCATCCGTCCATCCGTCCATCCGTCCATCCGTCCATCCGTCCATCCGTCCATCCGTCCATCCGTCCATCCGTCCATCCGTCCATCCGTCCATCCGTCCATCCGTCCGTCCGTCCGTCTGTCTATCTATCTATCTATCTATCTATCTATCTATCTATCTATCTATCTATCTATCTTTTTACTTTCTCTACACGTACTATGTATACAGTGTATTGTATTGTACCCAAACATCCCATAGTGAGATTTCACCGGAAATATATGTTTTGGGTCCCCATGGAACCAAAAACATTTCTGGAAAAAGGCCCGTGTGTGTGTCTGTCTGCGGACAGCATACATCAAAAACGAAAAGACCGTTAAATACCAAACTTCGTATTTAAGTTGAGTATCTTCTAAGGATGCGACACGAAGATTTTCAAGAAAATTCCCCCACCCCCAACTACCCTTTACATGGAAAAATGTTCGAACATTTTGATTTTGTCAAAAATGGATGTAACGATTTTGATTAAAATATCGTATATTAAAAATTATATTTACGTGACAAATAATAAGTATATCTTGAATTTTCTGGGAATAGTCTCTGAAGACTACTTTATTCTGGATGAATTTTAAATAACTCTTAAACCGTAAGAGATAGAGAAAAACTTACCACACAAAAAATGTAGCATAGCTCAAAAACGAAAAGACAGTTAAATACCAAACTTGGTATTTAAGTTTGGTATTTTTCAAGGACGCGACACAAAGATTTTCAACTAAATCCCCCCCCCAACTACCCTTTACACGGAAAAATATTCGAAAATTTGTTTTTGTTAAAAATGGCTCTAACGATTTTGATTAAAATACCACATATTAAAGCCATATCTATCACAAATAAAATGTATATCTTGAAGTTTCTGGGAATAGCTTCTAAAGGCCTGTTTATTCTGGATGAATTTTGCTTAATTTAGTATAACTAGTAAACCGTAAGAGAGAGACAAAAACTTACTTTACAGAAAATGCAGATCTTGTTATAATACACAAGTTATGTCATATGCATTTTGTTTTCGTGGAGCTTACCGTTTTCGAGGTATTCCTTGTTATTAGTTTCAATTGTGTAGTACCTATACTTTTCTCAGACGGAAGTGTCCATTTTTCTTTTGTTCTACTCCTGGCCGTGTGGTGGCCGGGGAGTAAAAGAATAGCACCACGGGATCTCCCCTTGTCGTAGAAGGCAACTAATCTGAGCAGCTTTCCGCCGACCACTAACCCCGGGATCCTACAGATCACGTCTATACCTTTCCACCGTCCTCCCTTCTGTTTCCTATTCACCTGCTGCCTTGTAGGCGGGGGAAGTATCCCCAAAGACTAAGGGAAGGAAACCCCGACAGAAAACCAAGAACATGAAATGAAATGACGGATCTCAAAACTAGCATACCCCAGGAGGGTCGTAGGACTAAAGTTCCCGAATCCCTCACCGATACGTCGGTCTGCCCCATGGATTCTGGGGGGGGGGTAAAGAACCGTTTACCTTTCTCTCAGAAAAATCAGATCCTTTTAAGCGATCTGAGATAATTAAAAGATCGCCAGAAATACAAAGAAGGGGATCACTACCTTCAACCAGCAAAGAGTTATATGAACAGAAGGAACGTTTGAATAAAGAATATATAAACTTAACAGACTCCAACCCTCAAGTACAAGGAATGCAGTCTGCCATTTAGAAGACTTCTTCAAAAGATTACCTAGTGCCTCAAGTTTTATAAACGAGGTAATGGAAAAACTAGCAACTCAAAGTAGTCAAAGAAGAAGGAAACCACTAAAGCATGTACGCAAACAATTACAAAAAACAAAACAAGAAGAAATAGAGAAGCTGAAATATACGATAAATTGGTCTAAATGGCCAACAACTATATGAAATTATAAATATGAAATGGCCGGAAGAGGCCTTCGAAAACTGTCAAACTGCAAAAGGGAAACCTCTAGCAGTCGAGGATGAAGACCTGGTGATAGTTGCAAATGAAGAAGTTGATAAAGAGGAAGAGATTATAAGGAACATTATTAATATAAATCCGCAAATACAACAATTATTGGAAGAAGATAAACTAAAACCAGGAAAAACGATATGCAATATTTTATCAAATAAAATCCTTGGTGATGAAAAGGAATAAAAAAATACAAAGAAATATCTGTACCTCATTATGACTGAGGACGGAGGAAAATCGACAGAAGATATATCTAATCTAAGAAAAAATTTAGAAAAAATATTAGACACAGAGAGAAAAAATGGGAGAACCCGCATAGCCGGTGTAACCACGGATCAAGTGGATGAGCAAGTAACAAGGAAAGTTTTGGAGTATTTATGCAAAAGAAAAAATGTTAAGATGTCAATATATATAAAACAGCAAAGATACAATGAAACAAAAGGGATGGAGGACAATAGTAGGAAGAGAGGGCTAAATGAAGATACATTCGTACTCAAACCACTTGGAGAAATATCATACGCAGACATTCTGAAAAATATAAAAAAAGTGGACACAAGTGGAATAATAATTGATCACAAAAGAAAGACAAATGAAGGAAATGTGCAGCTGAAAATAAAGGGGGAAAATAGAAATGATAGAAAGATTTTTAATCAACTGCTTACTTCAAAATTGGACAAAATTGCAGAAATATATATGGAAAGCAAAAAAGAAACTGTTATGCTACTAGATGTAGATGAAGTTGTAGAAGAACATGAAGTAAAAGAAACCATAGAACGGGAATTAGGGAAAATGGAAAAAAATATTCTGATAAAAATGTCAGATAAAGCAAATGCACAAGGTGTAAAATATGCATTTCTAACCTCTAATATAGAGGTTACAAATCGACTACTAGCAAAGAAAACAATAGGGAAAGGATGGGACAGATGGAGAGTCAAGCCAACAAATACACTAAGTAGATGTTATAAGTGTTACAGAGTAGGACATGTTGCAAGCGAATGTACAGCTGCACCTTTTGTGAAAATGTGTCATAAATGTGGGGAAACAGGTCATCGAATAAAAGAGTGTAAAAACATGACAAGATGTTACCTGTGTAACTCAAAGGAACACAAAGCAGAGACGATGAGATGTCCTGAGTATAGGAAATTAGTGGAAACCCAGGCAAGGATACAAACACAAAACTCCTATAAATAATGAGATTACTTCAGGTAAATCTTGATAGGAGTAAACGGGCCATAGATTTACTTATACATAAATGTGCAGTACTTCAAATACATCTGTGTATTATCGCAGAACCAAATAAAAACATGACCAAACATAGCCCAAAATGGATCACAGATGAAAGAACAGACGCAGCCATTTATATTCCACGAAGTAATGATAAAGTGAGGAACATCGGAAGTGGCAGTGGTTTTGTCTGGGCCGACACCGATGAAATATTGGT
Organism: Hymenopus coronatus; assembly: GCA_030762935.1. Lineage (NCBI taxonomy): Eukaryota > Metazoa > Arthropoda > Insecta > Mantodea > Hymenopodidae > Hymenopus > Hymenopus coronatus. The sequence goes on from CM060895.1 coordinate 149,999,800, forward strand.
ATTTTCCTGTTATGTGTCTCCTAAAACAGATCTGGAGGATTTCCATAAATACCTATTTGAAATCAATTGCGCCCTTAAACAACAAAAACATAAAAAGAAAGTCCTTATTGGAGGGGATTTCAATGCCAAGGCATATTTCTGGGGCTCACCAATAGAAGACAAGAAAGGTAGTGCTCTGGCAGAATGGGCAAGCGAAAATGATTATAGTATCCTAAATGATGGGAAAATGCCAACTTTTGAACGAAACGATAGTACATCTTTCATAGATATCACAATGTGTTCTGCAGAAATGAGTAAATTTATTAGTAAACGGTATGTGGATAACGAAGAAAATTTAAGTTACCACAAGAATATATATTGGTGTTTATAGTATATATATATATATATATATATATATATATATATATATAAACTATAAACACCAAATTGCCATTACCAATTAAAAGGCCGCAGAAAGGTTGGATTTACAAAAATGATAAGAAAGATATTTTAATACAAAAGGTAGAAGAAGCAGCAAGTCATCCAGAGTACCTACATCTACCAAAGAAGCTTGGAGAACTATTAGAAAAGATATGTAACTCTACTTTTAAGAAGAAAGGCAGCCATGGTAAGTTTAAAGCGGCGTATTGGTGGAATAACGATATTTCCCAACTAAGGAAAAGGAGTATGGAGGCAGGAAGGAAAGTGACAAGGGCAAACAAAAGAAGAAATGTGGAGGAAAATGATAAGCTCACCATACAAAAGGAATATCGAAGATGTCGGAATGACTTAAAAACGCAATAAATACAGCGAAGAAGGATGCATGGGAACAGCTATGTGAGGAAGTGGATGTGGATCCATGGGGTACTGGATATAAAATTGTGATACAAAAAAAAAAAAAAAAAAAAAATAGGACTCCGCACACCTTTAGTTATTACGGATGAGGAACCAAAAGAAATTGCTAAAGACTTATTTCCCGCACATAAAAGAAATACGTGCCCAAAAATGCAAATAGAAATAGAAGAAGTACCGAAGTGCCAAATAAACGAGATCATGGACGCAAGAAAACGCATAAAAACTGGTAAAGCAGCTGGACCTGATGGCATCCCCCCGGAAGTTATAAAGCTAATTGCTGAGAAAAAGCCGGATCTTCTGATGGAAACACTAAATGGTTTAATATGCAAAGGAAAATTTGCCAGGGAGTGGAAAATTGCAAAACTTATACTGATAGAAAAACCAAAAAAGAGAAACTGCAGAGAGAGAAAAAAAAAAAAAAAAACCTATAGACCCTTATGCCTTTTGGATACAATAGGGAAACTCTTTGAACAAATAATTAATCAGAGATTATTAAAAGAGATAGATTTTAGGTAGTCTCGCGCAAACCCAATTTGGTTTTAGAAAAGGCCGATCAACTGCCGATGCAATAAAGTTGGTCTTGGAAACAGCACAGAAAGAAGTTAATGAAAATAATAGGTATGTAGTAATGGTTACATTAGACGTTAAAAATGCTTTTAACTCTGTACCGTGGCTGGGCATTATAAATGAATTATTACAAAAGAAAATATCTCCATGCATGATTAAATTAATAAGTAGTTATCTACAAGATAGAAAGATCTTTATTGGAGAAAACTCTGAGATGGATGTAACCAGTGGAGTACCGCAAGAATCAATTCTAGGCCCCACTTTATGGAATATATACTATGATGAAGTGCTTCGACAGGAACCTGCAGCAGGTGTAACACTGGTGGGATACGCAGACGACCTCGCTCTGATTGTGTGCGGCCTTCAAAACAAGATATAGAGGAAAAAATACAGTGGTCCATCAATAGAGTTGAAGTCTGGATGACTAGTAGAGGACTGAGCCTGGGTGCGACCAAAACTGAAATGGCAATCCTGGGAGGGAGAAGAACTCTCAAAGAAGTGACTATACAGGATGGAGACTTAGAACTTAAATCGCAAAAATACCTAAAATATTTAGGTATCGTAATTGGATATAATATGAGTATGGTCGAACATCTGAAGTATGTGTCTGCAAAGGCGGAAAAAGTGGTCGCAGCTTTGGCCAGACTGATGCCAAACGTAGAGGTCCTAACCAACAAAAGAGGACATTACTAGGAAGTGTTATTAACTCCATTATACTTTATTGTGCTGCGGCTTGGAAGCAATGTATGAAGAAAATAACACATAGGAAACTTATAGAACGCGTCCAAAGAAAGATCGCTATAAGAATAGCAAGTGCATATCACACAACATCCACAAAGGCTATACAAGTGATTGCAGGAACAATACCGCTCCGTTTATTAGCAACCGATTACACATTTAAAAAAGAAGAACATACTAGAGCACAAAAAGAAGAGAAACGGAAAATTACAATGAAAAAGTGGCAGGAGGAATGGGATGACGAGCTTGAAACGGCCCAATGGACTAAACGCCTTATTCCAAAAATTGAACCATGGCTAAACAGACAACACGGAGAAGTTGACTACTTTTTTACGCAATTCTTAACAGGACATGGCCGATTTGGAACTTACTTATACAAAATGAAGATAATTGAGACTGAACAATGCAGATATTGTAAAGAAATAGACACACCAGAACACACCATTTTATTATGTAAAAGGTGGAACAAAAGAAAGAACAAAAACCTTAAACGTTATTGAAATGGAATTATCACCAGACAATATAATACAAACTATGATACATAAGAAAGAAATATGGTACCTAATTACAGGAATGATTAAAAACATCCTACAAGCTAAGGAAAAAGATGAAGGATAAACTTGAATGCTGCACTGTGAAGAAATGCTGAGAGGCGGTTCCGCAGCGCTGCAGGAGACGGAGGTGGGTTTTTAGCCGGTAAGAGTCCGACACACCAGGGCCACCTTCCCTGGCGTCCATGAGGATTTTCCCCTCCTTAAAAAAAATAATAAAAAAAACTCCTGGCCAAGCAAAGAAGCTATTTGCAATGACAATACATAACGACTATCACTTTGGTCCAGTGCATTCCCTTAGTTCCATTCTACTTATAAGGAAGCAAGTAATAAAATTCTGCTGTTTATCTCGATTAGCATGGTGTTGAAAGAAGAATTATCTTTCGTAAGAAGATTGTAGAGTGGCTAGAGAAAGGCACGTGAGTGTATTATTACAAATTTGGCCCAATAGATATCAAACCTTAGCATGGCCTTATTACCTTATTTCCAGTCCTTGTGACGCTCTTCTACATTTGAGAGCAGTTCGTAGGTCCATCTGTTTGACCGGCATCCAGATTCCTGCTGTCTCTTACTGGCGCTCCAATCAGTTGGGCAGCCCGAGCGGGTTGGTGCTGCTCATCGAATACTTGTGCCATTGGCCAAAGTTTAACTTATATTATTTTAGTAATATTTTATTAATTGAGAATTAATTAATCTGAATGTATTGGGATTTGGTCCTTACCCATTCTTGGGAAAATACAAGCTTTGTTATAAGCTGATAAAGTAACAGGATGGAAGAAACTAGGCTCTTCCGATGACACCCCTAGTGGACTTTTCGATGATAACAACTTCCGTTGGGCTACGTACACATTCGCACTTTGACGTCACACTGGATATTCTAGAACATTTGTACATTCGAAGCTGATGGGCTAAGACTACCCACTATCAGGGCGTTGGTTCTCCATATTAGGAGCACGGCCTCCATGTTGAAATGCCCTTCCGGGATGCCGCTAAATCAATTTAAGGGACTGTAGACCCGACCACCAGTGTCTTGACCGTCGAGGAACCTCTGCCAGGCTTGTACATCTTTGGGCGTTGCTCCAGGCTCAACCGCCCAACCACTTCATTTCTCATCTCGCTTAGACACACTATGTCATCTTTCTTAAGGTGAGGCTTTGTATTAGTAACCCCCGTAATCAGAACGAAAGTGGCCAGGATTAATAGATTATATCGCAACCCCCACCTTTGTAAACCAAACATGCGCAACCAACAAATTATTTTATCTTTCTTAATATATTAGTTTATTTTAAGTCCCGTTGTTATCTTTGCTCTACCATCTGCCTTCCTTCTAAGAGCTATCCCCCACGTCGCAGAACCTTGTTCGCGACAATATGTGGATCCTCGTTTTCTTGTCTCGGGGTCCTGCGGCAGGAGGTCCAGAATCACCAGTGTGGGAGCAGAGGAGAAAGCTCCTGTAACTTCCTTAAGGCCTTGGGCCGTCTCTTGGTGCGTCCTGTGTCCCGACGCGACTATTGGCGTCAAGATGAACCGATGGCATGAAATGGTGCCAGCTTAACTAGCTGGTCTTGTCAGTTTAGGTATGATGGCTTCGCTTTTACTGTGCAGCTCATGATGCGTTCTCTAAAAAGCAATCCTTCGTCCAGAGTAATGCCGACGAGATGTTTGGCTTTCTTGCTCGCCAAGACGGATTCTAGTTTGCCCTTTAGTAGGATATACGTTAATTACTCTGGGGACGAGGTGAGTTTCATTTCTCGCAAATTTTCCGTGACGCAGCGTAGCGTGATATGGCTGCGTGTCACTTAAACCGATGTCCCATGGTAAAATATTTTGGTCCAATACTCTGCAAACTACAAATTAGATCGAGGGACATCGGATAATTTTATTGTATACAATGTCCGTCCTAATTTTTCGTCCAGTTCCAGATTGCTACAACAGGATACAGCGGTTTCTAATTTTTGCTCCAAACGTATGAAATCAACCAATGAGCGACCTGGTGGTAATGACGTAATAAGATGGTCTGGGTCTTCCTTCCCGCCCATGTGATTGTTTGTGTGATACTTTACTGTATCTTGTAGACTTTGTCCTAAATAATAGGTTACAGTAGCTGAACTATTGTTGAAATACATATTTCTTGTGCGGGAGAGATTTATAAAATAAAGACTCGGGTATTTATAGCCCCTGCAAATGTATTTTATCGGATATTTGTACCTACCTAACCTTCTTTTCTCAACAAAAATATAAAAACGTGTTTTATCTTTGATTTGCTATTATGGACTGCCTCATACATAGCAACTTTCCAAACAAATAGTCGTCCATTCTAAGGAAGTTAAAATAATTTACAGAATCAAAAACGAGTTCATTTTACAGCATATGTAGTACACCTCTTCCTTGGCCTGCCATGGTCTAGTCTTGATGTTTTCTTTCTATTATAATCTGCTCCTGCAATGGATACATAAACTAAGCTTGCGACAGCGAACGTAAACAATTGTGGATCAGCATCCTCCACCATTTTCTATCAGTTGTTCATGTACATGCGAGAAATATTTGGACCAATACACACTCCCGTGGGAATGGAATGCAGAAATTGTTCACAACGTTCACGTTGTAGAAACATTTTTGGACCAAATTTTGGCCGTGGGACATCGTCTTAAGTCGCTCTGGTGTGTGATGTGATGATCAGTATAATGTCATTTGCGTAGGCGGTGTAGCGGTGTAGGTGTGCCTCTTCGATCTGATGCGTAGGAGTCCTCAGTAGACTGGGCCGCAGGCGGAGCCTTGGGGACAGCCTTTAGTGATGTGTACTTCACGACTGTTTTGTATACCCTTAGTGTGGTCTTGCTGTCGATAGCCAGCTGTAGTATACCTCTCTATGGCATGTCTCCTCGCACCCTTGGTGTATTTATGTACAGTTCCTGGTCTCTCCCAAATGTGCATCCTCCTGCACCTTCAACCCTCAGGCCACCGGCTATACCTCCTAGAGATGAGCAGTGTACTTCGTACTTACGTAGAGTCGCCCTACGTGGTGTAGAGGTTAGAATGCTAACTTCATATACCCAAGGTCGCCGGTTCAAACCCGGCGGAGGACAATGGGTATATGAAGTCAGCATGGTGGCGCTAAAGTCGGTATATATACACACGGGGTGGCGCTAAAGTCGGTATATATACATACAGGGTTGCGCTAAAGTCGATATATATATACACAGGGTGGCGCTTAAGTCGGTATATATATACATACAGGGTTGCGCTAAAGTCGGTATACACACACACAATATATATCCGGGTCGTCTCCTTACCGCGGTGGTAGCGCGGCTGCTTGTCAAGCGGGAAACCTGTCTTCGATTCCCGGTACCGGCGTGCAGAATTTTCCTCCGCTGAGAGACCTGGTCCGGGGTGCACTCAGCCTCATGAGGTCCCTGGAGGACCAATTGAGGAGCTACTTAATTGAGAAGTAGCGGCTCCAGATCGAGAAGACCGCATCAATCGGCCGGGAGGGACTCACCCTCCAATACTGCACCCCATACATGACGTTTGCCCTGGGCCGAGTTTGGGGACGCAGCGGCCGAGCGGTAGGCCTTGGCCCCTTGAGGGCTGTTGCGCCGGTGTTTAATTTAATTATATGGGTATATATATATATATATATATATATATATATTTGTTTTTACTTTCTCTACACGCACTAAAATCTCGCATATTAAAGATATTTACCTGACAAATAAAATGTACATATGTCTTGAATTTTCCGGGAATAGCCTCTGAAGACTACTTTATTCTGGATACATTTTACGGAATTTTGCTTAACTGCTAAACCATAAGAGATGGGCGAAAACTTACCACACAGGAAATGTTAAAACACACAGTTCAATATACATTTTATTCGTGGAGTTGATCGTTTTTGAGATATTCCTTGATTTTGATTCCAGCTTTGAAAATCTTATACTTTTCTCATATAGGAATTTGTCAACTCCTGCCCATACAAAGGAACTTCAGTCGCATAGCAACCAGCTTTTGACTATCACTTTAACCTATGGTACTCATTTATTTCGCTTCTACTTACAAGCAAACAAGTAATAAGACAGAAGCATAAGCTTTCTAAAAATAATTTATTGCAGAGATGTAGAGAAAGTCATGTGAATGGAACACATCAGAATTTTTTTTTTTTTTTTTTGTGACAATCTTCGAGTAGATATTGATATTTAGATCTGGTGGTGATCGAATAAATACAGAAATGTAATTTAAATTTATTTCAGATAGCAAATGGTGCCGATGTGAACTACAAGGACCCTTATGCAGCTAGGACAGCATTACACATGGCCATAATACACGGAAATATATCATTGGTGAAGCTTCTAGTGAAAAATGGCGCCAATCCAACAGAACTATTCCATGGCATGTATCCTCCTGACAGACTAGCTGCCATACACGGCTTCTTCCGCCTAGCTAAATATCTTCAGCGTAAAGTCAAACAAATAAACAACCCCTAGTATATCAACATGGCTTTTCTTTTCTTTTGCTTGCTAGATTAACGTGAAGATAATATTTAAATGTAAACAAATAAAATGATATTGGGAAAAAGGAATATTTAATTTTAAAAATGCATATGTTGCATTCACATACCTTTCTCTTCCTGTTAAGCAAACAAACTATTTTATCAAAAGCTAGTCATTTTTTTAAATACTTGATATGTAAGTTAATCATTCCATACATATATTTGGTAATGTAAGCTAAAATTACAATTGCCATTCCAACAAGCACTGTAAGTGCCTACTTATAGTAAGAGTTTGAATTTTACAGTGCAATTAGGAAATGACGTAACGCTCAAGACATGTGCTACTTCAATCTATTCAAAATTCATTAGCAAAAGAGTGTATAAGAAGGCTTTGTCCATATAATTTAGATGTAGCCTTTCATTTGTTCACATCGAGAACTAATTTTTTCTTAATGTTCACAAAATATTCTCAAACTGATAAGTATTACCTACAGCTCTGCACGCAATATAATATTATCTACTTTGTGCTAATCGAGAAAAACATCAGCATAAATAATCTTACAACAAGTCCTTAAAAAATAGAAAAAAATTATTTTTGGTAGATTTTTTTTATTATTATTTCTCAACATAATCTCCTTTTAGCTCGATACACTTTTCCCAGCTTTTCTCCAACTGTTTTAAGACTTCCAAAAAGTAGATTTCGTAAGGGCCTTAAAATAGGCATCTGCTTGGGGGGGGGGGGGGAATGACCTCTTCCTTAGACGTGTCGTTTTCCGCTAAGCCACATTTTCAACTTTTGAAATACTAAAAGAGTCACTGGGGGTCAAATCTGGTGAATACGGTGGACGTTGTAATTCTACAATTTTCGCCATCGAAACTGCGCAGGTGTGCAGCCTTGCATTGTCTTGAAGGAAGACAATCTTTATCTTTGTCAGAAGAGACCGTTTTATCTTCAGTTCCATATTCAACCCGTGCAATAACGTCGCATAATACTCTCCATTTGTCGTTCTTCCTTTCTGCAAGTAAGCAATGTAGATGATTCCCCATGCATCACCTTATTGGCAGATTCTTCGCAACCCATTTCGCCTTTAAAATCCCACTGTTTCGACTGTATTTTTGTCTTTGGATTCTAGTACCGTATCCATGTTTCATCCACAGTTATATATCCAAGTAGAAACTCGTCAGGATTGCGGCGGAAAAGTGCTAAACCGGCTTCCGAATTGATCACACGATTGCGTGTATTCTCCATTGAGATTAAGGGTGGCATCCATTCTGCCGAGACCTTTGTCGGACGTAATTTTTGGTGCAAAATTGAGAACACTTTACCTGTTGCCTCTATTATTTTACGAACTTTGATTCGTCTATTACTTAAAACCATGTTCTGGATTTTGACAACCATTTCGGAGGAAGTCACTTCTACTGGACGTAAGGACGACCATATTCAAATTTATTTATCCAGCTATAAATTGTTGCAAATGCAGGAGTAGATGTGCTATGAACTTCATTCAATTCGGTTTTTATCTCTTTCGGTGTTAAGTCTTTTAAATGGAAGTATTTAACCACCGCACGAAACTCGTTTTTTTATCATCTTTCCAAATAAGCACAAGATTGTTGATTCAATCGCCCACGGAAACGAAACGACGTGATGGATATAGCTGAAACTTTAACTGTCGCCTAGTAAGAGACGATTACTAAATACAAACTTTTTTGGTGCCATGAGTGTAATTTCTTGGATTTTCTAAGGACTTATTGAAAGCCCCTTGTATTACTTGCTTCCTAGTAAGTAGAAGGGAAACAAGGGAATACACTAGGCTAAAGTGATAGTCAAATGTTTTAAAAGATGTCCCTTCGCGATTGACGTTGAGACAGTAACTCTTCTATATCCGCATAATTATGTAACTAGCAATAACATGTAGAAATAAGCTCTATTGCGCAATGATCTGTATTACCGATATTGTTCATTATACTTAATTAAATAAATAGCCTCTGTATATTGTAAGGGTAATAAGCTATGCTTTATCCATTATTTTACTTGTGAATATTTGTATTTACACGCTAAGAAGACAAGGTTTTAACTGTAAATGTTCAGTTTTCCGTTAGCAAGAGACCTTGATGTATTGTGAGTCGAGCTTTCAAAAGGAAACATTCTAAAATGTTATTGCCCTGTCTTTTGTATAACGTTGAGTGACTTTAGGGAATAGAGGCACAGATACATGCGCCCAGTAGCAAGAAGGGACGCTATTTATACAGAAAGGAAGCTCAATTTAAAATCACAACCGTTTTGGGCACTTCTACGCCAGAGTCCATGGGCGACACTATGTCGGTCGCTGAAGCAAAATCGCGCCAAATTGCTCACCGCATTTGCAACAAAGAACTCATGGTTTGCTTTCCCCAGTATTGTAACCATTACTCACATGTTTGCAGGAATCACTTGGTTGTCAACGGTTAGGGTTTATACCGTGTAATATTATACCATGCATAATTTTCCTCAATAATACAGGGTTACTACAAAAGAAATAGACAACTTCAACTGCCTGTAAAACAAACAACAAACAAAACACTACAGCGTTACCAATAGTAACAAACAAAACTTTGAGAGTTTCTCAACATACCTCCAAAATAATTAGGTTGCTATCTCTAATAGTTTTTGTTTTACAGGCAGTTGAAGTTGTCTATTTCTTTTGTAGTAACCCTGTATTAGGAACCAGTGATTAGTGTATTTTTCTTCACTACCTTTTTTTTTTGTAATTCCTTCTGTACCACGCCCTGTACCGAGTATTTCATGTTCGCCGATGAGGAGAAACCACCTGAACGAAGACATCAAAAGGTAGGGAAGTGTCACTAGGTTCCACCCTAAACGGACCAACTGACCCACACAATAACGCCGACGCTACTTTGTCATTTACCATTTAAGATAATATTCAGGACAAAGTCACCAATAGCAGTTGCAACGTAGCGTATTCCTTTGTTTTCCTTCTGCTCTCAAGAAAGCGATTATTAGGACAATTTCTGCTGATGCTTATCTCGATTAGCATGAAGTAGACAACAGATTAATGTTTCGAATAAAAGGTTTGTGTTCCGAACAGCCAGAGGACATTTTATTGAATGGAACATGTTAGATTTTTTCCCGTCTATTTATAAGGTACCAAGTAATAAGGACAATTTCTGCTAATGTTTACTTCGATTAGCATGAAGTAGATAGATGAATAAACTTTTTAAAATAATTTGCTACAGAGATTAGAGAAAGCCATGTGAATGGAATACATTAGATTTTTCATCTGTCAAAGAGTTTTAGATACAGGGTACATATCTTCTCACGGTGAAGAAGTTGACCAAAGAAATTCACAAGAACCAAAAGAAAAAGGTTTAAGAAGATCCTGAAGTAGCGACCGTGGTAGAGCTCGCACTATCGGCATATCCCATTGGGCTGTTCTGAGGACATTAAAAGAAGTTCTTATTGATTTTCTGTTGTTGTCTTGCTTTAAGGAATTAGTTTTATAATTCACAAAGAAAGGAAGCAAAATCGTGTGATTTAGGTTTCTAAGGCTTTTTTTGTTTTTGCTCGGATGATAAATCAAATCAGTCAAAATGGTCACATGACCTCATGAAGCTTAAAGTTACAGGACATTCGTCTTCTGAGGATAAGCGAAACCTCCGGAAAAAATCTGATGTGCTCCATTCACATGACTTTCTCTACATCGCTGTAACAAATTATTGGTAAAAAGATATTCTTCTATCTCCTTAATCGAGATAAACATTAGAAGAAATGGTGTTATTATTTGCTTCCGTGTAAGTAGGAGGAAAATAAAGGAATACACTAGGCTAAATCGGTAGTCAAATATTTTAAAAGCTGGTTGCCGTGTGGTTGGAATCCGTTTCTTTGCAGCGCCAGGAGTATAAAATACGTACTAGATGAACACACTCTAGCAACACATGACGGACTGACAAATCCTCTCTACATAGCGAGCAGATAGCAGGTTCCACCCTAAGAAGCTAAAAATGTGCAAAATTACAGTGGCCCATACGCAATCGAGCCATTATTACTTCCTCACGTTGAGATAGACAGACGAAGTTATTCAGTTTATTGGAAGGGTCTTCACTACTCTAAGCTTGTTTCCGCGGAGAGCTGACCACTCTTCATGCCAGCACGAAAGTATAGCTCTCCACACAATCCTAATGTTTTCCGATATTACAAAAGACATTTTAGTACTGGACTCTGTGGTTGTCGTCTTTGCTGCCAAATCTGCCAGATCGTTCCCCGGAAAACCAACGTGACCAGGAATCCATGTACACTCCATATTGTCGGCCTCCGTGGTGTAATGGTTACCATGCTAACTTTATATACACAAGATCGCGGGTTCTAACCCGGCGGAGGACGATGGATTTTTTCAGGCGTAAAAATCCTAAGCATGGTTCCTTCGGAAGGGAAGTAAAGCCGTTGGTCCCGTGTCGTAGATTTACGGCACATAAAAGATCCTCAAATCTGATAAAGAGGCCTCTGAACAAAATTAAGCGGTCGTGAAAGACCCAGTATAGAACGGGAGGCTGAGATCCACAGAAGTTAAAGATTATTCATAAATAAGTTCCATTGAAGTTTTATTTAATTTTAATATACATTGATGTATGAAAGCACGTCTAGCTTCATTTGAGCAGTACAGCGTTATTTTTTTATTGTTTTTAAAATTTGAAATTTGTATGAAGTTATTACGATATTATAACTAATTAGCACAAAGCGCATTTTCACACATTTTCACCCCGAAAGTATTGCGAAAGTCACTCCAAGCAGAGGGATTCCAGCGAAATTCTTTGCCAACGGAACAGCTGATAGCTGATACTCTATGCCGGCAAATGTGGTTTGGAATGAATTAACGTTTCTGCCACAAAAATCCCTCGAATAAAACTGTTCTGCCATGGCTGATGAACTGAATTAACCAGTTGTAATAGTTTGATAATTTGCAGTAAGGAAACATTAAGTTCAAAATATACGGCGAATGATATAAGTGATAGGTACGTGACTTTCAGTTAGGTTAGGTGAAGGTTGTGAATATAATTTTAGGTAGTATATGAGTAAAATTGCAGTTTTATTTCCATTGCCACTAAACCATCATTGATTTGATTCTTAAAAGTGATAGTTTTTTCGGCAGCTTGAACATTTCTCGGTCGTTGTAATACCTGCAAGCAAGGGAGGCTCATAAAGTGAATCGTACTGCATTCTGTGCTGCCTAGATTACAAACACACTCTATCCACACTTGTTTGACCTGAATATTTTAAGTGCTTTACTAAGTGCAGTAGTCAAATAAGCTAATCTTAACCTTGGAATAACGAACTCGACATAAATTTTCCAATGTAAATGTATGTCAGCATGCAATCTTAAAATCTTCGGTAATTATTTACAAGTTGGGCCGCTAACTCTCTCCGTTGCGACTTATGCCAGTTTTGCACTCTAACGGGGCCGGTGTGGTTAGAAAGGGATAATGGGTGGGGAGATGGTTTAAAAAACTAATGTTGTATCCATTGCGCTGTTAGGAGTTGTTGGAAATATCGATAATGAGGTACTACCACGATATAAAATTAGAAACATAAATTTATATACACACACTAACCTAAACGGATTGGAACCTAACCACGCGCTAAATTTGAAATCCACAGGCTTTGAAATTTTCATCATAAATACAAAGTCAATCAATCGCACTTAGTTTCATTCGATTTTAGAGTGGCCGAAGTTCTGCATAATAAAATTTGCTGAACAGCTGTATCTGCGTGAAACATACTTGTCATACATCAGCACAGCATCTAGCGACATATGCCGGTGTTGCATTCCACAACACTTCGCCTGCCGCCGACAATGAAACTCAGGTTTTAGGCACTTTAGTGTGCAGTATTATTATATATTTACATTGCAAAAGTACTACAAGACTTCTTTATTTATATTCTACTCCTTCTAGGCAGCATACTTCATAAATATTCACAAAAAAAGGATCGCTACGCGCACGTAATAAATTAGCATCTAACTTAATTACGGAGCTTTTCCGATAAAAAAAATTGGTGAAAACGTAACAAGTATAAACCAAACTTACAGTCAAACCACAATTTGTTTAATTTCTAGAGGGGCCCAAGTTCTCAATAATTACCAAATCTTCTTAGCAGAAGCACTAAGAGTATAAACAATAAACGTTATTACCTATGTTTTCCAATACATGATTTATTACAATAATTTGAGTTTGCTTGCTACACTTTTTCCTGTAGTTTTGATTGACAGTTTCACTGTCTGGCAGATACCAGCAAGATGAAAGGCATTATACGTACATTTAGCACATCATTGCATTTGATGAAGAAAGAAAAATGGGATCTACTCAGTGGTGTTTGCCTGGAGAGGAAGCCAATAATTACAAGAGAACTGAATGAAATTGAGGGAAAATTTTCAGTAATACTTGCCCAAATAGAATATGAAAACAGTTACAAGAGTGATCATGAATTGAGGAAGGAAAAAGACAGGTATGTTGCTTTTATTGGTTATAATTAATGAGACTTGAAAAAGGAATACCTATTTGTGTTGGCAATATTGTACCATCTAGGTCTCTCATGCCATTTACAGCCTTCTCCATAAACTTGTCATTGCACCCAGAACTCTTCTCGATTATTATGCAGAAGTTGGGCCGCCTGAAAAATGAAATGAAACTAAATGGGAAGGATTGATCTTGTATTTTTGATGACGATTTCAAAGGCTTCCTATGGCGGTCAAGCTTGGTTTTTTTACTATAGACATATTCTGTGCATGCTGGAACAGTTGGTATTTTGCATATATAATGGATATTTACCAAATAATTATACACAAACGAGTATTATATGATGATTAATAATAAATAGTTGGTAAAGCTATACAATAGTTGCAGAACACACACAAAACGGTCTTAAGAAGTAGTTTGTTACTTTTATGGCGATCCATTTTTGAAAGTGTTGAAAACATTAAGTTGTTTAGATGTGAAAGTCACCAGATTGCCGAAGTTTTGCCTACTTCTTGGGATCATTGAGGTTTTAGCTTCACAAATCCCTCGGCTATGCCCTGTTGTCGTCCTGCAGTAGTGATGTATATGCTAAAATGATTGCATAGGAACAGGATTTATAATGAAAAAGTTTGGTTTCATTACTAGCAGAAGATGCTGTAACTATTGGTATGCAAGAACGTCATATGTCACTCTTGGTAGGATTACCGTGTCGTGAGAACCCATAGGAATAATTCACTGGTTAGTGTGACTATAGTAGTTGGTGGAGGAGTATGTATCTGTGAGTTATTTTTTAATCTGTTTCTGTTGACAAAGACACAGGGTCTTGTGGTTTTCAAGTTTGGTGTAAGGTTAGGTTTGAATCCATTAAGGTTAGTGTGTGTGTATAAATTTCTAATTTCCTATTGTGGTAGTACACAAATTTGTCAATAGTAAAAAAAAAAAAGCTGACTGCCAAATAAAGCCTTTGAAATCGTCAACACAATTACAAGATCCAACAATTGCATTTGGTTTAATTCAATTTTTTGAGCGGCCTATTTTCTACATAATTACCCTCTTGTTTTGTCCTCTCTTACCACATTACTTGGCCCCACCACTACTTTGTGTCATTCCTTTAAAATACTTACCTCATCAGACCCAGATTTAATGGTTTTGTTATTTGGTCATTAGAGCTACTTTTTAATTACCTAGTAGATCTGCTATTTGCATGCAAGAGACACTGCCCTAAACTGCAAAGCATAGTCTACCAATGTTTTTATAAGTAGAGGAGTAGAGCAGTTGCTGACGCAGAGTAACAGGGAGGCATAGCTGAGGGTTCTGTGAAACTAGTGGTCCTAAAAATAAGGTGAGACTGGTAATCTAACAGATTTCAAATCTGGACATATTATGGATGCTTTACCAAAAGATGACAAATGTATTCCTTTTACATGCAAATTATCCTTTCCTTGCCCTATTCCTTCAAACTATAGCAATTAAAATTCATACGAAAACAGAAGGAAATAACACAAAATAAAAAATGTTAAGTACTTGGATATTACATTATGTTTTTGAAATAACACAATAAACAGCTGATAACCTGATAACACAATAAACATAACCTTGAAATTCCCAAGCAGCTGATTCAGTAAAAGGAAATTCTGTGTCGTCTCCCTAGTGAAACATTCTTTGAAGCTTGAAAGTAAAAATATGCAAGAGTCCTCAATTTAAATCTCTGTTCAAATTCTCTGTCACTATATTCAAAGAACCATTCTTGTCTCTCTCTCTAAATGCCTACTTAAATATCAGAATTTCATACTATTCAAAGATTTCATCAGAAAAATCCATTATTGTAACTTTAGATGCTAAAACAACCAAAAGCAATAGACGTGCTGGTAAATTAAACTTCTATCGTTATTAAAATTATTTTTAATATGAAGATAAAGGACTCCTCACCTTTATTCACTCTCAAATTTAGGCTACTTTATCAATTTAAAGGTACTTATGAACGGGTTTTGAATTGCCTTCAATTAAAATAGGCCATTTTCTATAATTTTTTGCTGAAAATGATTTCATAATGTGGTATTTTGCACCTTATCACCACATCCTTATATATATATATATACTCAAGATGTTTCAAAATGACTCCAAACCAAGATATTGTAACTCAGATGCTATGTGATATAATAATACAGTTTACAACCCCAATAGTGTTACATCAGCAAAAGTCTCGTGGTCAGAGTAGATTTTCAATTCCCAATTTATTGTCCATAGAGATTACATAAATCTATTAGTCATGTAATATAACAAACAAATCAATTAGATACAATAAGAACTACATCAGTTACTAGCACATTCTTCAATTGTATAGAATGCCTTATTTACTAAATATTTATACAGTTCTTTTTTACATTCTCTAGCCCACATGCACAATGTACATAGTGTATAAAGATGGTATTGTATTCTACCCAAAAATTCAATGTCGAGATTTCACTGGAAATATATGTTTTGGGGTTCCCTGAGTCTGAAAAAGCATTTATAGAAAAAGGTTGGTGTGTGTGTGTGTGTGTGTCTGTGGACATCACAGCTCAAAAATGAAAAGACCATTAAGTACCAAACTTAATATTTAGGTTTAGTATCTTCCAAGGATGTGACACGATTTTCAAGAAAACCCCCCCACCATAAACTACCTTTTACATGGAAACATTTTCAAAAATCTTGATTTTCTTAGAAATTGCTCAAACAATTTTCATTAAAATCCTATATATTAAAGATATTTATGTACATCCCAAAAAAAAGGTTTGTCTTGAATTATAGTCTCTGAAGACCTCTCTATTCTGGATAAATTTTCTTAACTGCTAAACCGTAAAAAATATACAAAAACTTGCTGCACAAAAAATGTCTAAATACACAATTTAGATCCTTTACGTTTTTGTTGTGGAGGTAGGTGTTTCCGAGATATTCCTTGTTATTGATTTCAGTTGTACTTATACTTTTCTCAGACAGGAAGTGTATGTTTTTCTTTTGTTCTACTCCTGGCCAAGCAAAGAATTGATTTGCAATGACAATCGCATAACAACTGCTTTTAAAACATTTGACTTTCACTTTAGCATAGTGCATTCCTTTAGTTCTCTTCTACTTATTGGGAACTAAGTAAAAAGAATATTTTGGCAATGTTTATCTCGATTAGCATTGTGTAGAAAGAAGAATAATGTTTTGTAAGAAGTTTATTTGTAGAGCAGTTAGAGAAAGTCATTGAGTATAACACATCAGATTTTTTGAATTTATTTACATTGTTTATTGACTTTATTTCATTAGGAAGCTTATTATACAACTTCTTTATACTCTGTTCAAATATTGCTATTCTATGGTATTCTACACTATAGTCTCCTATGTCTAGTGTTATATTCATAGTTTATTTTATTAAAGTGTGTCTTTATATACAGTACAGTTCTGATAATTATTAAGAGGTGAAACGTATAATTTTTATAAATTCTGGTTTTACACTTTGTCTAATGTTTAACTTTAGCATAGTATGAATTGCTTTCTTTTGAAGCATAAACATTCTGTTTATAATTTCTATAGGAATAACTTTTTTGTGCAATAAAATAATATCAGTAATATCAGTACTCTTCCCCCAGAGTAAAATTCCTCATGTTACGAGGGTCAGCTGATACGTCCCGGGCCTCACACAGATATGGTGCCACTCGGCCAGTTAGACGGTAGCATCGTATAGTTTAACTCTAGACTAGCTTGTATCCATAGCTACAGGTCAATAGCTTGTTTAGCTTTCGAATGACAGCATTTTAAACAAGACAACTTTAGATTCCACGAAAATGGAGGATTTGGAAAAACAAGCAGTGATTAAATACTTCCATTTGAAAGGATTAACGCCTTAAGAAATCAAGGAGGAAAAGACAGTATATTGAAAGACTCTGCCCCTTCATATTCAATGATTAAAAGGTGGGTTGCACAATTTAAAATGGGACATACGAGCACTAGTGATGAGCCTCACTCTGGATGCCCTGTAGGAGTGACAACCCCAAAGATCATTGAAAAAATTCATCGTTTAGTACTGGAAGACCTCAGATTAAACTTGTTTGAGATAGCAGAGGCTGTAAACATATCAAAAGAACATGCCGGTAATATTTTAAATAATGTTTTGGGTTTTCATAAGGGGTGTGCAAGATGGGTGCCACGTTTGTTGACACCTGATCAAAATTGCAAAGAAAAACTGTTTCTGTTAAGAATGTGTAGCTCTACCATAAAAATCCCAATGAATTTTTGAGACCGCTTATTACCATGGATGAAACTTGGATACACCACTACACTCCAGAAAGTAAATCACAGTCAAAACTGTGGATTGCGCCAGGTGAACCAACTCAAAAAAGGCAAAGATAATTTTGTCAGCTAACAAGGTTTTGGCGAGTGTTTTCTGGGATGCACAGGGAATTATTTTTATTGATTACTTGGAAAAGGGTAAAAGTATCACTGGTGACTACTACGCAAATTTACTGCAACGTTTGGGTGATGAGGTGAAAAGAAAAAGACCTCATTTGACAAAATAAATCTTGTTTCATCACAACAATGCTCTGGCCCATCGTTCAGTCATTGCAATGGCAAAAATGTGCGAATAAAAGTTTGAATTGCTTGAACATCCACCCTATTCACCAGATCTAGCATCTAGTGACTACCACCTGTTCCCAAACCTCAAAACTGGAGGACGAAGATTGCACAGCAACGAGGAGGTTATTGATGCGGTAAACAGCTATTTTGAGGATCTTGATAAATCACACTACAGAGATACTTTAATTAAATTAGAACACTGATATGACAAATGTATTAGCCTTTCGGGAGATTATGTTGAGAAATAAAGCAAAAAGAATTTTTTTAAATGCTGTTTTCATTGAGAGGCTCTGGACTTATCAGCTGACCCTGTTATTATGCTATGGAAAAAAGCAACAAATTTTATGTTTTGTAAACTATTATTTATAAAGGCCTCTCTTAAATAAAATAGCATATTTTGCGTTTTATTCTCGTTAAGTAAAACACAATTGGCTGTGAACCATTTATCAGCTTATCTTAATTTCTACTTTTAAATTAAGTGTCAGCTTTTACATATATAATATGTTTAGATAACAACAGTTAAAGGTACAATATAATGAAATAATAAAATAACACAAAAGTATTATTTATAGCAATCAACTTGGCATAAATAAAAGGGAAACCATAACATATTCTGGATTAAAAACTCATCATAAAAACAATGAGTTAGTAAATATATTTTTAGTTCTTTTTACTTTCTCTAGTCCAAATGTACAATTTACAAGTGGATAAAGAAGGTATTGTTTTCCACCCAAAATCATGATACCAAAATTCCACCAGTAATACATTTTTTGAGATCCCTGAATAAAAAAAAAAACCATCATTGGAAACACGTCCGTGAAGGTGGGTGTGTTCATGCAGTATAGCTCAAAAACGAAAAGTCAGTTAACTACCAAACTTGTTATTTAAGTTTAATATCTTCCGGGGAATGCGACACAAAGATTTTGAGAAAAATCCCCCACCCCCCACCCCAAACTACCCTTTACATGAAAAAAAATTTGAACATTTTGATTTTCTCAAGAACGGCTGTAAAGGTTTTAATTAAAATCTGTATATTAAATATATTTATATTACAAATAAAATATGTATCTTGGATTTTCTGGGAATAGCCTCTAAAGACTTCTTTATTCAGAATTAATTTTGCTGAATTTTGTGTAACTGGTAAACCATAAGAGACAGGCAAAAACTTACTGCACAAAAAATGTTGTTGCCATTAAAACACACATTTATGTCATATACTTTTTTCGTGGAATCGATATTTCTGAGATATTCCTTGTTATTTGTGTCAGATTTAAAATACTTTACACATTTCTCACATGGCGAACAGCTTTTTAAAGATTTGAGTTTCGATTTAGCCTTATGTATTCCCTTATTTTCCTTCTACTTTTAAGGAATTAAGTAATAGAATCGTCTATTAATGTTTATCTCGATTAGCATGAAGTAGATAGAAGAATAAGCTTATTAACAATTTTTTTGTAGCTTAACATCCTTTAACCTGGTTGGTCTTATTGGACAATGAATGAAATTGGTGAAATGATGTTCAAATGATCTTGGGGTCCATGGAGCTTAGAGTTACTCAATATTTGTCTTCTCAGGATAAGGGAAAACCCCAATAAAAGCCTTATTTGGGTAACTCACCCTAAGCAAGATTTGAACTCATGACTTTTTGAATATCAAGCAGACATGCTACCACCACACTACACAATTGCCCTCCATGGTGTATTGGTTACCATACTAACTTCTTACACCCAGATTGTGGATTCAAACCCGGCAGAGGACAATGGGTGTAAAAATCCATAGCATGGCTTCCTTCCGTTGGTCCCATGTCGCAGATTTACGGCATGCAGAAGAACCTCAAGCTTGATAAAAGAAGTCGCTGAGCAAAATTAAGCCGTCTTTCACACCCAGTATAGAATGGGACGCTGAGAACCACAGAAATTAAAGAGCGTCCTTAAATAAAACTACATTTACCACACTTTCCAGATGGGCAACAATAATTTGTTACTGCGATTTGGAGAAAGTCATGTGAATAGATTAAGTAATAATGGGAGGCTATAGTCACCCCCTCCCCTGCCTACGTATGCTTCATATTCTACTGGTCAGCAATTGGCATATTAAACTCATTTTGACACAATATTTGCATGTTTGTTCAGGAAACAAGCAGAAGTGCTGAAAGAGGGCAAGGTGAAAGACTTGGATCTTGATCTAACAATAAAACAAACTGCCCAAGATCTGGAAGATGCTGGTTTAGAGGAGTACAACAAATTCCAGTTTGCTCCAAGAACAACAGGTTAGTAGACATTTACACTGTTATGTTTTCATCCTAAAGTTGATTTACACCAACACAAAACCAGTGCCTTCCACCATTCATGCCACAACCACATGGTCAGTATACACAGCATGTAATGTAATATAGATAGTTACAATAAAGTAAATGGATGTACATACAAAAAAAAATGAACAAAAAGAAAATAACAGCTGTGTACATTGCAGTTTCTTTTGATAAATACAAACCAAATTTTGCACAATATTTTTTGTGCTTCTTCTGAAATTAGGCAAATCTGTATCAGCTTTAGCTTGCTGTAGCATTTTATCAAGTGTTGGCCCATTTTTGAAAAAGATATTAAGCACAGTTATGCAATTTTGTTTTGTTTATTTCTAGGTGTAATCACTTTCACCTTGTGTATACATACATACTACAATGCACATAGTAATTAGTGAGGGTATTGTTTTCCACCCAAAAAATTCAATGTTGAAGTTTCATCGGTTATACATGTTTTGAGGTCTCCTCAATAAAAAAAAAAGCATTTTAAGAAAAAGATCTTCTGTGTGTGTTTTTACAGTGTTTAATGCTCGCTTTTACTACTTATGGCACTGCATTTTACATGGAATGAAGATGTAGCACCAGTGGGATGCAATGGTGGGGGAAACCAGAGAACCCGAATAAACCCATACCTTGTGTGCTTTGTCCACCTCAAGTCACCTGGGATTGAACCCGGAACATCTAGGTGAGAGGCGAGCGGTCTAACCACTCGGCCATGGCATGGCGATGACACTGAAGAGGAGCATGGATGGGGAAATCGGAGAAAACCTGCTTCTGCACTGCTTTGTATACCACATATCCCACCATGGTCTAGTCACTTACCCACAACATGGCCTGTGGGTGTGAATGTATGTATGTGTGTTTTTTTTTCCCAAGGATGTGACATGAAGATTTTGAAGATAATCTCCCCACCACAAACTACCCTTTACTTGGAAAAATTTTCGAAAATTTTGTTTTTCTCAAAAATGGTTCTAACAATTTTGACTAAAATACTGTATATGAAAGATACTTACATGGCAAATAAAATGCTTATTTTGAATTTTCTGCAAATAGCCTGAAGACCACTTTATTCTGGATGATTTTGCAGAAGTTTGCATAATGGTTAAACCATAAGAGATAGACAAAAACTTACTACACAAAAATGTAGAGCTCCTTAAAACACACAATTTATGTTTAGACACTTTTTTTTCCAGAGTTTACCAGTTTCGAGATATTCCTTGTCATTAGTTTCAGTTTTAAAATACTAAAACTTTTTCTCTTACTGGAATTTGTCAATTCCTGGCCACGCAAAGAAACAGATTTCAAAACTTGTGACTGTTGGTTGAGCCTAGTGTATTCCCTTATTTCCCTTCTACTTGTAACTAAGTAAAAAGACTGTTCTGCTAATGTTTATCTCAATTATCATGAAGTAGATAGAAGAATAAGCTTTTAGATGTAGAAAAAGTCATATGAATAAGAACACTGCAGATTTGAGGAGTGTTTGTTCTTGTAGTTGAATCACTTGTGAGCTGTGAAGTTAATTTCACCACTTTTATGGGAAGAGCAAGATATTATACAAGTTTTTGCTTTATGTAACTCGAAGAAGATGCAAGAGCAAATCACGAGGTCTGTTGTCCACGATGATAAACTGCAGCAATATTCTGTATCTCTGTGCAACAGTAATCTTGGGTGTTTGTATACAATATTATACCTTTTAAGAGGAAATTCATTGTGAAACTTAAATTATTAGCAGGGGATTATAGTAAGCTACACTGGCCATGTGGCACAGGTCAACCTGATAGTAACAAAGTTTAAACTTGCTTTCATATGTCTTCCAAAGCGGTTTGAATGGCCTTGAGCATTAAGGCCATAGGACTGATCACCATTCAAAGTCAAATGTTGTAAGTGGCAATCCCAGCAACAGGAAGGGGAGGGGCCCAAGTAAAATAAACAGGGTAATGCCACACATGGAAGTTGACAGGGTTGCATTTGACTGCAGTTGCGTGGAATTTGTTCTTTTCTTTCTCTTTTTTTTAAACCCACTACATTTGTATGTTTTTACAATAAAAAACAGTATTAAATAATTATATTTTAAGCTTGAAGGTTAGTTTAACATGAAATTAGGCCTGAAGTAAGAAGGCTGTTTATATAGTTGTGTTTAAAGCAAGCCTAATGGTCAAGAAAGGGCTAACTGAAACTATAAATGCATAGGTACTCCCAAATTTAAACCTTTTTTACTCAAAAACTATTTTATTTTCTCTACTAAGTGAATAGTAAGATGAGTTGAATCTTACTGTCGCTAGTGTACATTATACCGGGTGATCCAAACCGGCTGTGCAATGTTTTGCCTGTCCACGCCCTCGGCGCTGGTTGCAGTCTGCCGCTAACACAGAAAGACAACATTTTTAAAATGCTTTTAAAGGTTTTAGTTATCAATATGGTTTTATTTATTTTTTTTATTTTGGTAGTGTTTAACGCCCGCTTTAACTACTTATGGCACCACAGGCGGTGACACTGATGATACCTGAATGATGATGGAGCACCGGTGGAATGCAATGGCAGGGGAAGCCAGAGTACCCGGAGAAAACCTGCCACAAATCTCACATGCGGTCGCTTGGGATCGAACCCCAGCCATCTAGGTCAATGTTATTAAAGGAGATGCTGAAACTGGCCATACATTTTTGGCACCTCTTTAGGAAACCATCCATCACTCGCTGTAGTTCTCGTTGAGAAATGCTGGCAATTTCCTGGGATACTTTGGTTTTAATTCTTCTAGGGTGTGTGGGTTTGTCTTGTACACTTTATGCTTTAAGTTACCCCAGAGATAGAAATCGCAGGGGTTTAGGTCAGGTGACCGAGGGGGCCACAAATTTCTACTAGTAATTCTGTCCTGCAACACACTGTCAGTTTCATTGAAAGATTGGCTGTATGAGCTGCTACAGAGTTTTGTTGAAAAAAAAGGTAAAATCATTCTCCCTGTATGTTAATTCCCTAAAAAAAGGGGCAAATTTATATTCATGTATCAACTATTGAGTCAAAAAAAATTGGGCCTATAACTCTTTCTCCACTAATGGTGCACCTTACACCATTTTTTGTCATGAATGAACAATATTAGGTTTCTCAGAGCTGCAATAACGTTTATTTTGTGTACACACATATCCTGAAGGTGGAACCAAGCCTGTGAATTATTAAATGTGTGTCAATTTTGCCATTGTATACACTCTTGAGAGTCCACTCACAAAATATGTTAACACATACAAATCATAAATAATTACACGCTGTGCAGTAAAAAACAATAATACACTCTGTGGCAAAATAATAAAGTACAGAGGTAATAACTCAACCACATAATATCACCATCAGCTCAATACTGCACTTTCAGAGCAGAGAAAAACAAATCAGCACTGTAATCTTGTGTACAGCAGCTGTGAATTATGTTTCCATTTGTGCAGAGGAAAAACACCATGCAGCAGATGTTTTTGGGTCGCATGGTTTAAAATCCAAATGTACCAGTAGTTTCATTATATGCCTGAATTCATTCGGTTATACAAGTGCAACCATGGACAAAAAGATGTGTTAACATTCATATAACTTTCTTTTCCTATTCTGCAACAAACTGCTCTTTCTAAAGCTTATTTTTCTAACTCAGGTCTCATCAACTCCCTATGTTTTGTACCCAAGCAGTGATCGTCTCTCTTCCTTGTAAAATGTGTTATGTGTCAGTTTATAATATCTGGGAAAGAAATCAACCAAACACACTAGCCATTGACCTTTTTATAAGTATACACACTTCTTATTTATAGAAAGTGGTAGAATAAGTATTTAATTTTTGGCAAAGTTCTGCACTCAGAAAATTCAATTTGCAGTATCATTACACAATCCTTGAAAGTGTGTACAATAGTTACCAAAGAGAAGAACATTTCTTTCCAATTAAATATCAAGATGACTTTTTATATTCAGCACTATCTACAAGAAAAAGTTTTCAGCTTGATGTATCTTGCAGAGTCCTGAAAATGTTTCCAACTCGCTCTAAAGAGAATCAAACCAATTGTTATAAGAGGCTCTTTAAATGTTTTAAAACACCATGCCCATATGTGTGTGTGTGTGTGTGTGTGTGTGTGTGTGTGTGTGTGTGTGTGTGTGTACTTGGGGATATGAGAGGGATAACTCAAAAACAAAAAGTTGGATACATACATACTTAATTTGATATTTAAGTTCAGTACCTTCCAAGAAAGCAACACAAAGATTTTAAAGAAGATTCTCCCACCCCAGAAAACAGTTCACATGCAAAAGAAAGTTTAAAATTTTTGATTTTCTCAAAAATGGCTCTAACAATTTTGAATAAAATACTGTGTATTAAAGATACATATATGACAAATAAAATCTACATCTTGAGTTTTCTGGCAATAACCTGAGGTCCTCTTCAATTTGATTAACTTTTGCATAATAATTGGTAAACCGTAAGAGTTACACAAAAAGTTACTGCACAAAAATTGTAGATCTCATTAAAACACACAATTTATGTCATATACCTACTTTTTTGTGGAGTTGACCATGTATTTTGAAGTACATGAAGTATTTTTGAAGTAAATTTTACTTTCTCTAGCCCCTATTTGCAATGTACACAGTGGATAGAGAACGTATTGTAATCCATCCAAAAATTTGATAGCAAGATATCACCAGAAATACCTGTTTTGAGACCCCCTGAATAAAAAAAAAGCTTTTTAGAAAAACATGTCTGTGTGGATGTGTGTGTGCATGTATAATTCAAAAACAAAAAGTTGGTTGAATACAAACTTGGTATTTAAGTTCAGTATACCTTTCAAGGATGTGACATGAAGATTTTCAAGAAGATTCCCTCACCCCTAACTACCCTTTGCATGGAGCATTTACTGAAAATTTTGATTTTCTCAAAAATGGCTCTAACGATTTTTATTAATCTTTAAGATATTTTCATGACAAATGAACTTGAATTTTCTGATAATAGCCTTTAAAAACACTTCATTCAGGATGACTTTTGTATAACTGGTAAATCTTAAGCAACAGACAAAACTTTACTACATAAAAAATGTATGTCTCATTAAAACACAATTTATGTCATATACAGTTTATTTTTAGAGTTTAAATTTTTGAGATATTCCAAGTTATTGATTTCAGTTTCAAGGTACTTAACCTTTTCTCAAATGGGAAACATCTTATATTTTTTTTTTTTGGTAGTGTTTAATGCCTGCTTTAACTACTAATGGTACTGCAGGCGGTGACACTGATGATACATGAATGATGATGGAGCACCGGTGAAATGCGATGGCAGGGGAAACCGGAGTACCCGGAGAAAACCCGCCCCAGCTGTCTAGGTGAGAGTCGAGTGGTCTAACCACTCGGCCACGCCACGGCCAGAAACATATTATCATCTCTCTTTTGTGTACTCCTAGCAAGCATAGAGAACCAAATTTCAATTGTTTGACTTAGTGATCTGCATTTAAAAGATCTAACTTGCTTTAGCCTAGTGTATTCCCTTATTTTCTACTTACAAAGAAGCAATTCTAGCAATGTTTATTTTGATTAGCATAACGTAGATAAAAGAATAATCTTTTGTAAGGAAAGTTGTTTGTGGAACAACTAGAGAAAGTAATGTGAATGGAACACATGAGATTTTTCTGCCACAAGGATTACAAGACTGAAAGAACCAACGGTGTGACATTTACTTTTAAGTGCCACGTTTTCTTAGAACTAGTTGGTGAAAGCTGACAGGCTTTAAATCAGCCCTGCACAGGGTTTGCGCTCTCAAAGCCGGCTCAAAGTTTGCGAGTGGAGTACAGGTATTGGCAGCGTACAGTACATACACGAAAAGAAGTGCAAGCTTTCATAAATGATTTCTCAAAATATTATTTTACTAATTTATGGTTAGGAAATACATCTAATTTAAACAAATCATTGCCTTCTATAGCAGATTAAATCTGCTTACAAACTGGTTATGTTATGTCTCTTTACCAATACATTAAAATGTGTTTTATGTGATTGGCAGCTGAAAGAAAAAGTACTGATCTTAATGAAACGTCAGTGATAGATGTTCCATACCTATTTTTATTTAAGTTCATGATAGAAACAGTTGTTCACAGGCGTATGTCAAACCAAACATTGAGATCATTTTCGCAGCTAGCCTGTGTAGTCGTGGATATTTTTGTTGAGGTACAATCTTGTAAAATCATTCAGGTTAGTGTTATTGATGAAACAATCTTTAGCTCTTATATCACACTGAAGATCACAAAGTTCAAGCTGCAAATCATGAGACACCGTTTCAACTGATGTTCAGAAAGGAATTGTGAGGATTTGAAATTCCTTCTCAAGTGAATCAAGGTTTTGAAATCTAGAATTGAATTCATTTTGAATTTCAATTAATACTTCAACGTAATCACTGAATGCCGCTCCATCTCAAGCACTTTGTAAGGTTGGAAAGTGAACCATGTTGCACTGAGAATTTGTTCCAGCTGATACGAAAAAGTAATCACGCAACGTTGAAAATATTTGCCTGGCGGTCACTTTTCCGCCTCTTTGATTTCTCCATTATAGAAGGAGCATTAAGCAACCGGCTGCACACAGTACACCAGACAACTGCCCAACTAAGTCATTCTTCTCTATGACACAGCCAGCTGTCGTTGTGGCTCGCCCGCTCCTACAGAGCGCTCTTTGAGCATCCATGCTTTAAATGATAAAAAATTTGTTTTACGTTTGTGTTATGTTTCAGATGCAGATAGAGAGAACGACAAACACTCGCTAAATAGAAGACTTGACAGACATTTGCTGCTAGTGCTACAACAGAAACTTGGGGACCAATTCAGGTGGGTTCTGCCACAGGGGAAAAGACAGGATGGCGAGACTATGAGACAGGTAAGGAACAGTGATATTTGTGGCTGCAATGAATTTGGAGAAACCAACACATAAAAATCTGTTGTGTTCCATTCACATGACTTTCTCTACGTCTCTGCAACAAATTATTGTTAAAAATCTTATTCTTCTATTTACTTCATGCTAAACAAGAAAAAATTAGCAGAAACAGTCTTATTACTTGCTTCCTTGTAAGTAGAAGTGACACAAGGGAGTAGCATAGGTTAAAGTGATAGTCAAAAGCTGGTTGCTATGTAACTGAAGCTCCTTTGTTTGAATGGACAGGAGTGGACAAATTCTTATATGAAAAAAGTATGTTTTTTAAAGCTGAACCCAAAAACAAGGAATATCTGAAAGACGATCAACTCCACAAAAACAATTTACATAACGTAAATTGTGTGTTTTAATGTACTCTACATTTTTTGTGTGGTAAGTTTTTGTCCATCTCTTACGGTGTAGCAGCTATGCAAAAGTCCGTAAAATTGATCCAGAATAAAGTAGTCTTCAGAGGCTATTCCCATAAAACTCAAGATGTATATTTTATTTGTCAGGTAAATATCTTTAATATGCAATATTTTAATCCAAATCGTTTGAGCCATTTTTCAGAAAATGAAAATTTTCAAAAAAAGTTCCATGTAAAGGATAGTTGGAGGTGGTGGGATTTTCTTGAAAATTTTCCTGTCGCATCCTTGGAAGTTTGGTATTCAATGTTTTTTTCGTTTTTGAGCTATACTGCCCCCCCTCCCCCACATACACCCATACCGATATCCATACCCACTGCTTTTTTTCGATTCAGGGGGACCCAAAACATCTATTTCCAGTGAAATCTCGCTATCTAATATTTGGTGCATTACAATACCTTCTCTATAACTATGTACATAGTATGTGAGGAGAAATTAAAAATCATAATTAGTTTGTCCATTCTCAGATGTTGTTGAAAATGTTCCCCATTCTACTGCAGGTACAGATTCTCTTGTTTAGTTTTGTTGTTAAACACTTGAATTGATGTTCCTTTTATCAACAAATGAGTCTAATAGGCGATTCCATTGTCATATACAGCATTTTTACTGTAGAAACTAATAAATGATAGTAGGTAAAAGAGGTCACATGGAGGTATCATTTTTACTTTCTCTACACCTTCTATGTATATAGTATATAGAGAAGGTATTGTATTGCACCCAAAAATTTGATACTGAGATTTCACCGGAAATACCTATTTTGAGATACCCTGAATAAAAAAAAAGCATTTTTGGAAAAAGGCCCATGTGTGTGTGTGTGTGTGTGTGCGTGTGCTTGCGTATGTGTGTGTGTGTTCGTGGAAAGCATAATAAAAAACGAAATAACCGTGAGAAACCAAACTTGGTATTTACGTTTAGTATCTTCCAAGGATGCGACAAGAGGATTTTCAAGAAAATCCCCCCCACCACAAACTACCCTTTACATGGAAAACTGTTTGAAAATTTTGATTTTCTCAGAAATGCCTCTAACAATTTTGATTAAAATACTATATGTTTGAGATATTTTTATGACAAATGCATATCTTGAATTATTCTGGAAATAGCCCCTTCATTCTGGATGAATTTTGTTTAACTGGTAATCCTTAAGAGATAGATAAAAACTTCCTACACAAAAAATGTAGATCTCATTAAAACACACAATTAATTTTATATACCCTTTTTCTTGTAGAATTAACTGTTTTCAAGATATTGCAGATTATTGGACCCCAAAACATATTTCCAGTGAAATCTTGGCATCAAATTTTTGGGTGGAATACAATACCTTCTCTATTGTACATATGTGGCTAAGACAGTACAGACAACAGCCACAACTCTATAGCAAACAAACATGTCATCTTGAATAGCCCAAGATGAAATAAAGTACATAAGATATAATAAATTCGTGGGTTTGTTATTAGATGAAAATTTAAGTTGGGAAATGCATATAGACTGCGTGACTAAAAGACTTGGTAAGATATGCTTCTTAGTAAGGTCAGTCAAATTTATGTCCAGTCTGCATATTCTTAGAGTAGTTTATTTTGCATACTTTCATAGTCTACTAGTGTACAGTATTATCTTTTGGGGAAATTCTAAAAACAGTATTAAGGTCTTCAGGATGCAAAAGAAAGTGATAAGAATTATGGCTAATATCTCAAATAAAATTAGATGTAAACCATATTTTAAAAAAATTTAATTTTACCTTTACCATGCATGTTTATTTATGAAGCAAAAGAAAATTTAAAATCTTTCAAAACAAATGCTGAAGTTCATACACATAACACCAGCGCAAAGAAACATTTATTTGTAAATTCACATAGAAGCAAACTGTATGAAAATAGCTTCACATATGCTGATCTATATTTATACAACAAACTACCCCAATATATAAAAAACATTGAATCTCTGCTAAAATTCAAAAAAAGTTTTGTTTAAATTCTTAATGGGTAATAGCTTTTATAGTGTAAATGAATTTATGCATCAGGAACGAGTATAAATTGTACAATTTGTAAAAACTGCCTTTATGACTCAATTCTGCATATGCCTTCCTGTTACATTTAAAACTTTCTAAATCTTACGAGGGCTGTTCAATGAAAAATTATCATAATTTTATTATGGTTATAATTTCTCACGTTAAAATTCAATATTATATTCTTTTAGCATAATGTGAAACAAACACGCCATAGTAGGTTCATTGTTGGTACTCCTGGTTTCCGCCTGTGAGAGGCAGGCAAGTTCAGATATGTTCAGTATCGCCTACCGCTACAATGGAGGTAATGTGCAAGAAACAAAATGCGACTTCAAAATTCTGCTTTCGTCTCAACAAATCTTCAGCTACGGCCTATACAATGTTACAGGAGGCCTATGGAGAGTCTGTTCTTCCCTTCAGTACAACATGAAAGTGATTTAAAATGTTTAAAGAGGGGAGGCAATTAATTTCAAAGGAAGGTGGACACCGTGCTCCAGTTACTGCTCTTATGGAAGAAACATCAATGCTGCTGCTGCCATTGTGAGAGAGGATTGATCACTTTCTGGAATGCTGAAAGGTGACAGAAACATTACTCATGAGACATGTTTGTGCATGATGGGTTCCAAGACTTGATTCCCAAACAAAGGACATTCGCATGCAGTTGAAGTTGATGTTAGCGGAAGATCCGGAGTTTCTTTCAAATGTAATGACTGCTGATGAAACTTGGCTACATCATTTTGATCCTGAGAGCAAACAGCAAAGCTCTGTGTGGAAATCTCCTTCATCAACAACAAAAGTGGTTGCTTCTGCTGGGAAAGTTATGGTCATCTCATTCTTAGATATTCATGGAGTGGTTTATGAGCATGTTGTATCTGCATCAGTAACTGGACGATACTACAGGAATGTCCTGAAAACATTGCAAGTCCATATCAGGCGCAAAAGACCACATTTCCGTGAATCAGGCTGGATGCTGCACCACGATAATGTGCGATCGCATATTGCCAATGTTGTTGCCAAATATCTTGCAAAAATCAACATGAAAAGCATCCCTCGCCCTTCCTACAGTCTGGATTTAGCCTCATGTGACTTTTTTCTATTCTCTAACATGAAGAAATGCCTTCGTGGGAGGCGTTATCCATCATCAGAAGCAGTGGTGAAGGCTGTGGAGGCGATTTTGAAGGACCTCTCAAAAAAATGGTTATAGTATGTTTTTGAAGACTGGCAGAAATGCTGGGACAAGTGCATCGCATTCTGGGAGACTATTTTGAGGAGGACCATCAAAATTATGAGGATGTGTAAAGGTATGTTGTCAAAAAACAGGTTTGATCATTCTTTATTGAATGGCCCTCATATATTTCTGTATTTTAATCTTGTACGCATCTTGATATAATTTTGTTTTTTCTTGTATGTTAAATTGACGTGTCCTATAACATGTATCATGCCTCTATGCATGAAAATAAATACAATACACACACCTACCTCTGGAAAATGTAGTTTGTATGTGAACTAATAAATGATGGTAGGTAAAGGAGGCAACTTTTTTTTTTTTTTCAGACAGCAGAGAGGATACTGGGAGACTGTTGTGGAAATGATCTGAAAGTGAGATTCATGGGAAATGCCCCCTGTGGCTTCTACAAGTATAAGTATCCAAAACATATAGCTGCCAATGATGAAAATGCAGCAGTAGGTGCAAAGGTAGGAATAGCAGTATCTGGAATTAGCATATCATCTGATGTGTTCCACTCACATGACTTTCTCCACATCTCCGCAACAAATTATTGTTAAAAAGCTTATGCTTCTATTTACTTCATGCTAATCAAGGAAAAATTAACAGAAACTGTCTTATTATTTGCTACCTTGTAAGTAGAAGGGAAATAAGGGAGTAGCATAGTGATCAAAAGCTGGTTGCTATGTGACTGAAGTTCCTTTGTTTGTATGAACAGGAGTTGACAAATTTTGTATGAGAAAAATATGAGTTTTTCAAAGCTGAAATGGCCACGCCATGGCCGAGTGGTTAGACCACTAGCCTCTCACCTAGACAGCCTGGGTTTGATCCCAAGCGACTGCATGTGAGATCTGTGGTGGACAAAGCGGCGTTGGGGCGGGTTTTCTCCGGGTACTCCAGTTTCCCCTGCCATCTCATTCCACCGGTGCTCCATGTATCATCAGTGTCACTGCCTGCGGTGCCATTAGTAGTTAAAGCAGCCATTAAACACTACCAAAAAAAAAAATCTGAAACCAAAAGCAAGGAATATCTCAAAAGCGATCAACTCCAGGAAAAAAAACTTGGCGGCAATTCTTCTCATGTCCAAATCATCTTTGAAAATGCTTTGAACACTTCCAAAGGAGAGTCCTAATGAGTCAGAAAGTTCTCTTATTGTTATGCGCATATCAGTTAATAACATTTCCCTCACCTGATTGATATTCTCATTGGTTTTGCTGGAACAGGGTTGCCCCGAACAATCTGCATCTGTAACTGATGCCACGCCACTTTTAAATTTTGAAAACCACTCAAATGCTTGAATTTTTACCCATTACTTGCTCCTCAAAAACTTAACATCTCATAGACTTCTATTGCAGTTTTACTGAGTTAAAAGCAAAATTTGTTCTTCATAATCTGGCATTTTTGCTACACAGAAAAGTTTGCAGTAAGTGCAAAACACACATTCACTTCGGAGCTTCTACCTCTATACACACACAGCCACATCACCTCTCATTTTTATTGGGAAGGAATTAAACATATCTCGGTGGCAGTATTGGCATGAAACCATTTCAGAAACTTTTTGATGACATCTATATACACACTGTATAATAAGGAAAATCACTCAAAACAAAAGGCTGTTTCATAGCTTAAAGGTCACCTTACACCTATTTCTATTACAGGTATTCTTCTTCAAAGCGCAGTATGTGACAGGTGCTCTGCTACAAAACAAGGACATTGTGAAGGATTTTGTTTGGCTTGGAAGAGAAGAACTTGATGCTGTTTTACAAAGTTCATATCATAGAAGTGTTTCACAGTTCCTTATCAATGAAGATTGAAGTACAGGGCTTGTTAAATATTAGTTAAATAAATTAGTTTTATTTTTATCTGAAAGCTTGTTTACTCTTGGAATAAAAACCATTTTAATAATACCAGCGTAAATCAAACATAAACGTATGTTCAATAAAGACATTGTAGAAACTTTACTATCAAGAATTTGATCAAGGTGAAATTTTTCTCCTTCAATCATTAAGTGCATTACACTTATACCTATTTTCTTATTTAGAAAACCTGCTCATATCCACTTTTTGATAAGCCTCTGAAGCCTTCACTGTTTCATTCTTGGAAAATCAAACTGCCATCCTTTGAGATTTTGTACGGCAGATGGAAACAAAAAAAGGCTTAGGTGCAACAAATTGCAGGACACATTTCTGGCACATACAGTGACCAGATGTCCTCTTTTATCCGGACATGTCCTTTTCAAGCATTTGTCCGGTGTCCAGGCGGATGTTTTGAAAATCAAGAAATATCCTCCTTTTTGAAACTTCTACACTCAATCAATTTAAATTTTTTTCCGCCTCTGTTTTGTAGTTACTATCAACAGATGGCATTAGAATATAGTGTTTGGCTTTGCCAGTAAAGTTGATATATGGAATCGATAAATCCATTTCCGCTATTTTGTGTTGCTGCTAGCATGTCGGTTGATCACCACGAGAGTTGGGCTGTTTTATTTTTATTCTCTAGACCACGTGGTTCCTATAACCACTTGAAACTTGATTACTGTTTGTGCACTCAAGAAGATGTCAAAACGGCAGTAAATTTTCTGATACTCTAGGCAACAAATATTCTGCTTTCAAGAAAGTAAAGAAACAACTTTGAAGTGGAATGCAACATTTGTGGAACATATGTCTCGGTTACAAATAAAGGTATGTAATTATGTAATTATTTTATGCTTTGTTTCATGTTCTAGGCTTTTCATTATTTATTTGCCTATGTATTTATTATTGTAGTTAACACATAGTATTCCCTGTAAATATAGTACATATATGCATATGTAAGATGAAAATCACAGGCCTTCATTATTTCTGGACATCTAGCTAAAAAGTAAAATTTCTTAATTGATAACTTTCAGTAATAAATTGAAATAATGTAGAGGCTTAGACTTTGATGGCTGGTGTTATCAACCTTATTATCTAAGTTTGCCGTGGTCCAGTTGTTTGCATAACCAATGATTGGTGAAAGATGCGTTCAGCATCCTGAGGGTGAGTATTTAGCTCCGAAGTCCAGGAAGACTAGACTGCTAGTAACTGCTGTTGTATATATAAGGAGGGCATGGCCAGTTAGGGGGTGGAGGTCAATTGGTCAAGGGCTGTCTCATCTTCTTCTTTGCTCAGGTTTCACTCACTCTTTCCAGAGCCAAAATCCAAACATTTTCAATCAAAATGAAGAAAGACAGCAAATAAGCAAAGCTTGGATTCCCAGCTCTGGAAAGATCAAGAGTGAAACCTGAACAAAGGGAAGCTTGTCACTTTATACATGAAGCAGAGACAATCCTTGGACAGATGACTGCCAATGACCAATCGACCTCCACCCCCTAGCTGGCCATGCCTTCCCTCGGCCCGTTACAGCAGTTATTAGAGCTAAATACTCACCCTCATGATGCCGAACACAGCTTTTAGCAAAATGTCAGTTATGCAAACAACTGGACCATGGCCAACAAGCCCGGCAAACTTAGATAATAAGGTTAATATGAAGTAACATTGTTTATTTCTTGCAATAGGTAGGCAAGATTTGTAATATGACATTGCAACCCAGAAACACCAGAAAAATCTCCAATGGTGTGCTTCAACTTCTTAGATACACAATTTATTTAGTCTGCAACAGCAGTAAGCAAGTTGTGCATTAGCTCATCAGGTCCTTGCTGGAGAAGGTGCTCTAGCTTTCCATACTGTTACAGGTCAATGGACTGTACACCAAAATTAAATGAAGCCATATTGTTTGATTCTGTTTTAGCAGAGAAGATTTCATTAGCCAGAACAAACACAGAGTGCATTATTAATAGTGTGAAAGTAGATGGTTGTCTCTTTTTCCAGCTTTAGAAAGAGTGTTAGAAATGTTTTCAGGATTGAAATCTTATTTCTTATGTGAAGGTAAGCCACTAAGAATAAGTTAGGAGAAGCATATTTATGACATATACATTTCTTGATGGCTGTGTTCCAGTCAAAGATACTGGAAATAGAAAGAGAAGAAAATTCTGTCGTTGAAATAATGGAGGTTGCAGAAACAGTGTGTAAGGTCCTGGAGAACAGACTGCAAGGGAAATTTATTTGCTTGAAAGTAAGAAAGATGTTACGCCGGAAGGGTTTGATGAGGGGACTGATGCTTTCATGGATGAAGCTTTGTTCTTGTATGAATATTTGAAACGATGGATCCAAGTGTTTGATGAATTTGTATGTTTTAAGTGGACATCTCTGAAGTATAATATTGAATGCAGTGATGTTGAAAAGTGTATTGCTTATTTGCAAAGAAAATGTAGGTCTCTAGAGATTGATGATGTGAAAGATTTCAATCAGTTTTGTATTTTCAAAAAATTTCTATCTGAGAATATTAATGATCCTGATATCAACAAGTTACTTTCTAGTCAAAAAATGGGCTAGGTATTTCAATACTGGCCAAGCAGTAGAATCTTATTCTGAGTTGTTAAAGCTCGCGGAGTAGTTTTTCTGTATACAGGTCATAATGCAAGCACAAAGAGTGTTTTTTCTCTAATTACAACACAGTGGACTGATGATAGAAATAAGTTTTTAATTGAATCAATAAAAATACTATTGATGGTTCAGTATGGGTTAAAAGAATTTTTTTGTGGTTCACTTTATGAATATCTACCGGGCAAACCACAGTTACTGAAACAAATTGGGTCATCAGAAACATATCTGCAACATATGTAAATGCTCAAGAGTATGTTCATTTACTGTGTGTATAAGTCTGCAAGTACAATATAAGGTTAAAATTAACGGTTTTCATTTGTCCTCTTTTTTCTCTAAATGTACTACTTTTTACAGCAGTTTGTCCTCATTTTTAGTGATATGGATCTGATCATCTTACTCATACATAGACGAAGGGATTATGTTATATGAACAGAAACACTTTGTTACCATGTTTCAACTCATTCTCTCCAACTCATTAGTCATGGTAAAAGCACAAGAATAGAACATTAGAATCATGGGAAACATGCGCTCTTGGTTACATCTGGTGACTCATTATTGCAGGTGTTTGCTTTACATGTCCCTGTTGCCATGTAATTTTCGTCATTACTTGTGTACAGTAACATCAACTGTGGCAGTGAGCAGTGCGACCTTAACAAGCACATAGGTTACTACGTACTAGTAGAGTTGATTCGTGCAATGGCAGTGTACACAAATGCAGATGCCCATTTCATGTATGGATTAGCAGACAGCGTTTGTACCGGGATGAAGGTGCCCCGACAGCAAAACTTTTGAAGCCATTGAAGTCTTAGGAAACATGGGCACTGCAGTCTGATACTGCGATGAGGGAGGCAGTCTCAGCTGTAGCAATGTATGTTGATCAGATAACTATCTGGGGAGTGTTACATGAAGTCCGGCTGTATACATACTATTTACAGCGTGTGCATGCACTATCGGCAGCTGATTTTCCTACTCATACGCTTCTAGGAATGGTATTTATGCAACAATGTGTCAGCCCTGATTTTAGTACAACGGTGCTGTTCACAGATGAGGCAGCATTTCAACGAGATCAGATTATAAAGTATCACAATTGGCATGTATGGGCATGCAACTGTTGAAGCAAGTCATCAACAAAGATTCTGTCAGTATTTGGGCTGGCATTGTTGGTGACTGTTTGGTAGGACCTCACATTCTTCCTGGCTCAATGGGCAAAATTACCATAATTTTATAGAGAATGTTCTACCTGATCTGTTAGCAGATGTGCCTTTAGCTGTGCAACAAAACATGTACTTCATGCATGATGGAGCATCTCCTCATTTTAGTATTAATGTCCTTGGCTTCTAAATAACAGTTTTGATAATGGATAGGTAGGGATGGACCAATTACATGGCCTCCATGTTGCCTGACCTAAACCACTGGACTTTTATTTGTGGGGGTATTTGAAAGCTCTTGTGTATTGAACCCCAGTATCAGATGTTCAGAGTTTCCATGCCTATATTATGGAAGGCTATGAAACCACATGCAATTCTCCAGGGATATAATAGTGCATCTGGGATTCACTATGTCAGTGAGTTGATGCATGTATGGATGCTCATGGAGGGCATATTGAATATCTCCTGAGTGGCAGAGTTGATGTGGTATGCTGGTACGTTCTATTCTTGTGTTTTTCCCATGATTCTAACGTTCTGTTCTTGTGTTTTTTTCTTAATTATGAGTTGGAGAAAATGAGTTGTAACATGGTAAGTGTTTCCAAACCCATGTTTATGTAACATAGTTTGTTCATCTACATGTGAGGACAAGATGGCGGCCGCGATTGTAGTAGCTTCAAGTGCTTCCTCTATTTCTGACGCGGTATCGAGAAATAATTGCTCAAATGGTTATTTTTTAAATACTAAACAGCTTTATAATAATAGCATTAGCAGCACAAATGAAGATAGACTAATTACGCAAAAAACAGGTACATGTGGCGAAGGAATGTGCTGCAGGAAACTCCGCGAACAGATAGTGTCGCTTCATAAAGTAAGCAGTTAAAAATCAAAGATCTCCAGGATTCTAGAGATATAAATATCCAGCTACGTAAGGAGATCAGTTCTCTGAAGCTACAAAATGTTATCAACGAGAAAAGTGCAGAAGATAACACCACTTCACCGGAAAACAATGAAAAAGACATCGTGGCAACAGGAGTGGAATGGAGACGCGCAAACAGAAAGAAAACGGTATCCAGTAAACAAAGAAATCTACATAGCAAGGAAATCCGCCTGCAAAATCGCTTCCAGGCACTACAGGGTGTAAATGAAAACAATGAACTATTAACGGAATTACCGACATGCAGTGACGATAACATTTGCGACGAGAGATGAATTCAAATACGAAATAAATAAGGCCATTGTTTTAGGAGATTCAATGGTAAGGCATGCAAGTAATCACCTCGATGAAGACATAAAGGTGTACTGTTATCCTGGGGCTCAACTTACACATATTAGAAATCAGCTAGTGAAAAATACCGACGATCCTGACGTGGTTATCCACGCGGGAACCAACAACATCAATACGGCAAGCACACCAGAAGACATCATGCATGAACTCACCGAGGTTGTGTCCGTCGGCAAAGAATTGTTTCCAAGGGCCAAATTCTGCATTACCGGGATTATATGTCGTCGGGACGAGGATCTGCGTTACATCGATGGAATCAACTCTATATTCGACTGGGTCTGTAAACTTTATGATTGTACATTTGTTGAGAGTAATGCATGGTTAGGCGATATGGATTTAGGTAGGGAGGGCTTCACTTGAACAGGAAAGGTGTAGCAAAGTTTGCTAATCTGTTAAACAGGGTAATAGACCTTCTCATTCCAAAAAACTAGTCAAGTGGGATAGCGGTAGAACAAATTGTGAAAGCCCAGCTTCTAATATAAGTACAAATATAGATAGTAAATATGTAAAAAAAACAGATATACTCAAATAAATCAGAACCAACCAGCCAGGGTAAATATAATTGGAAAGAGAGAAGTCCTGACAATTCATCTTTACATGTACTACATCAAAATATTCAAAGTATAAAAAATAAATTACTCAATCTAGAAGTGCTACTAAACAGTGACTGGAAGTATATTGATGTAATTTGTATAACAGAGCATTGGTTAATAGTTGTGACCTTAAAGAACTTAGAATGCCAAACTTTAACATTGTACTTGGTTATTGTAGAACTACTAAAAAGAATGGTGGTTCTCTGATTATGGCTAGAAATACATTGTCTGCAAAACCGATAACGAAGCATGAAAGTCTGAATGTTGATGAGCATTTTGAGGCGAGTGTCATAGAAATCCTTAACAAATTAGTTATCATCTGTATATATCGTAATCCAACAAGTGACATAACTACTTTTTTAGAAAAACTGGACTCTGTCCTATTTGAACTGTATAAGACTAGTAAAAATGTTATGATTTTAGGTGATATGAACATTGATATTCTAACCAACAGTAACAATAAGGCAAAATTTATAACACTCCTGAATACGTATGGATTGAAACCAACAGTTGAAGTTCCCACAAGAGTTACCGTAACTTCAAGTAGTGCAATAGATCAAATAATAATAAACAATGATGTAAAAGATAATGAGGTTAATGTAATTAATACTTTTTATGAGACCACTTTGCCCAGACCATATCATTGAAATGCAACCAGAGTCAAAAGATTGTAAATTCAAGCACTTTATTTAAAAAAGTTCATCAAATGCATAGGGAAAATCATGACTATTTTCATTATCTATTGAGCAAAGAGACCTGGGAAGAAATTTATTCAGGGGAATCAGTAGATGAAATATGTAATAAATTCATAAATATATTTAATTACTATTATGAACTGGCATTTCCCATAGTTAAGCGAAAAATAATGATTAGGCCATCAAAATGGATAGCTAAAGGCACAACAACTTCTAAAGAAAAACTGAGATTGCTGAGTGAACTTGTCAAGAAAGGTAATGTATCACAAAGTTTCAAAATATATTACAATAGATATAAAAGCATTTACAGATCTGTCATAAAATCTGCTAAATTATTGAATAATGATAAAAAGATTAGCATCTCAAAGAATAAATGTGGGATGTAATAAAACAGGAAACCAACCAGAAAAAACTATTTACAGGAAATATTCAATTAAAAATTAATGACCATGCAATTAGTAATCCCAAAGAAATAGCTAATGTTTTTAATAACTACTTTGTGGAAATTACAAAGAAAATGCAGAATACAAACTGTGCTAAAGGAATTGAGAACATTCATGTGCCTACATATGACAATTCAATTTTTTTGGAACCAGCCACTGAAAATGAAGTATTGGCTACCATTAGTGAATTAAAAAATAAAAAACAGAGACATGGGATGGGAGCTCAAACGAAATCATTAAAAAATGTAGTATTTATGTAATAAAAC
This sequence comes from Hymenopus coronatus, assembly GCA_030762935.1. Lineage (NCBI taxonomy): Eukaryota > Metazoa > Arthropoda > Insecta > Mantodea > Hymenopodidae > Hymenopus > Hymenopus coronatus. The sequence goes on from CM060895.1 coordinate 150,039,826, forward strand.
CCCTTTGCTTTTTAATTAATAAATCACTGGATAATGGTCAATTCGCAAAAGCTTTTAAGAAAGCTATAGTAAAACCTCTTTTTAAAAAAGGAGATGAATCTGAAACCAATAATTACAGACCTATAACGTTACTATCAGTTTTTTCAAAAATCATTGAAAAAGTCATGTATAGAAGGATGATTCAATTTTTTACTAAATTCAGTATAATAAATTCTTGTCAGTTTGGTTTCCAGAAATTGAAAACAACTAGTTCTGCAATTATGAATTTTGTTGATAGTATTTATGATACATTGGATAAAGGTGAGCCAGGGATGGTTTATTTCTCGAATTGACTAAGGCATTTGATATGGCAGATCACAAAATTTTGCTAAATAAATTCAATAACTATGGAATAAGAGGTATTGCTTATAATACTTACCTAGAAAAGAGAGAACAATTAGTGCAAATCGATTATCTTGACACAAATTCAACACTCAAAAAGGAATTTTCAAGTAAAAGGAAGGTTTCAACTGGAGTACCCCAAGAATCAGTTCTGGGGCCCCTTTTATTTTTTATCTACATTAACGATCTGCCTCATTATATAAAAAGTGAATCTGATGTAAAAATTACTTTATTTGCCGATGATACAAGTATATTCATAAGTGGGAAGGACAGTACGAAGCTTGATTCAAACATATCAAGCACCATAAGCAAAGTTTCAAACTGGTTCAAAGTAAATAAACTAATAATCAATGAGGATAAAACTATAGCTGTCCAATGTCATAATAGAACCTTAAAGAAACAAGGACTGTCGAGCATTAAATTTGGATCAAAAATAATTCAACTAAACACGAAAGCTGCATTTTTGGGTCTGTGGGTTGACCCATATCTCAAGTGGAACAAACAGGTGGAGACATTGACAAATAAGTTAAGTAGAGTGTGCTTTATCCTCTACCAATTAAAGTGTGAGGTGTTAAAAACTTGCTATTACGCTTACTTTCACTCACTATGGGGAAATTCTAGTTACAGTAATGCAATATTTAAATTGCAAAAGAGAGTGTCTAGAATCATATTGGGCATCCCTCCTAGAGAAAGATGTAGAGAGCATTTTAAGAAACTAAACTTACTCACATTTCCAAGTCTGTACGTAAAAGAAATGTTAATTCATGTTAGAAGTGGTTTGAGTAAATTAACAGCAAACTCGGATATACATGCGCACAATACTAGGAACAAAAACAAGCTGCACTCAAAGACCTATAGAACTAAACTTTTTCAGAAATCATTCAAATATAGTGGCGTAAAATTATTCAATGAACTTCCTGATCCTGTAAAAGGTATCAAGTCTGTTACCAAGTTTAAAAAGGAAATTCCTAAATCTCAATCAGTTCTATTCGGTGGAAGAATATATGAGATACAGTGATAAGACCTGAGAGCCTGTATTTTTGAGTATTCTGTTAGTAAAAATGTAATAGTGGAAAATTTTGATTAATTGTATTTATTACAGTAATACTATTGTGTAAACATTGATAGTTGTAAATATTTGTATGCTTAATTGTAATGTTTACTTCAGCTGTTGTAGATAAAAGATTCTTGTAATACTGTCTCAAAATTAAGTTTAATAATTGTGAATTATTGTGTGGTCTAATTTTTATATAATGTGTATTTTTTCAAAACAAAAAAGTTAATCACTTTATGAAATATTCATTGGTAACTATCTATTTATGTAAATTGTAAATATGTTTGTACTTAACTGTAAACACTGACTTATCCTATATCATGTATATGATTTACAGGACTAATAAATTGAATTGAATGTGTCCTGCAATTTATATCGTACGTTTTGTTGCACCCTGTAGACAATAGGGTGGGTGGGGAATCGTAGAGATGCCATTGTTGGACATCTGTGCCTATGTAAAAAGACGTGCATTGTCATTTTTTGTTTTAGTGTTTAACACCCACTTTTACTACATATGACACTGATGACACTGGAATGAAGATGGAAAAAAAAAAAATGAAATGTCATTTTATTTATGTACGCTCTTTAACTGCTGTGGTTCTCAGCGTCCCATTCTGTAGTGGGTACGAAAGACCGCTTAATTTTCTCAGAGGCTTCTCTATCTGGCTTGAGGTTCTTTTAGAAGCTGTAAATCTATGACATAGACCAACAGCTTTACTTCCCTTCTGAAGGAAGCCATGCTAAGGATTTTTATGCCTGAAAAAATCCATTGTCATTCCTCCGGGTTTGAACCTCCGACTTTGGGTATATGAAGTTAGCATGGTAACCATTACACCACAGAGGGCAACAATGAAGATGGAGCTCCAGTGGAATGCAATGATGGGGGAAACCAGAAAATGTGCTTTGTGCACCACATAACATATATGCAGTAATTTAAAATCTACAGTGTTTGAATGTACCTCACTACTCCTCTACATTCAATCAGATGTGGCAACATCACCCCTAGAGCAACATGGATTGTGTACGTTTTAGGAGCTTTTGTGCATGCACAGGCGGTATGATGCAATTGCATTATGGATGAAATGCATACAACTTGTGCACAAGTTTACCATGTATCTCTCAACTACAAGTTCACGTCATGGCACTAGATGGAAGTGCACTGCAGAAAGCTGGGAACCACCATTCGGTTTTCATCTTGCCATAAATCCCCCAGATGGTGGCATACTGAACAGTTATGCCAATTCACTTATGTACAGTGAAATTTTGTTCCAATGTTAGTATCTGTTATATACATTTATTTTATATATGATGTGGCTTATTGAATGTATTTAGAATATTAGTATATTATGCTATGCACATTATCATAGTGGGACAGTGCCATCCCTATACATGACCACTCTCTGGTGGTTTGCTCTGGTATGCAGTAGTGAAGATGGAACATGAGACATCGCAGCTCGATGATAAACAATGGTATGATGCAACAGGATCCTTTGGAACGCGATACTTGTTGCAACATCATGATTCTTTCCAATGTTCAAAATGTATCTGCTTCAATTTCTGCTACCTTCGACAAGTTTCCAGAAAATTTGTGACATAATTTTCTTGCTATAAAAGGAGTAAGAAGTACATTGCATTGTTATGTGGTGAATTGTGCTGAGTAGTTAGATTCTGGAGTGTTAGCACGTTGTAGTGCATGTGCCATGGACGACGTGCAGATGTAAACGGTCAATTATCTAACATTAAGTGAAATATTTGGAGCAATGATTTAAAAACTTTACTTGTAATTGCTGAGTCAATAAAGACATTTGTTACAATAGTGTTTGGGTTGCACTGTTAAAAGTATACCTATAATCAAGTGAGGATGTTGGTAATTGTTTACATGTGCAGATAATACTCGCAGTACGAAATACTGATCTATTATTTGGGTGCAATGTCAACATGAATTCCATTGAAATTATTTTAAATGCCAGCAGAAGGCTAAATTATCAGATAAGTTAGCTGCAAAGGAACTAGGACCTCCAGACCATATCTGTGACAAAATTTAATAAAAACTAAAAAACAAACATTCAACAAAAAGCATAACTGGTTGTGTGGGTGCAATGTAAGAAATGCAATGTATTGTTTTACAATTTGGAATTTCAGCCTGGAAGTTAATTCGTAGACTAATTTGGGTGTTACAGATCACACACATTTGTTCTACAAAATAAAGAAGCCATTCACACAAAATGCGAACATCGAACACTCAGTGCTTGGTAAAGTAAACATTAGTACTCAGCTTGACAGCGTATGCGGAGAGCCTGTGAGGAAACATAACGAACAAATGGATAGCAATAGACTGCATACAAGTTTTATATTAACATTTGAATGTATGGAGAAACAGGACATTTCACAAGAAGAAATAATGCAGTTTTCCTGATTCAGAAAAAGAGACTAGTTGAGTGCTAATAAATTTGTCATATTAATATTTGGCTGATGAAAAAATGCAAATGGAGAGTAGTAAAAGCTGACCCATTACACTGTTGTTGCCTTAAAATGTACTTGATTATATGATAAAAAAACAATAACAACTTTAATGAAAGTGTGTTTTGGAACGGATATGTATGAATAGAATATTTTTGAGTTGGGTTTGTAACACTTAAGTATCACTTACGTATAATTTTTCCAGACCAGTTTCGAAGCCATGTGCCTACAAAAAAGGCTCTGTAACAACCAAAAAGACCAAATCTCGGAGCACAAAAAATCAGGAATCTACAGAAAAAATTGTGCAGATTGCAACAAAAAGACATCTTGAAACAAGACTTGAAGAATACATGAGAGCAGTAAAATGCAAAGTGACAAATCAGCTGTTGCACACCACTTTTGGTCTACTAACCATGAAATAGTACCTAACATACTAAAACCCACCAGATATATGGCAGAACTCGATGTCTGGGAGAAAATCCATATCATCAAAACCAATACCATGTATTCAACTTTGAATTGTTGCCACAAAATATATTGTGGAGGTTTGCCACTCAGCCAGCAGGGACCATCACACCTCAACATAGAACACCTGTGGAAATTCAGTTGGAAACCATCGACAATGATGCCCACATGGCTTGGAAACCGGTCTGGAAAAACTATACGTAAGTGATACTTAAGTGTTACAAACCCAAGTCAAAAATATTCCAAGTTATGTACTATTTTAGTTATATAACAATATAGTTATAACTACTGTTGCTGTTGTTTATTGTTGAGAGCAATTGTAATTACTGTGCCAATTCTTGTAATCATAACTTGTGCAGTAGATCTATTTCACATTTTCAGGGCTATGGGAATCTAAAATTTTGTAAACACCCAAAATGTAAACTCACAAGCTGCCACTGCTGCATACAACATATGTTCTAGAAGTTCAGTGACCATGATATATGCCCATATATGTGGTAGCCTTTTAGCAATCAGTGTTGGGCCATGACACAGAGTTCCAATATTCTAAGCCAATATAAAGATTTGAATTATTACTGATATATGGTGGACTTTGTGCCAGTGATGTGTTTTAACAATTGAAAATTAGTTGAGTCGATTTTGTAACATTACATCACTTATTTTTTTATTTTGGAAAACATGTTTCAGAAGTCATGTGCTTCCATTGTCAATTCCTTTGGTCGACTGCTGGTATTCCTTGCTGTGGTGGTTGTCTGTCCCTGGTGGTGGTTTGATGAACCTCTGTATCAATAGATATTTTAAAATTGAAAATGTGGTTCTTGTTTTTCCAAATATATATGCTTTCCCAAACTTTTAATTCTGTCTTCCTTGTGATATTTTTGAGTAAACCTACCCACACCAATAGTTATATAAAACAAGAGTTACAGTCCCATTCCCCATCAGCATGCTTTACTCAACAGCCTTGCACACAGATTGGTAAATGTACCAATGGGCAAAAAAGAATACCATTGCTAAAATATTGCACACAGCTACAGAGAATGGATTCATGGTGGAACTGGTATACAAAAAAGTTAATAGGGCAATAAATAGGAAGAGAATTAAAGAAGGCAGTAGACTCACTCAAAACCAGAAAGAAAACAAGATATACAAGAAGTTTACATAACACCCTACAACTTTCTACAAATTCCAGAGGATCTTCAAATGACATAACATCATTCTAGCCCCAAAAACAATTACTCCATAAAAACATTTTAAATTCTGAATTAAAACAAACCAGAATATATCAGTTCAGCTGCAACAACTGTGATAAAATCTACATTGGCCAAACAAAAAGAAACATAAAGACAAGAGCACCACAGAAATATTAAACTCAAATAAAAAGACAAATCTGCAGTAGCTTAGCATTTTTGGAAAGAGAAATACACCATAAATAGAAGACCAAAAATATCACAAGGAAGACAGAATTAAAAGTTTGGGAAAACATATATATTTGGAAAAACAAAAACCGCTTTTGCTTTTGAAATCCCAACAGGTGACCTACTGATACAGAGGTTCATCAAACCACCACTGGGGACAGAGACAACCACCACAGCAAGCAATGCCGGCAGTCAACCATAGGAATTGACAATGGAAGCACATGACTTCTGAACACGTTTTCCAACAATAAAAAGTAAGTGATGTAGTGTTACAAAATCAACTCGGCTAATTTTCAATTGATAAAGATTTGACTTTCCGTATTGATAATTACTTTATGTAGTTAAGAATTATGTCCTGTGAAAGGGTGTAAATAAATAAATAAACACTCAAATGAGTTTTAACATCAAGGAAGAAATGAAAATATAGTAAACATGTAGAGTGCAATTAAAATGTTTGCCATGTGCTTGGAATTGTGGCAGGGAACAGCTGTATCATTTTCTCTCTTTGAGATCCCTCTTAGAGTAAATACTTTAATTTGAGCTTTTGTTAATCCTATGTTGAACCTGTTAGGAAAGGACTGGAATTGCAGCTACAATGTATTGAGAAACAATTCATTTTTACTTTCTCTACATGTGCTATATACATAGTGTATAGAGAAGGTATTGTATTCCACCCAAAAATTTGATACCAAGATTTCACAGAAATAGACGTTTTAGGGTCCCCAGCATCCAAAAAAATCATTTTTAGAAAAAGGTATGTGTGAGAGAGACCCAATAACTCAAAAATGAAAAGTTTAGTATCTTCCAAGGATGTGACCCAAAGATTTTGAGGAAAATTCCCCCACCCCAAACTACCTTTTACATGGAAAAATTTTTGAAAATTTTGATTTTCTCAAAAATGACTCTATAATGATTTTGATTAAAATACCCTATATTAAAGATGTTTACACGACACATATAATGTATATCTTGAATTTTCTGGGAGTAGCCTCTAAGACCTCTTTATTCTGGATGAACCTTGCTGGATTTTGCGTAACTAGTAAACCGTAAGAGATAGACAAAAACTTACTACACAAAAAATGTAGATCTCATTGAAACACACAGTTTGTCATACATATTTTTTTTTCGTGGAGTTGACCATTTTTGAGATATTCCTTGTTATTGGTTTCAGTTTTAAAATATTTAAACTTTTCACATATGGGAATCTGTAAACTCTAGGAAATGCAAAGCAATGGATTTCATCCACATGGCAACCAGCTTTTAAAAGATTTGACTATCATTTTAGACAAATGTTTTCCCTTATTTACCTTATACTTAAAAGAAAGCATTTTTGCTGATGTATCTTGATTAGCATGAAGTAGCTAGAAGAATAAGCTTATTAACAATAGTTACAGATGTAGAGAAAGTCATGTGAATTGAACACATCAGATGTTTTAAAATATTTATGTGACAGTAAGCTAGGTGGTGCTTTCTGTTTAAACAGTATCAGTTGCAAGACCATGTAGTCAAGATTCTTTGTAGCAAAAATGTATATTTGTGTGTGCAACTGTTTTCGGTAATGAATTATGTTGTCAAAATACAGATCTTGTTTGACGAACATGTTGCAGTTGAAAATACTCTATTTACATGCCGTAAATGGTATGCTGAGAACCATAGTAGTTAAAGAGCGTCCATAAATAAAACTCCATATAATTTCAGGCTGCTTTTCTGGAGACTTTCAATAGGCTTCTTCTTCTTCAGAAGAATCTAATGTTGTTGATTTTTGCAACTTGGCATTGCTTTAGGTTCATCTGATGGCCGGTTCCATGTTCAGGGGTATTCAAAAGAAAAGTGGATCGCAGTAAAGCGATAGATGAATGGAATACCATCCCCAACTATTTATCTGACCATAAGAAAGATGGCTTAGTGAAAGTAGAATCCGTTCAATTCAAAGAAAATGACCCAGTTCAAAATTTCAACGACGATTTACTATTTCATAATATTGGTGCTTTAGCTTTAATTCGTGTGACCATTCAATATTCAAATGCGAATGCTTAGAGAATTTTCTCTAGGTTTGAGATATTAAATCCAAGAAAAGAAATAAGTTGAATTCTTCAATAAGCACCTTTAATAAGAGTCAAAGTGGACACGAGGGACTCAGGGGCCGCGCCACGCGCGAGTGGTTAGACTACTCGCCTCTCACCTAGACGGCCCGTGTTCCACCCCAAGCGATCACATGTGAGATTTGCGGTGGACAAGCGGCGCAGTAGCGGGTTTTCTCCGGTTTCCCCCGCCATCGCATTCCACCGGTGCTCCATCTTCATTTCGTGTATCACCAGAGTTGCCGCTTGTGGTGCCACAAGTAGTAAACGCGGAAGTTAAACACTACAAAAGACAAAATCTCACCACCACGGTCCGGATTTGATCCCATTCAACCGCATGTGGGATTTGTGGTATACAAAGCGATGCAGGGGGTTTCTTATCCGGGTTCCCCCACTATCACATTCAACCGGTGCTCCATCTTCATTCCATGTATCACCAGTGTCATCGCATATGGTGAGATACGTAGTAAAAGCGGGGTTGAACACTATTAGAAAAAATCTGATGTGTTCCATTCACATGACTTTCTCTACCCCTCTACAATAAACTACTTTTAAAAAGCGTATTCTTCTATTTGCTTAATGCTAAATCGAGAAAAAATTAGCAGAAAGGGTCTTATTATTTACTTGTAAATAGAAGGGAAATAAGGGAGTAGCATAGGCTAAATCGATAGATAAAGCTTTTAAAAGCTGGCTACTATATGATTGCTGTGTTTGTATGGCCAGGAGTTTACAAATTCCTGAGAAAGGTGTAAGTATTTTAAAGCCTGAAACTAATAACAAGGAATATCTGAAAAACGGTCAATCTCGTGAAGAAAACTGTATAACATAAATTGTTTGTTTTAACGAGCTCTACATTTTTTGTGTGGTAAGTTTTTGTCTACCTCTTATGGGTTACCAGTTAGGCAAAATTCCGCAGAATTTATCCAGAATAAACATGTCTTCAGAGGCTATTCCCAGAAAATTTAAGGTATACATTTTGTGATGTAAATATTTTAAATATAAAAGATTTTAATCAAAATCGTTAGAGGCACTTTTGAGTAAATCAAAAGTTTCTAATTTTTTTCCAAATAAAGGATAATTGCGGTGGGGGGATTTTCTTGAAAATATTCGTGTCGAATCCTTAGAAGATACCCAACTTAAATACTAAGTGTGATATTTAACTGTCTTCGTTTTTGAGCTATGCTGTCCACGTGCGCGCATGCACACACACACACACACTCATTTTGACCATTTTTGGATTTAGGAGGATCCACAACATATATTTCCGGTAAAATCTCGATGCTGAATTTTTCGGTGCATTACAGTGCTTTCTCTATACACTATGTACATAGTGCGTGTAGAGAAATTAAAAAGGTCCTCAGTAACTATGCAGTGACAGAAGCTAATGCTTCACTCTAGGCACCTGACGACTGACACTGACTTATGAGCAACTGCTCGTTTAATTTGAAAAAAAAAAAAAAAAAAAAAAAAAAGTTTTCCCCCTCCCCCCCTTTCGCTACTCTCCCCAAAAACCACCGCTGATGCTCTACATCTCCTAAATTTTCTTTTGGCAAACTCCAAAAACTTGCTCTTCGAAATTCCTCTGTTCCCCTTTTAAACCTCTCTCTCTCCCTCTCCCTCCCTCTCTCTCCCTCCCTCTCTCTCTCCCTCTCTCTCTCCCCCTCTCTCCCTCTCTCTCAATTCCTAAACCCATCCCACTGCAACTAGCCCTGCCAGCACCCGGCAGTCCCGTCCTCGCCTGATCCCCCATAGAGCAATCAAGCTAATGCTATTCAATGACAACATGTGTAAACTAGGCTAGGAGTTACTAGAAACTCAATTGGAGGAAGAGGACTTTCGCCCTTTAGTTCATGAAACGCAGATTACTGTAGGAGATGCTTGATTATAGAAAGGTTAAATATTTTTACATATTATTTTTTTTAATCGTTTTAGAATTATTTTAACTAAAAAGTAGGCGTTTTGTGACTATAGTGGTATTTTATTATTGCTGTGGAGATGTTTCACTTCAAGAACATGGCAATTTGCATCAGCCGTACTGCGTGGCTGAATCTGGCCAATTGGAAACTCTCCTGGCCGGGGACACTTCAGAAAGTCACGTCACAAGTGTCATTGAAGCTATGGTCATTTTAAAGTTGAATATACCTGTCTTTAATAAACATTTATAATTATATTTTATTATGGGATTCGGTAATTTTTCGACTAAATGATGACATTTGTCTCTCTTTCCGCTGTGTACGTGATGATGTCAGTATGTCATGAAGTCTTCTGTCCTTAATTCCTCCTTCAGTTTCCAGCAGGTGATATCGAAGTCCCATAATATAAATCAATTTTATCTCGTGTTGGTGTTAGCAATAATGCATTGATGTCAATTTGACTCATTTATGGATAAATTTAGTCTTGTTAAATGAAGTTTGCCACTAATTTGTGCAAAAAAGAAAACAACAAAAAAACGAGATTGATTAGGTTATATTACGTTTAACAAAAAATAATGATAAGGCAAGCAAATTAATATGAAACCTCAGCTCCATATACAAAATTATATAATTGTAGATGATGTTCTATAGCTAGCAATTTCTGGTCCTTATGAGTAACTTTTTGTCACCATGTGTTGGCAACATTGTTTGCACAATATGGCATGTGTGTAGTCCAGACGGTTTGGAGTTTGGTTCGAAATGGAAAAACCGAATTTGTTAACACTTCCAAATGAAGTACTGTCACATATTTTTTCTTACCTAGATGATGGGGTAGATAAAATAAATACATCAAGGACATGTGTGCGGTTGAAAAATGTTCTGTGTGACAGGAGACTGGCAAGGTGGGTGTGTCACAAATTTTAAGACGTAATAATTATTTCACTTATCATCATTTAAATTCGTGACGAGTATGGGAGTTACTGCCTAGATTCAAAAGGGATCTGTGTAGTTCAGTTTTCTAAACAGTAAAGATAACCTGCTTTACTTGACACGCATTTGCCTAGTAGTCCATTGTTGAGAGCCCTAAGCCGCAAGGTGTATCCGGGGGATTTGCTTTAGGAGAAAGGTTTCACTTCCGGACACTAGGTAATTGCTTTATGGCTAAAAACGTACGATGTCAGTGATTCTTATATCCAGCGTAATTCTGAAGGAGCAAGGAACATATTGGGTAGATGTGATTTTACCAATTCACGTTTGCGAGCTTATATACGACAAAGTAATGTCATTATCAACTACATCGGCTGCTATGAGCGCAGGTAACAGCGGTAAATTAAGGCTGTCAAGCTGAAAATGTTAAAATGAAAATCCCCAATTTTTGGTACTTCGGATGGGTTTAGGGACTTGTACAGCCTATGGTTAAACTATGGTACGCCCTGTCGTCGCTCTTATAAAAAAACCATCATCTAGTTCTTTTTGTGGATGATACAAGTATTATAATTAAAGAGTACAAAACCAGTCACCACCCACATTCCACTAACAAAATCTTCAGTATACTAAACAATTAGTTTAAAAATATCAACATTTATATTAATTTTGATAATAAAAAAGGTAATTATGCAGAAAATGGGCTGCTCAAAAAATCAAATGTAACTGTGTTCAATGGATCTTGTATTTACAATGGCAATTTCAAAGGTTTTATTTGGCAGTCAAGCTTGGTTATTTTATTATAGACAAATTTCTGTGCATGGCAGTTGGTATTTTGCATATATGACTGATATTTACCAAAGAATTATATATAAATAATAAATAGTTTTATAATATTCAGAAACATATTTCTCTGCCAATACTACAATAGAAAATTAGAAACATAAATGCATATACACACACTAACCTAATGGATTCGAACCTAACCTTGCGCTAAATTTAAAAACCACAGGACCCAGTGGTTTTGCCTACAGAAATGGATAAAATAAAAAACTCAAAGAAACATACTCCTAGACCAACTACTCTAGTCACACTAACAGGTGAATTATTCCCAGGTTCCCACAATGCAGTAATGCTGCCAAGAACAACATATGGCGTTCTTGCATACCAACGTTTTCAGTTTTCTGCTAGCAACAAAACCAAACTTTTTTCTTTATAAATCCAGTTTTTATGCAAGCATTTCAGCATATACACATTGTAAAATCAATTTTATTCATGTAATACTCATTTATGTATAATTATTTGGTAAATATCTGTCAAATACCCTAAAAAGCAATCTTTCCGGTATGTACACAAATTTGTCTATAGTAAAAAAAAAAAAAAAAAAAAAAAGCTTGACCGTCAAATAAAACCTTTGATATCATCGTCAAAAATACAAGATTAATCAGTCATAGTTTTATTTGATTTTTTGAGTGGCCCAAGTTCTGCAAATAACCAAAGATATCTGATTCTATTCGCATGATTTTCTCTACATATCTGTAACAAATTATTGTTAAAAAGTTTCTTTGCATTTACTTAATGCTAATCAAGAAAAAAATAGCAGAAATAATATTATTACTTGCTTCCTTGTAAGTGGATGGGAAATAAAGGAATACACTAGGCTAAACTGATAGTCAAAAGCTGGTTGCTATGTGACTGATGTTCCTTTGTTTTATGGACAGGACTTTGACAAATTCCCATATGAAAAAGTATAGGTATTTTAAAGCTGAAACTAATAACAAGGAATATCTCAGAAATGATGAGCTCCATGAAAAAAATGTATATAACATAAATTGTGTGTTTTAACAAGCTCTACATTTTTTGTGTGTTACATTTTTGTCTGTCTCTTATAATTTACAAGTTATACAAAATTCCGCAAAATTCACCCAGAATAAACATGACTTCAGGGGCTATTTCCAGAAAATTCTAGATATACATTTTGACATGTGAATATCTTTAATATACAATATTTTAATCAAAATTGTTAGCCATTTTTGAGAAAATCAAAATTTTGGAAAAGTTTTCCATGTAAAGGGTAGTTGAGGGTGGGGGATTTTCTTGAAAATCTTCGTATTGCATCTTTGAAAGATACTGATCCTAAGTTTGGTATTTAAGAGACTTTGTTTTTGCTGCCTCCCCCCCCCCCCCCCCCGCCCCATACAGACACATGCACACGCACTGTACGCATGCACTTTTTTAAAACTTTTTGTGGATTTAGGAGTTCCCAAAACATGTATTTCCGGGAAAACTCTGTATCGAATTTTCGGGTGCAATACAATACTTTCTCTATACGCTATGTACATAGAATAGAATTTATTCACCTTAAGAAATACAATGAATTCGTGGCTTCGTCAAAAACAAATAATACATAATTTAACAAATCTCTTACACTTCTATATACATTATATTTTACAGTATTGATCAAAATAAGTACAACTGTTGCTAAGCTAATCTTGTCTTGAAGCAGTCGTTAAGGTTATTGATAATATGTTACCCAAATTGAGCTTTGCAGGTTTAGCTATCAGATCATTAATTCAGCTTGTAAATAAGAGCATTCTAAAAACAGGCTATTGTGCATATTTTCATTCATTGATGACCTATTGAATAATACTCTGGGGAAACTTGGTAGATGCCAAAAACATGAATATTATACAAAAAAAAGCCAATACAAATAATGGCAGGGACAAGACAATAAAATCACTATTCAGAATTTTTGGAATTTTGCCATTAGTCTGCGAATATATTCTAGCCATATTGTTATTTATAATAAATAACCCAGAAAAGTTTACAAAAATGCAGATATACATGATAAAGAGACTAGGTATAATGTTTTTCAAATGTGAAGAGTGCTACTCTGCAGCGAATGATATGCATTATCGTGCTCTGCGTTGCCAGATCGCTATCCCCATTCTTTTCATATCTCCCTCTCACTCACACTGAGTATGCAAATCTGCCTGGCAACGTAATGGTTGACATAAGGAAACCCCAGCTGATTTTTCTGTAATTTTGTTGTTTTTAAATTTAAAACTTGAACATGTATATTATGTACTCATTTTCTTAAATGCTATATTATTGTAATTTATGAATTAGCTGCTGTTTTAATGGAATGAAACTGCCAGTGGCCCCTCCATATCACTGTTTCAGACAGTAATTTGTCATTGTCTGAGGCTTATAAACTCATGATGATAGTTTCCAAAATGTCATCAACCCATTTCTGTTGAAAAGTTGTCCTCTTGTAGTTTTTCTGCATGTCATGCACAGGATTCCCAGTCTTGCTGTGTTACCTTGTCAATTTCTTTATGTGTAAGTCATTCATCAGTCAATTTAAGTGTGTTATTTCTGTTTGCAACCCCCAGTTTTATTTGAGCCCACACTAATTCAATTGGATTATATTGGCAGTGGAAAGGGAGGAGGTGGATTACCTCGTGTCCCAATTTGATTGCAAGTTGATACAGATTCTCCTGTTTTAAATGGAAATACATCGCAATACAGTTTTAATTTCTGTTACCGAAAATTCAACCCCCCCTTTTTTTTTTTTTTTGTAACCATTCAACAATTTGGTTCTTCCTGCTGGCCGTATTCAGAAATTTGTCGATGTCTGAATGGTATGGTGCATTATCCAGTGTAATTATGCTTCCCTCTTCTAAATAACTTAAGAATCTGTTGAGAAACCATTCTTTAAATGTATCAGCTGTCATCTTTTATGATAGTCTGAGGTGGTTTTGGACAGAAAAATCCATTTGCTTTCAGGTAGGAATCCTGTCTTAGCAGATCCTACATGACAAATAATGAACCTAGGCCCTTTCCAACCTTTAGACCACCCTGTTTTGAAGTCTTACCAAATTGAATTTTGAGTACTGTTTTTAATTTACCCAAGTCTCTTCTTAGTAAATACAAGTTATATATCACCAGAATTTCAAATTTTGTGCTTTTGCGTGAGAATTTTATCTATGCTGCAACAATATCACTCCTCTCCATTAAAAATTGACGCCCATCATTTATCTTTCTGCACCTGAATCCTAATTCTCTTAAAATTCTGTAAGTAGACGAATTTGTAACAGTTCTAAGAGCGCAAGTTATTTTTTGTATTGTTGGAAACTCCCTTTGGCCATAAAACTAACACAGTCCTACGTATAACGTCCTTGTCAAAGTCACTTAAATTTGTAACCCTCTTTGGAGGTCCAATGTGTTTTCTAAGCGATACAAACACTGGAGCACTACTGGGTTGGATTTTCTTGCCTCTCCGCAAATGCGAGGCACACTTGCTTTACTTATACCACACACTTTAGCAGTAAGCTGTTGAGCATTGTTGAAATGGAGTTGATTTCTGTCTTCCTCATTGCTACATTTTTTTACAAAATATGTAGACCCTAAAAATAATACTTCAAGCCTGGCTTTGCAATACCTGCCTCTTAGATTTGCCACTAAAAGCACTAAATTACACTTGCCCTGTTCCTGGCTAAACAGTGACTGAAAACTGACTTGATCTCTGCAAGTACTAGGAGCCCTGAATTCAAAACATAAACATGTGATAGTTGACGCAGCATTGTGCAGCTGACAAGAGTGTGTTCACTCTCTGTCTCTCCACTTTAACAGCTTGATGAGCGTAATAAATGTAATAATTATTTTAGTACCGTCATGCCAATAGTTACGTTCCATTTCTGTGTAATTACACATGTATATACATATACATATAATAATGGTCATTACAGAGCTTGTGTGATTCTGATATAATACATGGATATGTTTATTCATTTGCATTATGAAAACTATTTGAGCTAAAAATGTGTTTTTTTACGGTTCTGCTACAAAAATTACTCCCTATCTTCCTCGTGAATTATTTTTTACAAAATTTGAATATTTTGTGTTAGCGCAAGTAGTATTTATGAGAGTCGGAATCACTTAGTGTGTTATTCCTCAGTTCAGTGGGAATGCAATGTCAACACAGCAGCACTTCAGTTGGCTGCCGGTCTGGTGGTGCTCAATTGACCTTGTTGCATTTGAAAGTTGTTGTAGACACAGAGCGCTTACATAGATCAACAAATAATTTGCAGATATTCCAAAAACGGGTTTATTACAATTGTATAGTTTTATTTAATTCACTTCCATCTGCTGTAAAGGAATTGCATATGAACAAAAACAAGCTTAGGTCACAATTAAAAAGATACCTCATTGCTCACACCTTCTATATAGAGGAGGATTTCATACAATCAAAGCATAGTAATAATAATTAATGCAGTGTTGTAAATATAATATACATTAATATTCTAAGCTTTGTGGCTTAGGGCACTATCCTATACAGCTTCTTCTGCTAAGTTGAGACTGTGAATATTAGCAACCCGTGGAGAGACAAGCATGAACAAAGCAATGTTGCCATGGGGGGGACATCCGTTGTTTATGCAGAAAAGTGAAGAAGTTGTCATTATAAACATATTATAAGTGAAAAATATGTGTTGCTAAAGTGTTAATAGTGTTATTCTCCACAATTTGGTATGAAATGGTACAGAATGTGATGAAATATCAATTTGTAGCTACTCCCCTGGGCTCCTGAGTTTATTCAGGAGCAGCATTTGCAGCTGAAGGCCATGAATGTGGAATGATGACAAAGTATCTGAGGGATCAGCCCTTCTAAAACACCAATCATCTGTGCGACAAGTAAAGCAGAAACTCCATCCCGACCTAACATGAAGTCAGTTCTTCATTGCTGCCAACATTGCTCCTGTAGCCACTCTAAACACACTAAACACCAAGAATGTATTGCACCCAAAAATTAGGTGTCGAAATTTCACCAGAAATATATTTTTTGACGTTCCAAAAAAAAATATTTTTAGAAAAAGGTCTGTGTATGTGTGTGTGTGTCTGTTTGTGGACAGTGTAGCTCAAAAAAAGAAAAGCCCATTAAATACCAAACTTGGTATTTAAGCGTAGTATGTTCCAAGGATTTAACACAAAGATTTTCAAGAAATTCCTCACCCCACAAACTACCCTTTACATGCACAAATTTTTGAATTTTTTTTTTTAAATGGCTTATAATTTAATATCATATATTAAAGATATTTACATCGCAAACTATATATTTTTAATTTTCTGGGAATAGATTCTGAAGACCTGTTCATTCTGAATGAGTTTTGCAAAATTTTGCATAATGGCTAAACTGTAAGAGATAGACAAAAACTTACTGCACAAAATATGTAGAACTCGTTAAAACAAACAATGTATATTATATAGATAAATTATGTAGAGCAGAATATTTCTGAGATATTCTTTGTTATTTGTTTCAATTTTAAACTACTTATTTTCTGAAACAGGAAGTGATGTTTTGTTTCATCTCCCTTGTTTTACTGCAGGCCATGCAAACTTTTTTTTTTATTATTTTTTAATTCTTTATTTATAGTCGCCTAACTATTTATAGTCTTTTAGCGACTTTTCATTTACAAAGTGGGTTTTTACAGTATAAACTTAAATAAATAATACAATAGTAATTATATCAGGATTATTAACAACAAACAAGCAACAGGATAGGATCTTAAAGGTATGAACTATAAATAAAAACAGAGTCACGATTACAGTACAATTTGTAACTATGAGAGTAAACCGTGGTAGGTTTAAAGAATATAACAAAATGTGGTCAATTAATAGCAACAAGTGTGTGGCAAGATAAGATTTAAACAAAATGAACATTAAGCACTATAACATAATCATAGTTATAATATTTGTAACAATATTGTCTTATTAATCAATAGATTAACATCTTCCAATTATCAACAATTATAGTTTATATTAACAGTTTATGAAAATTAATTTTTATAAAAGTTGGTACAAAGAGATATCTTTTAAAAATTGTAAGATTCGTGGAATCATGTTGCTTACATTAAGAGCAGTAGGATCTTCTGGAATCTGATTCTTCAGTCTCCATCTGTGGTACAGGGTAGATTTTGAGATGATGTGGATGGTAGTTAAACTTGTTTGACATCTATCACATTTCGGAGGATGTTCTTTAGAGAGCAGGAAGGTGTGTGTGAGATTGCTGTTGCCCTGGTGATGACAATCTCATCTTGATGTTTTAAATTATTAAGAGTGATTTTCTTTTCAGGGTTGGGTAAAATAACGTGAAGTTTACTGGTGGGATTGTTTCACCATTGTGGAACCATTTGGCTTTTATTTTCCTGTTTATGTATTTAATGTAATCTTGATGTGTTGTAGGTGTTGCACTATTTTGAGGGTGATTAGTGGCTTCACGTGCTTCGCAATCAGCTTTCTTGTTACCTTCGATTTGTTTGTGTGAAGGCACCCATGTTAGAATTATTCATTTTCCTTTGTTTGATGCTTTTAAGTATGTTAATATTACTTCTTGCACTAGAGCATTTGCATTTGTTTTCCTTTGCATGGCTGCTAGTGCACTTAGTGAATCGGTAAATATTATACATTTATTTGATTCTGTGTCTTCAGCAATGTAGTGAAGACTTTGCTTTATAGCAAATAATTCACACGGGAGATGGTAGTGTGTATTGTAGGGTGTTCCTGAAAGTATATTGCACAACCTCTGTTTGTATCTATTGCTGAACCATCGGTGTAAATGTTTTCGTATTCCGAGTATTTTTCTTGGATCTCCTTTAACATTTTTTGAAAGACTATGTTGTTGGTTTCAGATTTACTGAACTTAAGCATTTGTAAATTAACAACTGGTGATGGAAGTTTCCAGGGAGCCACGTCTAGTACATCTCGTCTTACAGTTATTTGGGGAGCTTCCAGGGCATATTCTTGTAGGTAACTTGCTATTCTTGCAAAGAAGGCGGGGTAACAATGTTTCTTTTGGTTTATGTCTTTTAGTTTTGGGAATACAAACTTATACATGTAGGAAGTTGGGTTTGCAGCAATCTTCATAGCATATGATAAACTTAGATATTTCCTCCTATTTTCGAGTGGTAAAACTTTGTTTCACATAGGACCAGCTTTAAAAAGACTTGACTGCCGCTTTAGCCTAGTGTATTCCCTTATTTCCCTTCTAATTACAAGAAAGCAAGATAAGACAATTTTGTGTTTTTCTTGGTTAGCATGTCCTAGATAAAAGAATAATCTTTTATAAGGAAAGTTGTAAAGTTGTTTATTGATTTATCATGTTTTTTTTTTTTTTTTTTTTTTTTTTTTTCAAAAGCCCATATTACTCTTTCTCTAAACATATAGTTTCCACAATAATAAATTGATTTCATTAAATAAGCAAAATATACAGCATATACTAAAATACTCTGAACGTAGGTACAGTACATTACAAAGTTAGGTTAAGGAACTCACTGCTCTTGGAGTACTCACACCCTTCGGTTGTGTTCTCTCTCGTTACTAAATGGCTGCTTTTCTAACTAGTCCTCCATATAGATACTGTCTCATAAGTAATGTCGTTTTTTAAGAAAAACAATTATTTGAAATGTGTTCTGACAAGCAATTAACTAATTTTCAAAGTACAGACCATTAGATTCTGTGGTCCTGAACCATTTTTCATATTATCCCACGATTATACTAGTCTGTTTTTGATTAGAAGAATTTGGTGAGACCTACTTGCACTGCTTCAATGTCAAAATTTTTTCCATGTAGAAAATGGGCCATGAATCGAAAAAGATGATAGTATGATGGTGTGAGATCAGGGATGTATGCTGGGTGTGGCAGCAGTTCGATTCCTCCCAATTCCTGAATGTTTTCCATAGTTGTTGGTGCAGTATGGAGTCTTGCATTGTCTTGTTGCAATAGAACTCTATTTCGGTTAACTAATACTGGATATCTCCACTTCAAAATTTCATGAACTCGTTCCAATTGTTGAGAATAAAGATCTGCATCAGTCGCCTGCCCGTTTGGAACAAACTCCCAGTGAATCACACCTTCAAAATTCCACCAGTCACACAATATTACAATGGGACCGAACTAATTTTTTTTAATGATGACTTTGGCAGGTTGGTGGGGACCAAGCTACTGTTTCAAGGCATCAGGGTTTTTCATTACAAGTGACAATTCTCCTGGGAAATCTGTTATCCATGGGATTACGGATAAGCTGAAGACATAACCACTTGACGTTGCCTGTTGAGGTGTCAGTTCATGAGGTACAGATCTACAGCTTCTGTATCATTTTCCAAGTGTCTTAATGTGGCGATGTATGGTATCTTTTGATGTACCAAACTCTTCTGAAAGCCTACAGATACTTTTTTGTGGATTTTCTCGCAGAACTTGGCACTCAATATTCCATACTTAAAGTCTTCCAGAACGTGGTAAATCTTTAGTGTTTTCATCTCCATTGTTGAAACATTGGAACAATCTTTGTGCCACATGCTCACTTAACGACACCTTCTCCTTCCACTTCACATATTCTTCGAGCTGTGGCAGCGGCTTTATAATCTTGTTTCCAGTGGAGCTTTAGAAGGACTTCATCTCCATTTTGTGATTGTTTATTAACAACTGAAGACTGATACATGCTTGCAATGTATGCAACATTAGCCATGGCATCCTGTAAATAGCATTGCCAAATCAAAGAAACCCAATCAATTTTCAAAAGACCAAAATCAAAAAACCGCCATTACTTATGAGACAACCTAATAATTATTACAGTTCCTTTTTTGCTACCCTATAAGCACTACTCTTCCCTGCACTTTTGTGCCACTTTGCCATATTCTTAGAATGGAGCATATATAGAACCTTCAGTTCACTTTAGATTTTAACTTAATGTAATTGGAGCAAATTAGGATAAAAACAGGATTTCATTATCTTTTTAGGTTCTCTTTTATGTATAATGAGTAGAGAAAGTATTGCAACCACCCAAAAATTTGATATACGAGGTACGTCCAGAAAGTAAGTTCCGTTTCAATTTATCTCCGCTGCAGCGCTGCGATCGCAGTTCCGCACATGCGCGGTAGATGCTCTGTATCAAGGAGAAGAAATGTGCGCCATTTTGAGATCGCTGTCAGCCACATACGCTTTGTTGTGCTTGTTTACAATGTCGGTGTTGATTGAAAATCCCGCCGCTTGTGAAATCAGATCTGTGATTCGTTTTCTGAATGCTAGGAGAGTGAAACCAATTGAAATTTATCGGCAAATTTGCGAAGTTTACGGACAAAATGCGATGAGTGATTCAATGGTGAGAAGATGGATCCGACAGTTCAATAAAGGACATAGTGAAGTGCACGATGAAGAACGTAGTGGGCGTCCATCTTTGGTTACAGAAGAACTGGTTCAAGCGATTGATGACAAGATCCAGGAAAACAGCAAGTTTACAATTAGTGCTCTCGCTATGGAATTTCCCCAAGGCTCACGATCACTAATTCATGAAATCGTTACCAAAAAACTGAAATTTCTTAAACTTTGCTCATGTTGGGTACCAAAAATTCTTACTGAGCAACACAAAACAAAATGTATGGGTAGTGCACTTCAGTATTTAACCCGTTATGATGATGACGGCAAAGAATTTCTGACACAGATAGTCACAGGAGATGAGACTTGGGTTTCTTACGACACCCCTGAAAGTAAGCGGCAATCAATGGAATGGAGGCACACTTCATCTCCAGCAACGGTTAACCCGAAACAAATCTTGACACCTCGAAAAATGATGTGCACAGCGTTCTGGGACTGGAAAGGCATCTTACTCATTGATTTCTTACCGCGTGGTCAAACAATGAAAGTAGATGTTTATTGCGAGACACTTAGGAAATTGCGCCGCGCAATACAGAATAAGTGCCGAGGATTGCTGTCAAAGGTGTTGTTTTTCTTCACGACAACGCACGACCACACATTGCAAATGTGACGAAAAACCTCCTACAGGGATTCGGCTGGGACGTGTTTGACCATCCTACATATAGCCCTGACCTCGCTCCTAGCAACTTTCATCTGTTCTTACATCTCAAGTCTTTCCTTGGCGGTCAACACTTCAACAATGACGAAGAACTGAAAGAAAATGTTTCCAACTTTTTGAAGACACAGGGAGCAAACTTCTATGAAGAAGGTATACAAAAACTTGTGCCACGCTATGACAAATGCCTGTAAAATTTCGGCAGTTATGTGGAAAAGTAGTTTAAGAGTTGTAGAATTTTGTGCAATAAATAATTATTCTGTATCTGTACACAATTTAATTTTGTTACCAAACGGAACTTTCTTTCTGGACGTACCTCGTAAATAGTTCACAAAAATACACATTTTGAGACTCCCTGTCTTGGAGGGGAAAAAATCTAATGTGTTCCATTCACATTACTTTCTCTAGTTCTGCAAACAAAGCTTTTATTCAAAGGATTAATCTTTTAGCTGTATCATGCTAATTAAGATATTCATAACCAGAATTAGTCTTATCACTTGTTTCCTTGTAAGTAGAAGGAAAATAATGGAATACACTAGGCTAAAGTGATAGTCAAGTCCTTTAAAACCAGGTTACTGTGTGAAACAATTGACATTCCATTCTCTTTTCTTGCCATTCTCTTTTCTTGCTCTTCATGTTTGAGAAAAGTTTAAGTGCCTTAAAATTGATAACAATAATCCGGAATATCTCGAAAACAGTTATTTCTACAAAAAAATTGTTTATAGTATTAATTATGTGTTTTAATGAGATTTACATTTTTTGTGTAGGAAGTTTTTATCTATCTCTTATGCTTTGCCAGTTATACAAAAGTCATCCAGAATAAAGAGGTCTTCAGAGGCTATTCCCAGAAAATTCAAAATATATATTTCATTTGTCATAAAAATGTTTTAAACAAAGTATTTTAATCAAAATTGTTAGAACGATTTTTGAGAAAATCAAAATTTTTCAAAAAATGTTCCTTGTAAAGGGTAGTTTGGGGTGTGGAGATATTCTTGAAAATCTTTGTATCGCATTCTTGGAAGTTACCAAAATTAAATACCAAGTTTAGTATGTGACCAACTTTTTGTTTTTGAGCTATGACACACATAGACATATTTCTAAAAATGCTTTTTTTTTTTAATCAGGGAGTCTCAAAACATGTATTTCCGGTGAAATCTTGGTTTGGAATTTTTGGGTGCGTTAACAATACCTTCTCTATACACTATATACATAGTACATATAGGGAAAAAAAAGGTGTTTTTAGAAAAAGTTCTGTGTATGTATGTGCACATTTCCTAGTTATCTTTCAAAGATGTGGCACAAAGATTTTCAACCGAATTTCTCACCTCATTCAAAATGCTCAAATTCCTCAAAAATGACTGAAACATCTTTGAATAAAATGGCATTTAGTACAGAAATTAACATGTCAAATGAAATGTATATTTTGAATTTGCTGTGAAGCCTGTCAAGTCCTTCATTCTGAAGCAACTTTGTATAACTGGCAATCGTTAAGCAAATATACAAAAACATACTACACATAAAATGTAGATTTCTTTAAAACACATAATTGATATTAAATAACTTCTTTTGTTCTGTAATCATTTCTAAAATATCTGTTATTAATATTTTGAGTAGTTCAATACTTGGTCTTTGTTTCAGTTGTTTTTTGCATTTGCATGGAAAGGGTATGGAATTTTCAGGTCAGTATATAGAATCCAGTTGTTGAACATTTTACTGTGACTATTCTCTTTGTATCTAATGAAATAGCTATATCTCCATTAAAATGAAGTAGATATACCCTCTAGGACTAGGAAAGGTCATATGACCATAACACTTCAGATTTTGACTCAGTCTAATTGGATCACATTAGGACAAACAGGAAGGAACTTTTCTGAATGATTACACAGTACCTTTGTTTTATGCCAAGGCCGAAGATCACACAAATGCATGTTCAGCACACAGTCTGCTACACTGCAGGGTTTTCCATTCCATATTTCCCGCATTACTTACTCACGAGTGTAATGGTTACCATGCTAACTTCCTATACCCAAGGTTGCGGGGTTTTTTGAGCGTAAAAATCCTTAGCATGGCTTCCTTCCTTCAGATGGGAAGTAAAGATATTGGTCCCATGTCATAGATTTACAGCATGTAAAAGAACCTCAAGCCTGATACAAGAGGTCTCTGAGCAAAATTAAATGGTTCTTCACACCCAGTGTGCTGAGAACCACAGTGATTAAAAAACATCCATAAGTATATCTACATTTACATTTCACGAGTGTTAGTAATATATGTATATGTACTAACCTTGTTGAAAGTGGTGTCCATCTGACATCGTGGGATGAAATTACTGTTCGCACACATAACTTCTGCACTATAGTCACATGGCAGGGTTTTGGGTTTGACACGTTTAGTAACTGCATGAACAGAGAGATTTCAAATGCAGCACCAACTTTTGCTCAGTTACAACATGTTGTTTTCATTTCTTTGTTTAGTGATCCCGTTCTAAATTTATTGACCAAACATCTCAGTGTCTTCTACCAGGAACTACATAACTAGGAAATTATTAATTAAAATTTAGTTGAGTCGATTTTGTAACACTACATCACTTACTTTTTTATTTCGGAAAACATGTTTCAGAAGCCATGTGCTTCCATTGTCAATTCCTTTGGTCGACTACCGGTATTGCTTGCTGTGGTGGTTGTCTCTGTCCCTGGTGGTGGTTTGATGAACTTCTGGATGAGTAGATCGCCTGGCGATCAGGATAGGAAATTATTGCTGAAATAGTTTACACACCTGTCTACATGATTCAGTATATATATTGTACATAAAAATACGCTGCTCAAGCATTAACTTATTGGCAGGTATTTCTGTGGACTAATAAGAGAATAACATTCCTAAGAAAGTCGCACACAACACATGAATAGCCAAAACACTTCACAACATGAAGACAAAGAAATTACCGATACAGTTTACAGCTAATAAACGTACACTTGACACATCCTGCACTGCTATTGTGCACTGGCGTGATGCGCACATTTGCATAACCTGTTGCCTTGGCACCAAGCGAAGACATTGTACTATAGACTGCTCATACTTATGCTTTTCTGTTTGCTCTGTACATTTCAGAAAATTGAAGCTGATGGGTAACTACAGTGTTACAGTGAAAAGTATAAAATACTATCTAAAACCAAAGATGATGCAAGAAAATATCAGAATACTGAATTTAACCAACTGTTATTGGCTTCAGCCATCAGAAGTGTGCGCTACAGTACTGAAACTAAAGAACCTTATAGCGTTTTACTCAATAGGTGTGGCATTTACTGGCAGCCAAATCACTCAAATTTGTATTGGAGTTCCTAAGGTTTGTACCTGCACTTTCTGGAAAATGTTAAATCGTTTAGGAGGAGGAAAAAAATGTAAAGCTAATATTTCTTTTGTTTCAGCTGGAGTACGTGTCGTTTTCTTGGCCTGAAGATACAACCATGGAACTTGTTGAGTTTATAGACTCAATAGTGTTCCTCTATATTTACTTTCCTAAAGTGGTCAGTGTTGACTGGTTACATGTCTTTAGCTGGGCGTGCAAGTGCAGGAATATAAAGCAACTTTGGGTAAACAAACAAAGCTATTATCTTTTATTTGTTAATAGAGTTTTTAATTGAGCCTGGTAACAAAATCCTGAGTATCTGTGGTGTGTCATTTCTGACTGCGATTTATAAATTTACCTGCTTTAACTTATGTCATAGTTCCTTAATGCCTCCTCTAAATTCCACTGTAATCCTATTGTTACCTTTCACACTACATATAGCAGGTATTCCACCCAGAAATTATTCACTACCAAGATTTCACCAGAAAAACGTGTGCATTTGTTCATATATGTATACTGATTTTCAAGAAAATCACCACCATTAACTACCCTTTACATGAAAGATTTTTAAGAACGTTTGATTCTTTAAAAAATGCCTCAACAATTTTGATATAATGCCATACATTTAAGATATTTATGTTACAAAAAAAAGGCATATGTACAATACGTTTGTTGCAAAACTTAGCTGCCAACCGTATGGTCCGTGTGACCTTCATTGCCTTACCCTGTACGCGCGTGTGTTCAACATCTATTTCTACATCACACGTGCATCAGTCTTACTTCTCTTCTAGTTCCAGTTCACATGTGAATAACAATAGGAATGTTTAGAAGGGAAATGGGAACAAGTGTTCCTGAACTGGTCCCAGTAAGTAAAAATAAGTGATGTGTTACAAAAACCAACTCAAATTCTTTTATTTTTTATGTTTAGAAATGTTTATTTTTGTTTGAAAATGCAGTATAAAGTATCACAAAGAGTGTTAATATGCAATACATATGTACTTACATCATCTTGTTGGAAAGTTGTAAGGCAATTTGAAGCTAAATTTCCTGGTGAGCATGTTCCAAATAGAGGAGCTGTTCATTTGCTTGTAAATAAATTCAGGGAGTTGGGATCAATTTGTCTAAGAAAAGAAAGGTAAACAGGCATGTGCTTACGGAGCAATTAGACAAAATTAGATTAAGGTTAGCACGCTCACCTCGAGAATCTCTTAGGCACCTTACACAAGAAACTGACATTCTGAAAGTTTCAGCATGGAAAGCAACAAAACTTTATAACTCAAACCATACTAGGTTACTGTTGTCCAGGAATCGCTACCACTTGATCACATTCTATAACTGGATTTTGAGGAATGTTAATGATAGAACAATTGATCCACGATTAATACTGCTCAGTGACGAAGCATGGTTTCATTTACATGGTCATGTTTCATCACAAGACAACCAATATTATGTTACAAACACAATTTTGTTCAAGAAACTCCCTTGCACGATAAAAAAATTGGGGTATGGTGTGCAATAAATGGATGCAATCGTATGATAAGGTACATTTTGTGTTTATGCTGATAATTGCTAATGTGATTTCAGATTTTATTTGACATCCACGTATGTGTGACTGGGTGACAGATGGCCAAGCTTTGTAGCATGCTCACTGTAGAATATACAAAATAATAAGTAGTATTTTAGATAATGGAGCACCATTACATAGGGTTTTTATAAAAATTTAGTCATCTGTTTACACATTTTGCTCCACATCCTATTTGTTTGGGAAAGTTGATTTCTGGGTACCTCTTCCCCATCTTCAGGTCCATGGTCAACTAACACTACAACAGTGGGTTGTGTCCAACTCAGTATTGTGCTGCCCTCTACCCTTTGTGTCAGTAGTATACTGTCCATGAGAGGAAAAAAATTCATAACTATCTTTTTCCTTAGTGATAAAGATGGTTTACTAAATTTGCTGTTCCAAAGGTTTCTTTACATATATTATCAACTCTATTTCCTCCTTTATGTTATGATTCTCAGACCAAAAGTGATGTACTACTGTAAACTTGTCTATGAGACTTGTATCTAATACTTCGCAGGTATTCTTGCAGTCTTGACAACCCGATTTTGAAATCCTGATATAGGTATGTGGATGATGTGTTTGCCATCGTTCCTAAAAAGTAATGTATGATGTAATAAAATTACTGAGTATGCAAGAAAAATGTGTAGTATTCACCATTGAAGAGGAACAACTTAGAGCAACAAACCTTCAGGGGTCACAGAGGAATACTTTAGGATCACACTGAGATGGACACATATGTTCTGTGACAAACTTTGATAAAGAAATGACTTTGCATTGGAATATTTGTGCTAATAATTGCACATACCTAAAGAATGAGTACACATGCGGTGCTGCTTTCCGCTCAAAAGCGAAAATAGCTACTAAAGTGTTATTTTCAAAGTCATGAGCTTTGATATTCTGAAGAAAATGCTCTTGTCAACAAGGGTCAATAAGCTGCAGTTTCACATTGTGGAAAACTGTACAAATTAGACAGGAACGTTTGTTTACGTATAGCAATAGAGCAGTCAGAAGTGAGTCCAGCGTCATTCTGATAGTCCTGGGTTCAAACCTTGCTCAAAGTCATAAACTTTTTTTGCCAAGCAAGTGAATGGCATACATTTGGATGTGACCCAATTCTCATTCTTGGTGTTTCTTTCAAACTAAAAGTGATTTTATGGAATTGCTTACATGCTGTGTTTTAACATGTTGCATAGGAAAAAGGAACAATGTTTGCCAGTATCAGGTATGTATGTGGATATTTCCCAACGTCTGTTACTGTTACTCATGCAGTGGCACAGTCAGTAGCTTGTTCTGCTTTCAATTAGATGGTGCAGGTCTAAACCCACATTCAAACTGTCAATTTTTACTTTCTTACGTCTACTTTGTGCTTAGTGTATAGAGAGCAATTGTAATGCACCCAAAAATTCCATACCGAGATTTCACTGGAAATATGTTTTGAGAACCCCTGATTCCAAAAAAAAATTCATATATTTCATTCACGTGACTTTCTCTACATCTCTGTAACAAATTATTGTTAAAAAGCTTATTCTTCAATCTGTTTCATGATAATCAAGATAAATATTAGCAGAAATTGTCCTTATCCTTGAAAGTAGAAGGGAAAAAATCTAGATGTCCTCTAGCTGTTTGGTAAAACAACCTTTGTCGCCCTCTGTGGTGTAATAGTTACCATGCTAACTTCATATACCCAAGGTCACAGGTTAAACCTGGCGGAGGACAATGGGATTTTTTGGGCATAAAAATCTTTAACATGATTTCCTTCGGAAGGGCAGTAAAGATGCTGGCCTCGTGTCATAGATTTACGGCACATAAAAGAACCTCAAGCCTGATAGAGAGGCCTCTGAACAAATTAAGCGGTCTTTCATGGCCAGAATATGACGCTGAGAACCACAACAGTTACAGTGTGTCCATAAATAAAAACTCCATTTTATCAAACAAACCTTTTTTCAAAATATTAATCTATCTACATCATATTAATCAAGATAAACATAAGCAGAATTAGTCTTATTACTAGCTTCCTTTAACTATTAGGGAAATAAGAAAAGACACAGGCTAAAGCAAAAGTCTCACCCTTTAAAGTTGGTCGTTATGTGAAACAATTGACATTCCAATCTCTTTGTTTGCCAGGAATAAAGAAACGAAAAGAAAGAAGTTATTCTGTTTGAGAAAAGCTTAAGTGGCTAAAATTGAAACCAATAATCCAAAATATCTCAAACGGTTAACTCTACAAAAGAAATGTATATGCCATAAATTGTATGTTTAATGAGATCTTCATTCTTTGAGTAGTAAGTTTTTATATATCTCTTATGGTTTACCACTTATATAAAAATGAGCCAGCATGAAGAGGTCTTCAGAGGCTATTCCCAGAATATTCAAGATAAACATTTTGTTTGTCATAACAATATCTCATACATAAGGTGTTTTAATCTTTTCGTTTTTGAGCATTACTGACACACACACGCACATGAACCTTTTTTCTAAAAATGCTTTTTTTGGATTCAGGAAGACCCTAAACTTGTATTTCCAGTGAAATCTCGGTAACAAATTTTTGGGTGCAATACAATACCTTCTCTATACACTATGTGCATAGTATGTGTAGAGAAAGTAAAAAGAAGTTTTAGAAAAAGATCTGCACGCATGTGTATGTGTCGGTAGCATAGCTAAAAAACAAAAAGTCTGTTAAATACCAAACTTGGTATCTAAGTTGAGTATCTTTCAAGGATGTGATACAAAGATTTTCAAGAAAATCCTCCCACCCCCAACTGCCCTTTACATGAAACATTTTCGAAAATTTTGACTTTCTGAAAAATGGCTCTAATGATATTTTTATGACAAACAAAGTGCATAATTTTGAATTTTCTGGGAATAACCTCAGAAGACCTCTTCATTCTGTATAAGTGGCAAACCATAAAAGATGTTCAAAAACTTGCTACACAAAAAAATGTAGATCTCATATGTCATATACATTTTTACTTTCTTTACACGTACTATTGCACCCAAAAATTCAGTACAAAGACTTCACCGCAAATATATTTTGAGACCGCATAGATCCAAAAAAAAAGCATTTTTAGTGTGGTATGTGTGTTTTTTTTTTTTTTTTGTGTCATTTTTTTCAAATGCAAGTTATATGAATCCATTTTTTGTATATTAAAAATAAAACACCAGAGCAAAGCAATGATGTTTTAATAAGGAAATATCTGCATTTTCATTTCATTAGCCAGAACTTTCTGTATAATAAGATTTTGGATGCCTAATTATTGATTATTTTGTAATTTTTATTTTATTTTCAAGATGATGTTAGGTTTTTAATTTTTTAAAAATATTGAAGCGACTTCTCATCCATATAATACTTATTATACATAGATAAATAGGTTTGCTAAAAATAAATATTTTCAGGTCCATATGTAATTTGGAACTTATTTTATTACTAATAATTTAAATCCCGCATTCTGCCCTAAAATTGTTTGGCACTTTTCAGACAGTGTTTCTTGTTATCCAGGCTGGCACTTACAGGGGTAAGATTAACAAGATCATGAAAAAAATTGGCTTGGGTATGTTGTGAGTGAGAGGGAGAGGGAGGAGTGGATTTTGGAAAGAAATTAAGCAAATAATTGAAGATATGGAGAGTCAGGAGACATTAGGTAGTTTCAGCAAGAAAAAGTCACTGAAAGTATTTAGGAAACTAAGAAAATACAGATTAGAGAAGCGGACAGGAAAGGAAATTGCATTGGCGTGAGCAAGGGTAGTGGAGGAGATTTAAATATAGAGGAATGCCTGATGTGTGGAATGCTAGACAACTATTGGAATGTAATGGTTAAACCACTTGTCTCTCACTAAGGCGGTCCAGTTTCGATACTAGGTGGCCACATATGGGATTTGTGGTGGATAAAGTGGCGCAGTGGCAGGTTTTCT